>CM034702.1:9123050-9153183 GCA_020142125.1 Phrynosoma platyrhinos
AGTAAATAGATAAGCCTCCTCAGGTTCCTAGACTGTCCTTTGTCAGCTCTACCTTTCTGTACTTCCTTCTGACTCAGTGTGATACACATAGAGGTCTTGGTGCCACTTTCCCCACTTCTTCTCTTAAAGCCCTTTCACACTACACTGCTATACCACTAATATTCCACTTCCATGATAATATCCTATCTTATTTTGAGATGTATAATCTTTAAAGTAATATTTTGAATTCTCAGACAGAGAGCTCTACTGCCTCACCAGATTACAAATCCCAAAATTAACTAGGATGTTACTGGTTAAAGTAGAACATGGCACTGTAATTGTGTGGTGTGAAAGGGACCACTTTTTCTTGATCTTGTAAAGAAAAGAAGACTTAATAGCTTTATTCCAAGAGCAAAAAGCAGGAATGATCTCTACCTCTTTAGCTTAGCTAGTTAGCCTAGCTAGTTATTTTATCTTCCTTTTCTATCTCAATGTGTTCTCTTAATACAAATTACCTTTTCTAAATAAGAAAGCAAGTTGGTGTGATTATGTTCCAGTGAAAGGAATCTCTTTAAACTATCTGGTACATCAAACACAGCTAAATTGCCAGTAGTCTCCAAGATCTTCCAACCTTTCAAAAATCCAGCATTGTTACTTGAAAAACACACAATACCATGAAATAATAAGTTGATCTTAGAAAAGTTATATTTAGATAACAACTCCTAGACTACCATAGTTACCCTGGCAATGCTGGCTGGGATATTCTAGGAGTTCTAGTATTGTATGATGCAAGAAAATTTACCAGTGAACTAAAAAAGGCATCAAAATATAAAATCATTTCTAAATCCTCTAAGAACATCCATGTGGATGTGCCCAGCCTTGAAGAAAAGAAAGACTCTTCTTGAGATGAATTTTTTTTTTTAGTTTCATGCTGAGTCTTTGTAACACTTTGTTATATTTATTCTCCTGATCAGCCATCGAGATTTCTTCAAAGCCATTGAATTAACATTTACGTCAAACCTTTTAATGTTCCTTGGACACGGCATGCTGTCACTTTCTGTCTTTGAATTCTAAAGAAGGCTTGGAGTAAATAAATAATGCAGTAGGCATATTGCTTTGGTGAAATTTTCTTTCCAGAGAAGAACTTACTCAGCTCAGTAATGACAGGGATCCTTTTATAGGTAAAGTGCTGTGATTGATTCAATGTCTCTCCACCGACTACCTCTTTATCCTTGCCTTTTTCATGCTTGCCTTTTCCTAAAAAGGCAGAGAAAAAAAAGTCAGGAGTGAAGAGAACAAGTTTGGAGACTGTCAAAAAGTACTTATTGGGTGCCATTGTTATGCAAGAGAAAAAGACATCTCCTTTTGTCCCATATTGTTTTTTCCAGGCATCATTACCTTCATAGGTTTTAGGTATTACAAATGGATAGCTTTCCTTGAATCTATTTATTGAAGTCACAATAATATTAATCATATTCTTTGGAGGGGTGCGGGAGAATTTTTGTTCAGTCTGCACTTTTAAGCAAACTGACCTACTTTGCATTTCTAGAAGAATATGTAGTTCAGAACTCATTTATCCTTTGGATTTTGCAGTTCTCAACTCAGAAAAATGCATTCCAAATAATTTAAAGAGTAAATTATATCCAAATGTTTATTTTATAGGCACTTTTTTATAGCAAAATGAGAAATTTGTGAAATATAATGTATTTGTACAATTTAAAAATATAGAAAAAACTATATTCAATAAAGTTGTGACTGAATATGTCACAAACTAACATTGTTAATCTGTTGTCCTGAGGAAGATGTAGAATGAATATTTGTAAACCTCTGACATTTGTATCTTGCCCATCTGTGTAAGATTTCTAGAGACTGTGCAGACTCCATCTTGTCTATGCCACCTTTGGCTCAGATAGTTATTTCACTGCTACCTATACTTAGGGGGCCTTATGTTGGCATAACATTTGGTTACACCAGCATTACTACTTTTAGAGATGTTGCACAAGATTCATCCAGTACCTTTTTGTGCAGCACCTCTGCAGCAGGTAGGTGAGTGTGGAAAGAGACTCACAGTCACAGCTCTACCCCATCTCCATCACAGGTAATCTACAGGGACCATAGTACTGATCTTGCACCTCTGGGAAATAAGATGCAGCCTCCATTCTTCTCCAGGGATGTAATGGCTACTTCCTCCCTGGGATTGCAAGGTCATTTAGATGGTACTTGGGTGTATCACCATGGCCAGTTGTGATAGGTACATGGAGCAAGACTTCAAGTACCTTCCCTCATGGATCTAGGAAAGAGGTAGCTGTTTGTCTCTCCAGCATCAGCAGAAAAAGGCTGGTGGAGATTGATGCTCTTTCAGCAGTCCTATGGATCGTATTCTTTGCATTCTTTCTAGGTTCCTCCTTCTGTTGTTTTGATTGTCATTGTTTACTCAAGCATGGAAAGGCATATTTTAAAATAGCTTTGCCTTCTCCCACTACTGATTCTTTATACATGCATCAAGTATATGAAAAAGTGTGTGAATTCTCAAAAGTTTTTTTTTTTTTAATCCAAACTGAAACCTAATGTAATTCTCACCCATTCCAAATAACATTTTAACTATTTGGTAAACCAATCAGCTCATTCTGTTACTAAGACATCTCCCCTCCCCGTCTTTCAAGGAAACAGGGCAGTAGCCAGAATGGGCTTCTAATTCTCCAAAATATACACCACATCATCTCTCTGAATGCTTTTATGAAATCAGTCGTTTTACTTATAGAGGTACTACAGGGGCAAATATGCAATGTCAGTTGGTCAATAACAAATAAGCTTATTCAAATGATTTGAGAGTAGGTAGAATAACTAACATGTATAAGAAGCTGTTTTAATTTCATCCCTTTCATTAGACAACATGAGACAATCGTTGGAGGCAGAGTATACTTGGGTGGCAATAAGCAAGGCATGATGTAGATAGTTGTATCTTTTGTGTTCAGCTATTGTAGTGGACAGTGTGCCATTGAGTCTGGGAGGGAGCTTCACTGCTGGTTCAGGAGATATTTGTATTGGCAATCAGAGGAGGCATTCATTTCTCAAGCCAGTATGGTGTGAATGTTGGACTCTTGGAGCCCAGGAAGGCCTGGGTTTGGATCCTCACTCAGCCATAGAAAGCCACTGAGTGACCATGAGCATGTCTCATTCTCTCAGTCATAGAGGAAGGCAATGCCAAACCTCTGAATAAATCTTTCCAAGAAAACCCTGTGATAGGGTCACCTTAGGGCTGCCATAAGTTGGAAATGACTTGAAGGCACAGAAAAAAAAATCACATCACAACTTATTCTTCACCATCACCAGCAAATGATCTTGGTCCAGCTCTGGGAAACTTTTTCAGTGATCATCAGCAACAACTGGAACTAAGCTGCTATCTAGTGGGGATTACCTTTCAGTAATTGCACAAAATGGTGCTGTGATTTTAAGAACTAGCTCCCAAATAAAAATATCAAAATTCATCCTCAATTTTTTTTTCCTGTTCAGTGTAAAGTAGTGACAATCTAATCAATTCTTCTTTCATTCATGGAAACTGAGAGACTAAAGGCCTAAGCAGACTGCCTGAAATAGTGCACATTAAATTAAGGCTCTGCCCTGGCTCAGTGCTAGGGAATCATGGGAACTGTATTTTTTTTTTCTGGGACATTGAGCCTTCTCTGTCAGAGAGCTCTGGTACCACAATAAATTACAGTTCCCATGATTCCCTAGCACTGAGCCAGGGCAGTGCCTCAATTTAATGTGCACTATTTCTGGCAGTCTGCTTAGGCCCTATATGAGGAGTGAGATTCATTTGGCCCTCCAGATGTTGTTGGTCTCTGAGTCTCAGAGTTTCTCACTGCAGTCCATCAATTTCTGGAGAGTAATATCATTCCCATCCCTGGGCCAATTATATGAAATAATAAAAATATTGAAGAACTTGATTGCTTGCCATAATCTCTTTTGATTGTTACTTATAACATAAAGTACATAGTGCTCTGTTTATATACTTGTGAATAAGCAAAACAAATCAAGAACTGAATGCATGTTTCTTCATTTAATTCCAGGAAAGCTTTGACTGCATTTAGTTCTCCCTCCGATATGCTAATGAAGAAAACAAGGTCACACTACCAAGGTGGTACTAAATTGGATTAAAAATTGAATTGGCTGTATAAGCAGGAATTTGGGTAGTATTAAACATGTTGCTAGAATATTTATGTCATAAGATAAAGGAATTGCTAAAAGGTTTTGGAGCAGACATAGACTAATGCAATCCTATAGGATACAGAGGGAACTTTAATGCAGTAGTTAATCCAATTTATATGTCAATGAAGCCTATAGCAGTCACTCAGAAAATTGTGAAGATGAACCAAAGAGATGAAAGTGTTTTAGACAAGCTAGGAAATTATCATATTCAAAACTAGGGAATGCTTTATGTCTTAAGAAGAGCCACACTTTTCAGATGTCAAATTGTATTACAGTTGGCCCTCTGTTTTTACAAGAGATCTGTTCCGGACACCACCACCCCCATAAAAATGGAGACTCACCAATATTCAAGCCCCACAGGCTTGAATGGGGTGTCCTCCATTGATTTCAACAGAGGTTGCACCTCCATGAATATGTAAAAACGTGGACTTCAGGTCTGTGAGAATGGAGGGGTGACTTTAATTGCATATCACATATCTCACAGTTGCTTATTCTACCAACTTTAGTTATCTCAAAAAGCTCAGATAAGTGATCCAAGTCATATTCTGGTGGGATACAGTGAAACAGAAAAGTTGAAGTTCCTACATCCAATAGGAATAGATGAGAATTTCATTAGGGTTGCATCTGCACTGCAGAGTAATGCAGCTTGACACCATTTCAGCTTCAATGACTCAATACTATGGAGTTCTTGGAACTGTAGTTTTATAAAAAATTTCAACTTCTCTATCAAAGAACTCTGGTGCTGTAACAAACTACACATCCCAGAACTCCATAGCACGGAGCCATGACAGATAAAGTGATGTCAAACTGAATTATTTCTGCAGTGCAGACGGCATCTAGGTTAAGGATTTTTTTTTTTTTAAAAAAAGATATTAATAGAATTCCCACATTTCTTCATAAACATGATGGGAAGAAATGTACAGAGAGGACCATGTCAGACTTGTCTACCAGGTAGCTCTTAAAGATAAAGAGCTTGTCAGGAAAAAACAAAACAAAAACAAGATCTCAGTGGCAATCCAAATTCAGCACTAATATGATTGAATGTGCATGGACTCAAAGTATTTTGCCCAGATATCAGTTTTCCCCCACACCGATTTCTATTTTTAAAACAACAACAACAACAATCTAAAGTTCTGTCAACTGAATTCAGAATGAACTTTGCAAAATATGAAAAGTTTTTAAAAAATAATAAAAAATGAACCATCTGTAAGAGGAACATACATTATTTTGAAGGTGAGCCCATATTATATATGAAGGCTTCATTGGTAGAACATATCTCTTGTGAGGAGATGGCCCCATGTTCAGTGCTCAAATTCCTAGTAAGAGGACCAAATGGCAAGCATTACCTTTTTTCTTCTTCTTGGATTTTGAAGAAGCGGACTGATTCTCAATAGTAGATACTGAGTCAGAAAGACAAGAAAAATTAGCCAGGCAGTAACAAAGCATCATATATCTAATGCTAAAATCCAGTGATAAATTCAGATTGAATATATCAGATGAGACAGTGCATTATTTGAAACTGCCACCAGTCACAGGCTGACTATATTTGTGTATGTGTCAATACTTTTGCTTTCAAACCTTACATAGCCCTGCACCTGAAATATCTAATCTTGGCAGGTTGTTATTACAAAAGATTACTTAATTGCACACTTCTACTGTATATTTGAATTGCAGTAGCATATTAAATTGTCAGACTTAATTACTGTTGTATGTTTAGATTATGCCAGATTATTTAGTTCAGTACCTAAGTTTGCCAACCTGTTTGTGATGATACATGACAGTACTAATTAGAGCAATACCAATAAATCTACATTTTCTCTCCATGGAAAGCAGTAGCTTCCTACACTGACCCAGGGGATGCTAATTTTTGTGTTAGTTTAACTCACTGAAGATGCATTTATTTGCATGGAGGCATTTGTTTGCATGGGAGATGGGAACTGATTGAAACAAGTCTCTTTCCCAGAATCTCCTTTCTCTGTTTTAATGTATGGTGATCTTGTCTATCATCTAGATCAGTGATTCGCTAATTCTGGTCCTCTAGATGTTTTGAATGTCTGCTCCCAAAATTCCTGACTGTTGACTAGGTTGGCTGGAACTTCTGGGAACTGGGGTCTAAAACACCTTAGCAACCAAAGTTTGGGAACAACTGATCTAGATCTAGGTCTGCTGATGCAACTTTTTCCTTCCTCATCCATGAATCTCTCTTGCAAATGAGATATCTTGGTTTTGTTCCCAAGGGTAGGAGCAAAGATAGTTCCCTACCTCTGCAGGTTATTTACCAAAAGGATTGAGTTATCAGACTCCTGTATCCATAAGTAGCAGATACAGGATTCCAGTTGATGATTTTTCTGTCAGGTATGGGGTGTGTGTGTCAGGTCAGGAGAGGTTACTTAGTTAAGTGTCCCTGACTAGTAACTTCTCCTGGTCTGATTACAGCCCCAAAAGTTGACAGAAATGCCATCCATCCATGCTTCAATCACTGGTAAAATGGACCTACTTCTCCTCATGCAGCTGATGCCCAATAAAGTAGGCTTGAGGGAGTTGCAATCATGGTAATGGTGTCACAATTGTGACTAAAGGGCCATTCCCACTACAATTTGCAGTCAATTGCAATTAGCTGTATATGTGTCTTGTTCTCACTGCGAACGGTTTCAGAAGTGACCCCAATCATTTGGACTCACTTTGAACCACCACAAATAAATAAATTAAAAAAAACATACTTTTTGCAGAGTGTTTTCTGATGGTCCTTTTGGAATAAATCGATTCAGAACCGTGTTCAACAAGTATGAACGACAGACCTGAATCGTATTTTACATTTTACTGGAGGGGCTTAGCTGTTCAGCTGCTCATCTTCATCCTTCTCCAGAGAGAAGAGCTCCAGGGGCTCTTTATTGTCAGTAAGCAGGTGAGCGGGTAAGAGAGCGAGAGTGTGAGCAGGACTGGTGGCAGGTGGGAAAGATACAGTTGATAACTTTAATAACTACCTCCTAAGGCAGGCCACTCACATTGGTAGCACTGGCTCAGATTTCAGATGTGAATGAGACACATCCTCAGCTGAAGACTTTGACTTAGTACCATTTTGTGTAGTTTGGGTTCCAAAAGCAGATTTTGTATGTGTAGAAATGCAATGTAATCTGAACCCTTTAGTCTACATTAAATCTAATCCAATCTCTGCTTAATTATTATCATTTCCAAGATAACATTTTAAACATTTCTTGACATCTCACCATCACCAGAATTATTTATGAGAGTTGCATTTGGAGTCTATATCACACAAAACAAAATCAGTTTTGGCTGTTTTTGATATGAAACAAAGAGACTTTATCTACTGTTGCAAAGTTTAAAGCAACAACTGAAAGGGAACAGCAGGGTGACAGTATGTCAAAACAACTCAAAACTGGTCTGTCAGTAGCTGAGAAACATTATGTTTAAAAGGCAGGTTTCTAATTGTATTTACATTTTAAAAAAAAGAGTCAAGAAGTTTCTCTAAATGAAAAGTGTATTAATAGAGCAATTCTATACATGTTTCCTCAGAATAAATTCCCATTGTGTTAGATGTGGCTTAGTCCCAGGAAAATGAGAAACAAAGATAAATTCATTTCTAGGTCCTAGAAACCTCATGGTTTCAGCACAAAAGAACTTAGTTTACTGCATTTCTTTCTCTCCACATCACACTTTAACCTGCTCTATGGCTGACATTATGGAATAATTTTTCACAGGAATGTGTCACCCATGATGATTTCCCTTCCCTATCATTTATGCATAGTTAAACTTTAAAACTATGCATAGTAAAACTAACATAGTTTTCCCCCAAGACTTATTGTTCACTTCTTGCTACAAAGCTCTTTCAGCAATGTGGCAAATTATCCATGGAACCATATCTTGGCAAGTCCAGAAACAATCTCCTTCCTCTGCCTAGGAAATAGCTATTTATTACAAATTCTTGTTCTGCCCTGTTGATGACATCTCTCTAGCAGGAGTGGAAATAAATTTATCACATGTGCATTTCCCTATGAAATCATCCATATTTGCATCTCCAGAAACTTGCTTTTGAAAACCTAACTATTTCTGAGGCTTGTAAAGCCTTTTGGTAGGGAAAAAAGGTGCACAGAACCATGCGTACATTTGAAAAATGACACAAACATGCTTATGTAAATGGGGGGAAATGTGTTAAGGTATATATACACTGTAAGAATTGCATAAAATGCATACTAAAATATGCATTAATTCTCAGGTGGGAGCAACCAAATGTGGAACTGCGTTGAGATGCGTATGCCAGTAGGATAAGGAGAAAAGCCATGAGCATGAAACTGAATGATTTCCACAGCCTTTCCCTCAACCAAGGCACTCAGCAGTTTTGGGGTTTGTTTTTTGTTTTTTTCTGCAACAAGAGCTGGTGTCAGACATCTTTTACATTAGAAGGCATTCTCATTCATTTTTTTTCTTTATTTATGTTAACAGATGACATCAGGACTGGGCTGCCAGGCAAGAGGATGAAACAAGCAGATGGACACCATGAGAGAGGATAAATGAAACTGTTTCAGCCATACAGCAGGATTGTTAGAAGTTTTGGTTCTAGTGAGAGTTGGGTAGGAAGAGTATCATTTGGTCTCTTCTTCATTTGAAGCAGTTCACTGTCTAAGTGCAGTTGGTCCTCTGTATGCTCAGATTCTTCGTCTTGGATTCAAGCAGCCAGAACTTGGAAATATTACAAAAATATGTAAATTCTAAAAAGCAAACTTTGATTTTGTCATTTTTTTATATGAGACACCATTTTACTTTCTACTGCATTTAATGGAAGTTAAACATTCATGGATTTTGGTATCCACAGGGGGGTCCTGGAACCAAACCTCAGCAGATACCAAGGGTATATATGGGTGTATATATGGGCGTGGTATATGGAACTTTAAGGAAGATACATGCTAGTTGTTTTTGGTAACTGTCCTCAAATCAACTTCAACTCATGGCAATCTTGTGAATGACACATTTCCATGTCCCCCATCCTCAACTTCCCTAATCAAGTCCATCCATCTGGCATGTGGCCTTCATCTCTTTCTCCTGCCCTCTACCTTTCCTTGTATTATTCTCTTTTCCAGTGAGCCCTGTCTTCTCGTGATGTGGCCAAAGTACAACAGTCTCAGTTTAGTCATCTTGGCTTCCAGAGAGAATTCTGGCTTGATCTGTTTAGAACCCATTTGTTTGACTTCTTGGCCATCCATGGTATCCTCAGCACTCTTCTCCAGCACCACCTCTCAAATTAGTTTATTTTCCAATACATTTTTTAGCCCTGAGGTGAGGGACAAGATGACACTCTCCCCTGTTCCACACCTGGGACCATCTGCTTAAATAACTGTATCTTACTTCAGTACTGGTGTGGACTCAGCATAATATCCTTCATTTGTCCTCATTTGGCAAGGATAGTCCTGATTAATCCTTTGTCATCCCACCTTATCAACTTTCTATCACATTCCACTTTCTCTCTCCTCTTCCCACTTCGCTCTTTTGTCTTCAGCTTACTTCAGTTGTTGCAATGTGAGTTCAAAATGCAAAAGTAGTTTGCACATAATTAACTCAGCAAGGGGGTGGAGAGCAGCTTCATTCTGCTGGAGAGGAGGGTTGGAGTTTTGCCCTTTCCAGTAGGCTCAGGGAAAAACAAACTATTACAGCCTCTCCTCACTTGTGTGTTCTTCTTCATGAATAACCTTTGCCATCTTGACCATACTCTGATGCTTCTTGGCTTCATGCATACCAGTTTCCATCTGTAATGTTGGAGGCTATGCAGCATGCTCCATTCTACTTCAGGGATGCAGGCAGACCATGTTACACAGGCATGTTTCTCTTCCAGCACCTCATTTCTGCCTATTCCTCCTGTTCCCCAGCATATCCAGCTGGCGTAGCTACTTCTTCTCTGCCTAAGGAGTGTATTTTCTCTGGGAAACAGTGTCCCATGTGGAATATGTTATCTAAAGCAAATTATTCTCATCGTAGCTAAAATGGTTTTTGTGTCTTAACTGTGTAGCCATTTGTGCAGTGATCTGTCAAGTTCTTTTCAATATCCCTTGCTCCCTCTGATCTTTGTCTTGGCAAAGCCAATGTACTATATAATCTTCTGAATGATAACAAAGAAATATGTAGACCACTTAGGAGAGCTATTCATTCCCAGCTCATTCTCCGTTAATTAATATTTTGTCTTTCCCAAGAGCAGGACAAATCTTGACTCTTCTGAAGAATGAAAGGCAAAGGATGAGAGGCTCCTGCAATAAAAAATACTGTCTCTCTGGAGCTAATTTTAATAACAGTCCAAAATTATTATCTTCACATGCCTGTAGGGATCCCAATCACCCATTCTCTTACTCAGCAAGTAATATTCAGAGTCTTTCACCTGAGGTAAGCTCTAAAAGTTCATTTCAATGATTTGGGTGTGAGGCACAGGGAGTCTTGCAAGTTCAGTTTATCTGCTCTGTAATGTCCAAAGCAGAAGTTTTACATCTTCTAGTGGGACTATCATCACAGGCTGGCATCACTGGGCATCTAGTGAGTTCCATGGCTTTGATTACTGCCAATTTTGGGAGCCTCTTGTATGTGCTATTCCTTCTCTTTACTGTTGCTTCCTTCTTAAGCGAGCAAGCAGGGATAAACCAGGAAGAGGATTAGTAAACTTTGTATGCTTCCTCTCTCTGTCTAAGCTGGTACTCACTGAGGCCAAATAAGTAAGCAAAAAATAAAATAAAATAAAAATGGATAATGAGAACAGAGGCAATGAGATGGGCCCACAGTATTAGCACCTATTCCAAGGGTTCCCTGTTGCATAGCACCAGCTCCATTCCTTCCATACACTGGCATTCTGTTACTGACATCAACATACATTTTTTTGAGGGGTGGTCATTGTAGCAGGAGAAGCTTAATACTTTCTTGTACAATGGTTCCTACCTCCCAAAAAAACTCATCTATCCATTTAGTGACTGGTAGAGAAATGGTAACAACAGAGAAATGTCTATAGGGTGTATATGCCCTTATAGCTGGATGCAAAATAACATTTTTCTCTGGACCTCCAGAGGACCCCACAAGATCCCAGAGGTGGTCTTTATTGTGGTGTGTCCAGCAATAGGAACATAGCTGAATTCTCCTCTGCCATCTTCTGCTCTCCACTGGCCACGAAAGGGCCATGGGGGATTGCAAGGATTACATGTGTCCTATGGGAGTTGGGAGGGGAGGGAACAAAACTGAGTTGAACTTTATGCTTCATCCCATCTCAGCCATACTTAGAGTCACACAGCTAATACTGGGACAACTTTTCTTCGGATCTCATTGCAGCTGGTCTCAGTGCAACAGAATTATGTAATTGGGTGCATTGTGTGTCTGCTTACTAAGAATGGGGACTTTTTGATACCCTTAATTTTACTTTTGTTGGTATTTCATTTTTTTAAAGCATTTTTAGTTATTAACAGCACAATATATAAAGATTTTGAGGGTTTTCCCCCTTTCTCCTTCCCCCATTGCATTGCATATTATATTCACTTGACAAGCCTTGTAACCGAAGGCCTCAGTTTCCCCGGTTCTCTTCTGACACCTTTCCTTTGAGGTCACTGTCTGAGAAGTGTTAGGCTCTATGCCTTGATAAAATGTTTGAATGAATTATTAGCATGCTTAAGAAGAAGAAATTATTGCATATGAGAACTAAATAAGAGAAAATTTACCTCCCTAAATTGCAGAAATATATTTTAGCTTAATTCTTAACATGAGAGGAAACTGATGATTTTAATTTCTCTCAAATTCTTATGCTTCAGACTGTGCCATTCTTCTCTGGAACCAACATGGAATAATTGAATCCAATCTGATAATGTTACAAATGAGTCCAAAATGTGGCTAGCCTGCTTTGGGAGTCAAGATTTGGCCAGATCAGTTACATACTACTCCAAACATTAGATATGGATGAACAAATTTGTCCATTGGTTTTCCCCAGTATGTAGATGAAAATATAGTATGTAGATTTTAGTTAATTCTTATTAAAAAGACACTGCCATAAATTTCTTTCCCTCTCCTAAGCTCTGACAGGTGAGGAATTAGGTCTCATTTAGCCACCTCACTAGGGTATTTTGACTTTTGCCCCATTCTTACATGTTGATGTAGTTAGCTTGATCTGCATGGAACGTATATTCAGAGTTGCCAGGATAGATTTTGTATCCACTAATGTTTGATCACCAGGACCTCCTCTGGCATAGGCTGAGATAATGGCACACATACAACATTGCTTGATGTTGACTGACTTCAGATCTGAACAAGAAAGTGCTGTGCCCTGGTATGAAAAAGAGTGAGCATGAGAGTCAAAGGACTGAGAGCACCAAAGAAATTAAGCTTCATTTGAAACATACATGTAGAACCTTTAAAATTTCTTACAAGGTTTCTTTGATCCTCTGCACACAGGTCAGCCATTGACCCTGGTCAAATGATGTAATAACCCTTATTTTGTACTGTAGACACGAAATCATATTTAAAAAGTAGCTGATGACTAGTGAGAATTGGACTGAATTGGACTCATCTCCTATCCAAAAAAGAAAACTTCGACTAAGGTATTTATTTTTTATTTATTTTGTATGGTATGTGTTTTGCTGATAAATTCCACCTATAACATCTCAGGGTTTCTCTTCAAGGACATTGAGAATATTGCAGTAGTTTCAGAATAAAAACTAAACTCCAAGGAGGTGTTTTTTTTTTTTTTTAAATAAATCTGATAGACATGAGGTTTGGGAACAAAACTGTCTTGGATTTACTTTCCTCAGATGCTATTTATTTCCAGCTATCATTATGACATAGAAATAAAAATTATCTCATCAAAACAAGCTTGGATAGTATATCATCTTTTCCTGTTTGGCAGGAACAGTCCTGACTAATCCACTGTTATCTCACTTTTTCAGCTGCATCTGAAATGTCCCAGTTTCTCTTTTCTTCTCTCACCAACTCACTTGTCCTCAGTTTACTTCAATTGCTGCAAAGTATGTTTAAATTATAAAAAATAATTTGCACTCAGTTAACTCAGCAGTGGGGAGAGTATAGGGAGAGGAAGAATATAGGCGGGTACAGAACCCCTTCATAGTAGAATCAAACTGCTGCAGTCTCTCCTAGTTCATGAATAACTTTTGCCATCTTGTCCACACTTTGATGGTGCTTGGCCACACAAGTGAAATGTTAGAAGGTATGGCATAGGAAGGGATAGGGTGGTTGTGCAAGGCACACATAGAATACATATCTAATATTGTACTTTCCCTATATAATTTTGCTCCCCAGGGGATTCCTGCTAGATTTATTTTTTTATTTTTTATTTTATTTTTTTTTAGTTGGAGGTGACCAGACATTTCTTCTCAGTAAAACAATATGAAAAATAAATACTTTCAGTAAAGCAAGAGGAGGCTTTAAAGGAGATTTGCCACTCTTTGGAGCCTTTAAAGAGTGGTAATAACCTTGTTTTAAACATTAATTTTTGCAGTAAGGGCACTGCAAATGTGAACCAATGGTGGATAGGGGCATCAAGTTTGTGGTTGCCATGAGGTGTCCTTTTCTGACTTAAAGTGTGTGTGTGTGTGTGAGAGAGAGAGAGAGATTAAACTATGAAGGAAGTCAAATATATGTGTTGACTCTCATAGGAAAACTATTTACTTATCTACTTCTTTTTAAAATAAACAAACCATAAGGGAGAAAAAAATGGGGAGAAATCTAATATATAAATAAGATGTGTACTACCTTCAGGACATACAGTTTTGGAAAATTCTGGATGGATTCCCATTCCCTCTGTAGATACTCCAGAGATCCAAGAAATACAATTTCCTTCAGTTCTTTCAGTGAGAAGTTACTGGCTCGTAGTGGCATCACAAAGTTGCGGAGTCCAATTGGTGTTGAAGTAGGATCTCCCAAAACACAGACTACAATGTGATCACGTAGATGACTCATGACCATTTTCTTCTTTCGTTTCTAAAAAAACCCAAAAAACAACAACCCCAAAGACAATCATTTGTAGAAGTAAACCATTTTCTCCCTTCAAATCTTGAAATATATGGAGCATTTTCAATCTTGGGGCCATTCTTCTGTTTTCCATAGCTGATGACAGATTTTATCTAGAAATAGAGTAGATTCTGTCTCCAGGTATCACAATAACTACTTCAAAGATCTACAAGCTAGAAACTTAATCATTAGGTGAGATGTTCAGATCACATTGAGGAGTGCCATCAATGAATGAGCTTTTAGTTGAGGTAACATCCATGTTTTCTAATATTCCTTCATGAAGCTTAGGGAATCCATGGCCTTATAGATGTTCTTACACACCATTTCCCCAGCCACAGACAGATTGCCCAGTGGTGAGGACTGATGAGTGCACTCCACCTGTCCTTAGTGTTCAACACATATTTAAAACACACTTATCTGATCAAGCCTTCCCTCTTTAGTCCAATGAAACATCTGTCTATTGGACTTTAAAAAAAAGAATGTGTGTGTTGTGTCCTCTGTATTTGGGTATTGTATATATTTTATATTTTTATTGTTGTACACTGCTTTCAGATTTTGGCATGTAAGCAGTATACAACTATTTGCAAATGAATGAATAAATGAGACTAGTAACTCATCAACAGATGAAGCGTCATAAGCTTTAATGTAGCTTAAGTTTAAGGACTTTGTTGAGTCTAAGATCCAGGAATTCACTCTTGAACTCATTCTTGATATCTACACAGGGTTGCCTGATGTTTTCTATTGTAAGGGATATTCCTTATTTGAGCTACCTGTACCTGTTGAGCTGGGCTTGACTGACAGGTGGACTAACAGGTGCCTTGAACAGTTGTTACCTATTTGAGGGTTGGAAAGATTTTCTTTTTTATATGGACCATACAAGATGCCCCCACAAAAAGTCCTGTATTTTGGAATGAGGCAGAAAGGTGTGCATCATGTAATTTATGAATGTTGACAATATGTTACTTTTGCAGACTAAGGGCCTTTATAGACTGCCAGAAATAATGCAGCTTGAGGCCACTTTAACTGCCTTAGCTCAGTGCTAGGGAATCATGGGAATTGTAGTTTTTTCTGAGACATTGAGCCTTCTTTGTCAGAGAGCTCTGGTGCCTCAATAAACTACAGTTCCCATGATTCCCTAGCACTGATCAAAGGCAGTTAAAGTGGCCTCAAGCTGCATTATTTATGGCAGTCTGAAAAGGCCCTAGGCTAGTTTTACATGATTAAATTAATTGAAATCAATGCTTTCACTTGGTATTTACCCAGAGCAAAGCTTATTAATAGCAACATTTTATTGGCAACCCTGTTGACTATTCGTTATTACTATTTTGAAAATCTAAGAACACTACATTCATATATCCAATGAAAAGGGAACCAATGCATTGTGTGAATTAGCTGTTAGCACTCAACTAGAAGTTCTTTGTCATTGTATATAATGGAAAACATAATATATAACACAATCTAATCTGTTCTTGTAGAAGATAGTAGTTTTCCTACTACAGGACTTATTATGTGCTTTAGTTTTGAGCACCTGACAATGTCACTTTGTATCATGAGTGCTAATTTTTGGCCTGTGCATATGACATGACAAGTTGACTACTAATTATTAGGTGTGACTGAGAAAAAATCTTACAAGATTTATACATGGTATATGTTCACATTCCCAATCAAGAGCTGTCAAAACTAGTACATTCATAAAACAAACTCTTCACAATAGGTTTTTTTCTTTAGTGGGAAATAAAAGATTCATGTCAGGGGAACTTTGCTGATGAGTGATTAGAATCATAGGCAAATTAAATGATCATCTCTAACTAATTGGATTAGTCTAAATTGAATAATGAAACCTCAAGCTGTATTTAGCAGAACGTGCCTTAAATTCAATTATTAGTCTGTCAAGTGGTGCTAAACAATGAAAATGATCTTTTCTATAACCTTTTAATAAGAAGTATTGGATGATAGGGAATGGGCTAGAGTGGATATAAACAGAAATATATATTTAGTATAGATGAAGACTAATGTGTACTCTAAGTGCTATGGGAGCAGTTTTAACACATGTGTACTGCTCTGAACAAAAGTTACTGAAAATATTTTAATTTTTCTTCAGATTTTAGAGTTCTAAATTTATTAGGTTTGTTACTGGAGTTACAGAGTGTTTCAGGAAAGAAATGAAGAACCTGTACCTGTTTCAGGTATTATTGGACTACTGTTCCCATGAGCAATGGCCATTGGCCATGGAGATAGAAACTGGATTCCAACAACATCTACAGAGCTACAGGTTTCACACTGTTGCCCAAACATGGCAAGAGTGACATGGATTGGAAATATGATGTTTTACCTATTCATCCATGCAGTTGCTGGGTGCAGTTGGATTTTTTCTTTTTTCTTTCTTTATTTTTTAAAAAAGATGGTAATATAACATCACAATATTGATGATACCTACTATGACAGCCTTTGCAAAAGAAACAGCTTCACACCAGTGAAACATTCCAGTGGCATCTAGTGAAGTTTTACCGCGATGATCTTCAATGATTTCAGGAGGTCTGAATAGATAGATAATGAATGACAATGATGAGTGGTAATATGGCAATAACAATGTAAATGACATTTTATAAAGAACAAAATAATTCCCCCCAACAGGGAATTAATAATCTAGAATTAAATACAATGGAAAGAATGTGAAAAAATGGAGGCAAATCTAAACAGGTAGAGAATATATTATTATTTCAGTTAGAAAGACTTCTACTTAGTTCATTAGAGTTTAGAAACTATAAAGTTACCCTTGGCATTTTTCCAAATGGTTCATATAAAAAGTACATTTTTAAATGGGAAGGTAGAAGAAATAAGGGAGGCAATCACACAATTACATTCCAGGAGACAGTTCTGAACATATAGGATAGGAAAGTAGTCATTTCAGAGAAGAAGAAATCTTAAGACAGCTGATGGAATTAAATAAGCAAAGTCCCAGGTAGGGCTATAGCAGGATATAAAAAAACTGGGAAGGTTATTCTAAAAATAATAAATAATAGTTACAGTCCCAAGGCCTTAAAATATTTTTAGTACCCCCATAGCTATAGTTTATTTTATTGATTTATTTATTGAATGCTACAAACTGCTGGCTATGCTATAAAATACATTCACTTCCTATCTACATCATTGGCACTACAGCACCCACAAAAGAGCAACAAGCAGCTACATGAGGCACAGCATAAATGTTAGGCTATCTCTCATCCTATTATTTGGTGAGGCAGCATCCTAACTATTCATCTAACCAGAAAGTTATAGTAATGCCATAATTCAAGTGGTTTTATCCCACATACATCACAAATTGTAATGAGGTGAGCCTTAGTTGGTGCAAAATGGATTTAACCAGGCACTATAATATAAAAGCAGAAGATGATGACATAAGAGCATGAGCAGAAACAAAACTGCATACATGTCAAGGTCTCTGCCTTGAGACAACCCAATGGTGGCATTAAGGTTTCCATCACCCAGTGCAGTAACTCATGGTGGCACTTTCCAGTGACTTCCACCCATAACATACTATACAGAATCCTTAGCAATGTTTTGTACTAATGTTACTCATAGATTGTATTTCCCATATATAACAGAATGCAATGGCAATAGTTGTGACGTACACAACCAGCAAAATTGGAATTATATCTTTAAATTACTCTATCATAAGCACCACCTAAATGTATTTACATGTACATAGTTTAATGGGATTAAAATGAAAATTTGGTACACTGTGATGTTTATAAAGAAAAATGTATGAGTGCTGGATTCTTGGAGAACAGGGTTTGGAACCTCACTTAACCATAAAAATCCACTGAGTGACCACAAACAGGTCTCATTCTCTCAGTCCAGAGGAAGGAAGCGCTAAACCTCCTCTGAAGAAACTTGCCAAGAAAACCCTGTAATAGTTTCACCTTAGAGTTGCCATAAGTCGGAAATTATTTGAAGGCTAACAACCCACAACACAAAAATAATTTTAAAACCTGAGGTCTCTCCTTTCTTATGCCTTCTCTTCTACTTAGCTCCAGGGTTTTAAAGGGACACAGGCAAGCAACCTATTTCTGCAAAAAGGCAAACATATTGGAAGGAGTGATGTCACCCTGCTTAGGATGTTATTCGTTGTGGCCATCATCCTACTAGTGACACCCCTGAGCCAACCACCTCAGAAGAAGGTGTTAAGAATCAACAACCAGCAACCCATTCAGCTCTTTTCAGTGTTTTACATTCAACTCTGTTGAACACCCAGCTATTCAGCTCTCTGGAGGACAGAGATGTGTATGCAGCACAACCTGTCCTGGAATCTCTAAACTAGCTTGCTGTCCACAACTGCAATGTGGAACATTATCTTGTTCCTTCCTGTTGAAGTAATATTCAATTGTACATATATACATGAAATGGTGAGGAGGGAGATGTTGATTTTTGCTTCAGTTAGCAAAAAAAATATTGTGCAAGTCCTGCACATCCCCTTCCAAAACAAAACAACAAAACAATACAGCTTGATACTAAAAAGTATGCCAAAAGAATTGTATGAAACAAAATGACCTTTTTTTTTTTTTTTTTGCTCAGTTAATGAAGTAGCAAGGAAGGTGTCAAGCAAAGCTGGTGTCATTTCTGTATGCTAACTAGCAAAGCAGAGATAAGACTAAGCTGGAAAAAGTAATATGTAGAGCCATGCATGCAACCATCTTGGCCAGATTTTGAATCTGAACTAAATTGGGCTAACTGGGATTCATCTGGTTTGGGTCCACACTGAATCAGATAGGCCTAATTGGGTTCACATTAATCCAAAATGCTTCTAATCAATTTGGTGAAGGCAAACAGGTGGTCTGTCTCCAAAATGGCATCAAACAGCACCATAAAGGGAAATGTCAGTAAAATGTGGGAAGAGCTTGACTTTGATCATTGTCAGCGTCAGTTTCCAATGTGTGCCAAAAATTTCAGGTGGAGCTCTTCTTAAAGGGTTGCCATAGTTTATGTCCTAATAGGTCTGAACTGAATGAGGGCTAGAGCTAAATTGCTAAACTGGTCACTGAACTATACTGTGGGGCAAGGGAGGAAGATATTGTGTATGCATGTGCTTTAAAGTTGCCTGTTGGTTTATTTCATAAAGTTTTCTTGAGCAAGGAATACTGAGAAGTAGTTTTGTCAGTTCCTTTCACTGAAATGTAGTCTACAGCACCTGTAACTCATCCCATTCAAATACTACCAGTCTTGGTTAGCTTCCAAGATCAGATGGATCTGGTGCCTTTAGAGTATTTAGGCACTGGAAGATAGTAACGGGATGACCTCCCAAATAATATCTGGGGTGGAGAACTCATAACTCAGTGGCAAAGTACCTGTTTTCTGTGTAGAATTTTCAGCTTCAGTCCCCAGCTCAAAAGGATAAAATCACAGAAAAGACCTCTTGTTTGAGAGTTACTGCCAGTCACAACAGAAAATGCTGGGCTAGATGGTCTTCCTACTTTCCAAAGGGTAGGAATGTACTCATCTATAAAATCCATATCTATGGAAGTCCATCCTTTCTTACTTTATGTTGAATTACATCAATGGTTTTAGAGATGAAATTTCCTATTTCTGTAAATTTGGGGTAGGAGGACATGTTTCAAATTGCAGACATTGCTTAATTATGTTCCCCTTTCCCATTGACTGAAGTTTGTTGAAGCAGTGTTTAGTGCACATTTGAAATGTGGTTTGTCAAGCCATGGACTGAAAACAAATTCCCCACATAGCCCTGTTTACAACTCCATTCCTATCCATGTGTAGCTGAGAATAGGTCTTAGTTAGCATTTTAAGGTTCATGTCCAAAAAACAAGCAGAGGATTCAGCCTGTGTGTTTCATTTCTAGGAAAATGCATAAAGAAATGCTAAATACCTTGTTGTCGCAAATGATTTTTAAGGTTAACAAACAGATTGCCATCATCAAGCCAACATATATATGCTACAGTAGGCTGGTCTTTTACTAAAGTCTTGAATGAACAGTGGTTCCTGCCTTGCCAAAATCACTTTCCACCCTTCACTGAATAGCTGGTGTAAAATGTGCATTAAGTTCACACAGCGAGAAGGAAAACACAATACAGGGCCATGTTCTTTGCCATTTAAGACAGGGTTCTTTAAAGAGACTCACATTAGTGGATAATATGGGAGAATAAATAAACCAGCATATCTCAGTACACCAACGCCAACAAAATACATTTCTGTCCATTAGTCATATGGTACCTCCCCAGCATTTGAAACTTCTTCCCTCCTGCCCAGATGATGGATCGGTCAGCTGCTGATTAAATTGTGTTTTGGCAAGAGGGAAGCTATCTTGTTGCAAGCTCTTTTAACTCAGCCCAGCTCAGCAAATCAATCAGTGCACACTTTTCCATTATCATAAAACCATGATCTATGTACACAAGCTGTCACAGATGATAGCTCCCTTCACTCAAACGTTATAGGAAGCATCTATGCCCTAGAGGGAACACCTGTCAGAGCCCTGGGTAGGAAAATAAAAAAGGCAAGACTGCTTGAAATATACTTCATCACAAAGGCATCCTTCTCCAGATAGCATTGTGAAAGAAATGAAAAAGAAAGAAAGAGGGGATGCTCATCTATCTCTTCATGCCTTAACTAATGTTCCCATCTGCCATATTCCACACAAATGATGTGAGTTATCTAGGAATCTACTTTTTTGGGGTGATCACTGAATTATTTTAGTGAATACAGACTCCACACTGGGTATCCTCAGGACCATGAAGCAAGAAGAAAAGAGACTTAGTAGAAAATAAACATGGAGAGAAAGGTTCAACAAAGTCTGCAATGGCCAAGTTTTTCACAAAGAAATTTCTCAACTCTGGTTATATTTTCATTCAATACTGACTAAGTGATGAGTGAATGTTTTGTTCCATTTGTTTGTTATGATCACTTTCCAAAATCCCTAAATGTCTACATAAAATAGAAAGAACTTGAGATTCCAAACATTTGAATGTTGGAGAAAATGAAACAGATAGGTTTATTCATCCAAACAGTGAGCCCTTAGCTCCTAACATTCTGAGTTCTTTCCCCCTCCAACTGTGTTTGTCTGATGCATAGCATCATGTTGTATTTGTCTCCTCCTCCTCTTTTGATAGACTCCACAACATATCTGAGAGTCAGTTTTAAACAGGTTACTTGTACCTACTAATTTGCAAATATAAGTAGTTAAGAATTGCATTTGGTTCACTTCTTATATCTTAACCGAAATTCACAAATTTCTTATGGATTGGTGGGAAAGACTTAAGTTTGCAGTTTTGTATTTAAATGAGTATGAGAAAAGGCAAAATTTAGAGATTATCTATGCTTTTATGTTATAATAAAAATATTTTTTTTTTAAAAAAAGGGCAAAACTAACAGATTCAAAGATCTCTGTGGGCCTGCCTAACTAGCAACTGAAGAGAAATTTGCTCAGTTTATCTGCTAATGAAAGTTTACCCAATGTTGCATTCTTGTTCAAAATGCATATTTGGAAAACTGTCCAGCAAAATGTCAGTAGTATTAAAAGGGTCAATAATTGGATAAACTCATGTAGAAAAAGAAATGTGTACAAAAATGTCTTGCAAATTTACAAATTTCATATAGTTATCAATCTGTCCCAAAGTTTGGGGTGAACCAAGCTGAAGACTCAGAAAATTCTCATCATTTGGTATACAATGAAAGATTTGATACATTAGAAACTGAAACTGAGAGCTTCATTCAAGACTAGGATTTTCTGTAATGTTAGGAACATAGGAAACTGTCTTATACCAGCCAAAGGTGGATCCAAGTTTGGAAGAGCCCTTAAGCAAGATGTGTTCCTTTAATATAGGGTGATTAAAAAGAATGGTGGAGGGGTGGGTTATTGGACTTAAGTTTCCATCAGTCCTAACTAGTATGACCAATATTCAGGACTAAGGCATCTGAGTCCAGCAACACTTTTTTGAGCAATAAATTCAGGCATAGTTCTAGATACCTGGTTTAATCAAAGTGATTCCCAAAATACAGCCCATGTATACAGAGGATTACACATGTCCAGGTTATAAATAGACTCATTTACACAAGGTCCACAGGGCAAAACTAATTAGACAACTAATTCTTAGACACTTGGATTAGGAAAGGAAGATTAAGATTTGTAGATTTTTCCTGGTGCATGGCTGATTGTAATGCATTAGGATTTCATCCAAATATATTATCAGGTCTCAGATGCACATATTCCCTATCTTTCTACACAAGAGGTACAAGGAATAGGGAGCTCTGTATGCTTTGTACAGTTGGCCCTCAATATCCACAAATCTTTTTATCCACATATTTAACCATCCACAGATTAAAGATATTTTTAAAAATGTATAAAATCCAAAAAGCAAACCTTGGTTTTGCTATTTTAAATAAGGGACACCATTTTATTGTGCCATTGTATTTTGGCATCCACAAATTTTGATATCCACAGGGTGTCCTAGAACCAAACCCCAGTGGATACCAAGGGTCTACTCTACAATCTATACAATATTGATATTCAGGAACCCTACATCATCCCGTATTACTTTTTCTTCTTTTTCCAGTGTCCTCTTTTTTACTCTATGCAAAGGCAAAACCTAGGAGCTTATTGCATTAATTTTAAAACCAGCTTACCTGATCTAGATTAAATTTTAAAGTGGGCAGCATCCTGATATTATCAGAAGGATTTAGCTGCTGAAATCACTGCCTAGGTCCATCCTGGGTCCATCCTCACACCCAGGACTGCTCCGGAGGCCATTTTCCTAAACCCAAAAACTCCTGGCTTTGAAAAGAGGCACTGAGCACCCCTGGGAGTTGGAATGGACCCAGGTGGCAATTTTGGTGGCTAAATCCTTCTGATAATATCAGGATGCTGCCCGTTTTAAAATTTAATCCAGAACAGGTAAGCAGGTTTTAAAATTAATGTGATAAATTTCCTAGAAAAGGACAAGTGGACTTTCCATTTATATTAGACATTGAGCATTGTTGTGGAAACAGATTCAGTGGTAACAAAGGAATTAAGGAGGGCTCAATTTAGGAAATATGGTCCCCGTTTAGGAAATAAATAAATAGATCTAGTTTGCTGAATTCGTGTTATATTGCAAAATCCATCAGCATATCCTGTAATCTGATTCAGATAGCCTAAGGAGTCTTCCAGAACTTTTGTTGTAGCAATTTGTATCACACAATTCTCTGCCATTTAATATTGCTTCCTGTCACTTCTTCTTGAGACACCTTTCATAGAGCAACATTTTCTTCATGCTTTGTTAAAAACACCACTAATATGAGTGATGATATAAGTTCAGCACATTTTGGTTCATTTGTGGGTGTCTTCTTGTGTTGTCGGTAGTAATGTTAGATACAGCTATATACAATCTCATCATCTCCCTCATGATCTTGCCTTTGTTTCTTGTATTTCTGGTTTACTTTCCTGGCCCTGCATGACTGACAACATTTCAGGAACAATTTGATGGTCTTCATAATAAAGGCCAGAATGCATTGTGCTTGGTGTGAAGTGGCAAACTGATACTTATTATGGGGGTGAAGGCAAAGAATATTCAAAGCTATGCTGCCCCCTCACATATCCTCTTTGGATTTTGCATGCCACAGTCTCAGAACCATAGCATCACTCCTACTGAGCTATAATCAGTGGCATCACTAGGGGGTGCACCCTGCAGGGTGACACCACTGGTCCTCAAACACCTGCCTTTTGCAGAAATGAGCTGTGACATTTATCTGCTTCCCTTTACAATATTTTAAGAGATGGTGGGAGTGGTGTGAAACTCAGTGGGAAGAGAAAGGAAGCACTTCTGGCCATCTGATTGACTAGCTGAGGTTCGGTTTTCAGCTTTCTAGGCCTCTAATTTCACATGGTGGCAACCATTTTGTAGTTGGGTGATGGTGGACACTATTTGGGGAGACTTCCTTGTTGATAGTGGAGTTGGGCTTTGACCCATCTTAGGCCTCTAATTACATGTGACTGCTGCAATTTTGTTTGAGCATGGTTGGCAGATACCACCATAGCTAAGGGGAACCACTGGGTTACATTGTAGTATTGGTATTTGATATTGCTTCTTTCAGGTTCTTTCCTTTTTGTTATATTGACTTTCTTTCTTTCTTTCTTTCTTTCTTTCTTTCTTTCTTTCTTTCTTTCTTTCCTGCACTAAGGCATCCAGGAAGCATTCAGGGTCTTCTAAAGGCAAAAGCCCTGCCAAGAAGCAGCCTGTTGAGCTCCTGCCTCCTATGTCCCCTGCTTAGTCTGATGTTTAGATGAGTAAGAGACCCAGCAATTTTGGAAAAGATTGAGAAACTGAAAGGCTTCATGCCCACCCCCTCAAAAGAGCCAAGGTCAGGCTAGTAAGAAGAATGACAGGAAAGAGTTCAATAAAATGGTCTTGTATTGACTAGACAGTCTGGATAAACAGTTCCAGACTAGGAAGTCAAGTGGACCAGTTGAGGCTGTGAGTGTGGAGATAGTGTCAGGTCCTTCAGGTGATGGTAACAATGTGGTCTTCAGTTCACCAGGTGAGTTAGAGAAGCATCTACACATGGAGGGTAGTGGTGGCTCTTACCCCATCAGTTGGCGTGGTGTGGAGTGGGGTGGGGTGTGGGATTTTATATATGGCAAATGGGATTAGGAGCAAGTAGTTTGGGCAATGGTGAATGTGGTTTTGGGCTGGTTAGATCACAGGTCAATGGTGGGGGCAGAGGCACGTGGTTCATAGCCATCTACATCCTATGTAAAACTGGCATTGCAAGAAGCCCCTCGGGACTCCTGGGTCCTGGGTAACCTTATGACAGCAAATCAACAATGCCTGGTGGAAACCCAGAGTATTCCAGTGCTTTATACGTGGCAATTGCCTTCTACATCACAACTAATAAAATACTCTTCAGCAGACTCAAGTGACTGTGGAAAGCAGTGTAAGTGTGTTGATAGAACCACATGGGAGAGCAGGCTTGACCCCCCCCCCGGGGCAGAGTTACAAATTGGATGGCTGGTGCTCTTTCCCAGAAGGTCTGTGGAGTCTAGGGAGGATGAGATTGCCTAGGCAATCAGCCTCTCACTAAACTGCCTGTACTAGGTCTAGCTATATATGTTGGGACTTTGATGGAATTACATTATTAAATGGATGTTGTGAGGTTTGGTCTATCCCATTGGATCACATACTTCATTACTGTGTTTATTTGAAGGAAAAGGGACTTGCCACACAGTCCATTAGGAATGGCAAGTTTTGGCTTTTGTGGCCAAAGATCAGGGATTTGCTGACATCACTGGGGATTTTAGAATTCATAAGGCCTTATAATGGTGGTCCTGAGAAAAGGACCATATGGCTAATAAGCAGGAAGCACTATCTCCACAGTTACGTAAGGGTTTAGGTGATCAGTGGCTGGTACTTTGTGCAAATGCTGCCCTTTTTCATGCAGCTGCTTTAACAGCATTTTGGGGAATATTATTCATGAGTAAGTTAGTGTCATCTTCCAGGGCCAATAAGTCTAACAGAGATTTGGTTTTGGGGATTTGACTTTGGCAGATCATCAGTCCATTTTCAGGATTCAGACTTCTAAGACTGTTCAAAGAGATAAGAGTGAGAACTAGTACTAGGTCTCTGTTAGGATCCAATCCTATTCACAGTTTATTCGCAGCAGTCTTATATGCAAATTTGGGGGAGGGGGGAGGCCAAGGGATCTTTTTTGTCATGTTGACTTTTCTTCCTTTGCCAGGAATCAGTTTTGGGCTCTCACTTCAAGAGCCTTGTGACTTGGAGGGAGTTAAATTCAGCACCTACTCTTTCAGGATTGGAGTGGCCTCTACTGCTTTTTCCATGGGCCTCAGCCCACAATCCATTCAGCACATTGGACATTGGAGATCTGCCACTTTCAAGACATATGTACATCCCTTTAAGTTTTGAGGATACCTTCTGATAATTCCTTGCTTTCCATTAGATTATAGGCACTGTTTGATGAGATACCAGGTCCTGATCTTTGGCTGGTCTGCTATAGCATGCAACTATTACATGGTCTACAGGGCAGCAAAAAAAGCCCCAAAGCAGCCATTTGGGGGCTTAGCTGGGTCTGAGTGATGTTGTCACATTGCAGTGACATGGTAAGAGGAGTCTCAGTGGAGTTTTTTTATGCCTCTTTTATTTGAGGAGCACAGGGGGCCTCTCCTGAAGTTTATCTGAGTGGGAATGACTTTGCCTTACTGTAGAGAAAGGTCCTCATTCTACAAGCTTTTATGATTTCCACCTCATCCAGAACAGATGGCCTGGGGTGACTATTTTCTGGCCTGTCATATTTCCCCATCAAGAGTGATTGCAAATGGCTTGAACGTGCCTGCAGACGGGTAAATAGGGAACTCTTCAATGCCTGGAATAGGACATTGGGCCAATTTCTCCCTCATCCCACTATAATTTTCTGATGGCCAGATTCTACAAGGCTGATGACATGCATTTGTTGGAGGCTGGTAATTGGCTAGTGCACCAATTGAATAATTCATAATTACAAGCCATCATCCATAATTATGCCCAGTCCAAATACCTCTTCCATGGGACATTTTATGTAAAGCTATTCAACTCACATTAATTCTCCATTCAGATTAGATTCTGTCTGTCACCTATATTTCTCTTTGGAGTTGTGATCTAAAGAAAAACATATAGACTGCAATATAGATTTCTTATTGTATGGGGAGGGATAGATTAAGAATAGGACAGGCTAAAGCAGAGGTCCTATGAGCCAAAATAAAGAAAGAAAAAACTAGTAATCTAGAAAGAAAGACTGCATGGCAGCTTGGTGTCCCCTCATTTTTATTACAGACTTTAAAAACACCAGTATGGGCCACTGAAGGAGAAACCGAAGAACATGATAATTAAAAATAGAGGTGCTTCTGAAAGAAGAAATAAATGTGGGAAGGAAGCAAGTGGGTTGGATACATGCACATTTTAGATCACAGCCCATACCACAAGCATACATCCACAAATCATATAATCCTAGAGCTGGAAGAGACTACAAGGGCCACCCAGTCCAATCCCTCTGCCATACAAGAACTGACAATAAAGCACCCCCAACAGATGGCCATACAGCCTCTGTTTAAAAACCTCCAAAGAAGTAAACTCCACCACAGTGGGGCAGTGTATTCCACTGTCAAACAACTACCATCAGGAAGTTCATCCTAATGTTGAGGTGGAATCTCTTTTCCTATAGCTTGCATCCATTTTTCCATGTCCTAGTCTCTGGAGCAGCAGAAAACAAGCTTGCTCCATCCTCAATGTGACATTCCTTCAAACATTTAAACATGGCTATCATGTCACTTCCTTACCATCTCTACCTCAGGCTAAGCATACCCAGCTTCCTAAGCTTCTCCTCATAGTTCTGTGAACTGAAATATGTTACTCTTAAGAGCCACACTGTTTGAGTGGTACTAAGAAAATATCAGAAGTTTAAAAGAGCAAAAGAAAATGGAAGAAAGCATTAAATAGCCCAGATGTAAACTCTAAGCAATCACAGCTGAAATTGGTTGTAAACTTCTGACCTCTTCATCCCTAATTGCTATGGCCACATTTTCCTTGCACTTTTTACCTAGATTCAGCCAACAGCTAAATTGTCTCTCTGTTTAGATTGTTACAGTTTGTGCTTCCTTGTAGGACTTTCCAATGAAAGTGATCACCTAGACATCCTATCTAATGAAGGGGATAGAGAGAGGTTCTTAACTATTAATTCTCATGCACATTTCTACAATCCTGCATACTCTGCTCATATTGGGATCCACTATCCTTTCAATTTGGCTTTTCCAATAACTGCCTGTGGCTGAATTCAAAAGGCCCCTTCCTTACACACATACACACACACAGAGAGAGAGAGAGAGAGAGAGAGCTAACCAATATAAATATTCCAACAAAATTAGCTTGCAATTTTTAATCTTAACCAAAAAGCCACTTAGACTGACATGTAAATAAAGAAGGTATTGGAAAATATTTATTCTTGGAGAAAAGATAGTAGCAATCGATTTAGTGATAGGGTTCACCACCTAAATTGGATATCTCCTTTCAAATTCAGGGTAAAACCTAAAGCATATTCATTGTCCCAGCCACTGCTTGAAAAGCCAACAGCCACCAATGAGGAAAGGTACATGTAATTCCATTCCAATATGCATCAGAGAAGTGTTCTAGTAGCACAGGAACTCATACTTAATTGTAACACAGAAAAGCATCCACAATTTTAGGGACATGCTTTTCCATTCATCTAGAAAGAAAGAAAAAAATGGGGAAGAATCTTCTCTGATGTGCCAGGTGCTGCCTTCTGGCTTGTTTAGCTTTCAAGGAAGAGTTTCCTCGAGCAAATAAGATCAGAATTTCTCAGAAGCCCCACTATGAGGTAGAAGCCAGGTAAGGTCAGAAGTTAAAACCACCTTGTCCAAGCTGACAAAGAAAAGCGGAGCCTTCTTGAATGTAACAACACATTCACCCACCCCTGCCTGTCTCCCTTTTCTGGAGAACAGAGTTTTACACTTGTCCTTCACACAAATAACCCGAGGGTGGGAATTATTCAGAAAGCTCATGTTTGACACCCCATCTGTTCATTTCTGACAGCGATATATAATGTAAAGCTATAAAAACTTGAAAAATAATGCAACATAAAAAGGGATTGACTCGGCTCCAAGAGGCCATAAACGGTAACAAATACCACTGTGTGATTTATTTTGTGCTGTAATCTTTACAGTAACTCATCTTTCAGACATTTCCTTGTGACAGGTTTTAATAATATTAATGCCCAGAGCAATCCAAATCATCGCCAATAGACATATTTATCAAGCTGCCAATCCAAGTAAATGAAATTCTATAAGCAATAATGTAACATGTTAAAAGGGAGCTAATAAAACAAGTCAGCAAAGAAATATTACTTCAAAGAATTTTCCTTTCTCTCTAATCCATCCCTGAATGTTATACAGCCAAAATGCAAATCTTTTCCCTCCCTCCATGATTTATTACTGCAAAAATATCAGTGACCTTTTTGCAGACTCCTGCACAGCCTCTCCTACACATTAATAAAGAGTATGATGCATTCTGCCAGATTAAGTGAACGCAGGAGTGCTTAGTATTATTGGATGTCCTTTTCTTGGCTCATCCTGCCTTTGGACCAGGGTTTGATGAATAGCGTCAAAGAGTAAGATCTTATGTCCTGGAGATTTATGAAAGACTGGTGTGCCATAATTGCACTTTGACAACTAAACAGGTATTTATGAGCAATTAACCACATATTAGGTAAGTTTCAATTAAAAAGAAACATCAATTTAGTTTTGTTTTCTATTATGCCCTTTAAAAAAACTCTCTCTGTCCCTTTTTCTTTCATGTATCCCCCTTTTATATTTTGTTTTTGCTTTTTTTAAATGAAGGTGTCCTTTGTATTTATTTATTTATTTATTTATTTATTTATTTATTTATTTTTACTCCATAGAGATATAATTTTATGCTGGTCTATCCCCTTCATGTGAAATCTTATGTATAAAACTGCACCTTCTCTGTGTAAATGGGGAAAAAACTTAACCAAAATTAAATGCAAGACATTATAGCTATAGCAAAAGGAGATTTACTATTATAGAAAGAAAAAAGATATTAATAATTGTTTATATCCCTCCGTTGCTATCATGAGCTCAGTGACTCAGATACATAAGTCTCTTTACCACTTCATCCTCACAAAAACCCTCTGAGATACATCAGGCTGAAAGTAACTGGCTCAAGGTAACCCACTGGTGATTTGAAACTCCAGGCCTTTAGTGCCCACATCCTAGTCCAGCATTCAAATAGCTGTACAACCAATGAAAATGCTCCATGATCACAGAAGGTATGGACATCATGAACAGGGAAAGGAAAGTGCTGGCCCGAGAAACTGAACTATGTTCAAACTATGTTCAAACTGAACATAGATGATGCAGTCAGCATTCAGAAATCATGTAGGG
>CM034702.1:9159150-9185815 GCA_020142125.1 Phrynosoma platyrhinos
ATAATAATAATAATAGAAGGGAGTGAAAAAGAGGAAGAGGAAGGGAAGGAAATCCTTTTTTAAATTTTTAGCCATAAGACTACCATTATTAGAAGTATCAACCTTGTTGTCTGTACTCTTCTCTCAAAAATTAATCCAATCATTGGGGAACATTTTCCCTTGTCCAAAATTAATAAAATTAGTCAGAAAAATAAAAAAGGGGGGGTATGTTCAACACCACAAAAACTGTGTGATAAAGCAATTATGCTCTTGAGACTTTGGGGATTCTAAAGCTGCTCACATCACTGAACTGAAACTGAGAATGTGTAGCCCCTTGTAGGACTAAGCAGTGCTTTGCTGACACAATAGCTTTAGATAAATAAGCCCATGCCTTATGCTTATGCTTTTTTCTGCTTCATGTGTGTCAAACCAGATCTGGGCAAAGAATGAACTGGATCTAGCACTTTAGAAAAGTATTGTTTCTCATTCACTATAATTCTTATTCACCTTGCAGGAAATGATGTCCCTGAACATGCTCAGCAGTCCAGTGTAGTTAATGATGAATTCCACAAAGTGTCTAACAAGCCTAGCCTGCTACAAGCACCATTGTCTCTTCAAAAAAGGAGGAAGGAAAAACTGGCACAGAGGGATAATGAGGGGCAATTGAAGGGGGAACTCCAGACCTGAATTCAGTGTGAAGTGGCATAATGTGGCCTGGAATCCTCATATTTTCTGTTTATTTCCATTACCAGGGATAGACCTTTGCCGTCTAAATCTATCCCCTTTGCCATGAAAAGAAAGTTACCAAAGGAATTTTTCATCATGATTATATAGGAAAGAGAACCATCTTTCTTTGGTTTCATTCCCACATAAAAATTTCCAGAAAACTTGCATAGCAAATAGAGACTCAGCTATCCTACCTGTCAATATCAACAGGAGCATCTGAATCAGGGATAGTAGCTTTTTTACGTGCTTTTGAATCTGGAAGGCTCAGAAAATCCTGCATAGCTTTAATCCGATCTGAAATGAAAACAATTAAAAAGTCATTATTTATCTGGGTTTTCCCAACTGTCTTTAGAAAAAACATGGGTCTAGACAAAGACGATTGGGCATTCCCTCATCTAAGAAAACACGTGTATGAAGAGGATCTCTTCATTTACTTCAGTATTGTGATTTTTGCCAAGCCAAATCAAATGTTATTGTCAAGTCAAGTTATGATGATAACAGTGGGAAGGCAGAGCCATTAATGATGGGGAAGTTTTACCTTAGAGGAAGAGCACATGCTTTCCTTGAAAAAAATACCACTTCAGTTCCTAACATCTTCAATTAGGGCTGGGTAAGACTACTGTCTGAGGTTCTAGAAACTGTCCAATGAGATAGACCAACAGTCTGATTTGGTCAAATAAACAGGTTGTTCATTTTATGCTTTATTTATGGGATGTATATCCTGCCTTTTTCCTGCCTTTCTCCCAAAATGAGATTCAAGGTTGTTGATGATGTTTTGTTCAGTATTAACCAAGTTAGCTAAAAAGCTTTTCACTATAACCAAGATCCTGCATGGGAGATTGGAACACAAAGGTCCATAAAGGTGGAATTCTGTTTCGTCCCTTTCCCACCAGTTTCACTTTTCTCATGCGTCTCCCTCTCAACACTGCCATATTGTGGTCAGAAGTGGCCATCAAACATCTATTGATCTCCCTATAGCCACATGCACAGCCCCCACCTGAGAGTCCTCCTAAAGGCCTGAAATATGATGTTATCATTGTGTGTCAGGTTATAGGGGCCTACGAATCTCAGGATTTCCTATAATGCAGGTACAGCAGTTATCAAAGGACTATCTAACCCAAAGGATCAAAGGACCATCTAACCCATCATCCTCTTTCCCACAGAGCTCAATGCAACAACCCTTTCTTGCTGTTGTTTCCACCTCGTTCAACTGATCTTCACAGGTACAGTGCCTCTGGACTTGGAGGTTCAATTTTCTGGCTGGATTTGCACTGCAGAAATAATCCAATTTGTCATCACTTGAATTGCCATGACTCCATGCTATAGAATCGTGGGATTTGTAGTTTGCTGTGGCCCTGGAGCTCTCTGACAGAGAAGGCTAAAGAGCTCATAGAATTACAAATCCCAAGATCCCATACAGAATTACAAATCTCAGGATCCCATAGCACTGAATCATGACAGTTAAAGGGATGTCAGACTGGATTAATTCTGCAGTGCAGATGCAGCACCTGTCATATGAGGGCTAGCAACAGATTTCTTCTTTTCCTTCATTTATTTAGTTAATTAATTATTTTATATCCTGCTTTTCTCCTTGCACAGGACCCAAGATTTCTCCTCTTACCTTTCCATAAGTATTTCTAATCCCTCCCCCTGAAAGCCATCCCAAAACATGGTGCAAAAATAATCCAGTTTAAGACCATTTTAATTGCCCTGGCTCAGTGCTAGGGAATCCTGGAAACTGGGGTTTATTGTAGTCCCAGGACGGTCTCTGGAAGGGGTGGCTCAGTGTCTCCCAAAACTATAGTCTCCAGAATCCCCCTAGAATTGATCCAGGCCAGTCTCTAGTTGGCTGTATCTGGCCACTACGTGGTCATGTTGACAAGAGTTCTTGCAGGTAGAGGTGGATCTGGAGGGGTCAGGGGCATTGTGCAAGGAAAGTAGTAAATCTTTTTCTCTATAGTGGTTATAAAAAAGAATACACTGACAAATATCTCTGCCAAGATGCTAGCCTATATCATTTACTTATAAGTTATAGTAAAAAGGAAAACAACACATATTTTCATATGGAGGGACTTTTTTACTATCCACAGTCTGTGAATAATAATAATAGTAGATTTTCTTTGGAAGGTCTTGCCAGGCAACTGACTTAACACATCTGTAATTAGTGTATACTATATGCTGTAAAAAGGATTTGAATCTGGGGAATTACTAAAGTCCAAGTTTTCAATGGGATCTTTTAACCTACGTTTATGGAGGTGGCTAGGGAATAGACTGATAGAGACAAAGCTTTCCAATTAACTTGTGATTTGTTTGGGGATTCAGACATACAAAGACATTCTAATATTCAATCATACATACAAGAACTCAGGAATAAAGTAGTTAGCTTGCAGAAGAAGCTGAAGGAGGCTGCTCCAACAATGAATGAAAATGGATAGACTCAACCATTATGAAAAAGAAAGGACAGCGGAAAGACCTGGGATCCAAGTCAGAGTTCACAGTGTCACCATGAAATCTAACCAGACCCAGTGTGCCTGAGATTTTGGGGATGTTTTATACCCTTAAACATAGTGTGAGGTGAAGAGTTGCTATTGTATATCAAAGGATTCCCGATTATTACTCTTTGAAGTAAACAATTTCCAAGGAGAGGAGATGGGATGTTAATGTTATCTTCAGCTGGACACATCCTGGCTGGTACTCATAAATCTCCTAGGTGCAAATGTCTTGCTTTGCAGCTCCTAAGTCTGGCCCTTTTGATCTGCAAATTGTTGTAGGGGCAGACATGACCCTTCAGAAGCCTACGTGACGTGCTCACCTTGGATATCCATGACGGTTGGACTTCTTCAGTCTAGGGCCATGGCAGGGACCCACAAAGTTTTTTTAAAAAATATTAAATCAATTATGGTAACAATGCTTGGTACTCATTATTCCATATCTGGCTCATTAATGTATTACTAGGGATTGAAAGTAATATTCAAAAATGGTTGATAAATATAGTTCTTGAAAGTTGGGAAGTCCTTACATGGAGCATCTTGGACTGATAAGAATCTACTGCATGAAATTCACATGTATTATTATTTTCTGTTCAAGAACAGTACTTGTGAACTTTGCAGTGAAAAAACCAAACTGCAAATAGTTTCCAAAAAAATTGCAGTTTTTGAACACGTTCTTACAGCTGGAAGAAAATTGCTAAATTTGTTCATTGCTTTATTCAATTAGAGAATAGAGAGAACTAATTAGAAATTAGAGAAGACATACTCCTGCCTTCAACATTATTTTATCAATAGATTATTATCTAGTCTGAAGAAGATACAAAACTTGGAGATGTTACTAGCCCATAAGAAAATAGGAACAGAATTCAAAAATAGCTTCATAAACTAGAAAACTAAGTTGAAACTAATAGAATGACATTCAACAAAGACACATGTAAAATTTTACATTTAGACTACAAATAAAAAAGGCATGGGTATAAGTATACATAGCTTAGTAATAGCATATGTGAAAAGGATCTTAAGGATATTCTTGATCATAAGGTCAACATGACCATGCCATCTGATGCTGCAGCAAAGAAGACAAATAATATTTTAGTCTGAATTGAAGACACTTGACAAGAAAACCCTATGATACACTTGCCTTAGGGTCACCATAAGTTGGAAACAACTTGAAGGAACATAACAACAGTAAAACTATAGTTTCAAAGTTGAGGGAAGGAAAAGACTCACTACATTTTGTGCTAGTCACAGCTTATCTTAACTACTGCATTCAGTTTTGGGTGCCTCTTTCTAAGAAGGAGAGGGGCCAGAGAAGGCCAAGAGGGATGAAAAGAGGGATCATAAGAGGAACAAAACATACGAAGAAAAGTTGAGGGAGTTGGCCATGGTCACCCTGGTGAAGAGAAGATTGAGGGATGACGTGATTGCAATATTTAAATATCTAAAAGGCTGTAAAAAAGAGGAAGGGACAGGCCTGTTTTCTACTGACACTGACAGGTCTAATAGTTTTAAGTGTCAGGAGGATAGATTTTAACTGAACATTAGAAAGAACTTCTTGATAGTAAGAGTGGTTCAGTAATTGAATCAATTACCTAGTATGATGGTAGTCTCTTTCTCTGGACATCTTCAAAAGAAACTGGACAGCTACCTGCTGAGGATGCTCTAGCTCAGTAATTCCTAAACTGGTCCTCCAGGTGTTTTGGACTTCAGCTCCCAGAAGCCCATGCCAGTTGGCTAAAGGGTCAGAAATTCTGGGAACTGAAGTCCAAAAAATCTGGACAATGAAAGTTTGGGAACTACTTTGCACTGAGCAGGGGGTAAACTTGATGGCCTTTGGTACCCTTTTCAGCTCCAATAGACCGACTATTGAATTCATAAGGAAGTATATTGGGCTGTACAATGCTTCTGACATGCCATTTCCCATAAATTGATACAAAAATATAGTATTAGCACTATAGCAGGGATGGGGGAAAGGGTGGCCCTTCAAATTGTAGTTCCCTCAGTATTCCTAACAGCTGGCTATGCTGGCCAGATTAATGGGAGTGGCAGTCCTTAAACATCATTCCGCACTTCCTCTGCACTGAAGAGAAAGACCTTCAGAAGCATATCATAATGATCTATCATGGATATGATGTATGGGCAAGCTGACAGGTTTGTTTTTCTGAAATCTGACTTGGTAACTGTTCTTCTAGGCCTGTGTAATTTTCAAAGGAGACAAAACAACTAGGTTAGAAGCAGAGCTTGCCTGCCATCTGCTGTTGAGATGAGAAATAAAGATGTTCAAGAATATACTCTTGAAAGGTGCAGCACTGAAAGAACATAGCCAGTATCAAGGTGTGACTAACAATTGTTTTTGTTTTAAATAATTTTAAATTGTAAAATTTTAATAATGTAATGTTTTTAATTGTTTTAATTGTTTAATTTTTTTTTTCAAAACTTTGTATTATTAATGTTTTCTACTGTTTTAACTTGGAATATTTTAGATTTGTTAGCCACCTTGAGTCCCTATGTTGGGAGGAAGGTGGAATATAAATAAAGAGAATTATTATTAATAATAATAATAATAATAATAATAATAATAATAATAATAATTCTCTGTGTAATGGAAATGACCTCAGCTATAACTTGAAATGGAATTGGAGATAGAAGTTTCTGTTTTGTAGGTCTATGATTTGATGTATCAGCTCAGAAGATCAGTGAGCCCAAGCAGAAGTAAGTAGTGATACGTACTGCCCTGAAGGAGCAGCTTTTGGCTACCCCTTTGCTCACTGGATCAGGGCCATAGCAACCACATGTGATGGCCCCAAACCAGTGTTTTTCCACCCCCTTTTAGAAGCAGAAAAAAACTGTCCTTGCTGCTGCAGCAGCGGTTTTCCTCAGTTTCTGCGGTACACAGTGTGTGGTTGTCATGACACAGAAATACCATTTTGCCACCCACCGTGCAGTCAGGCAGGTGGTATGACACCAACATTGGGGTGGCATCAGGGCATGTGGCATGCATGCCCCCACACCACCCCAATGCTGGTGTATAATGCCAGTCTGTTCAGCCCCTAAGATACAACTGGCATCATGTCTAGCAGCACAATAGCTGGTAAAGTGGTTCCAAAATGAGAACTGACAGCTGCCAATTAGGGTTAACAGTACAAGTCAAATTTATTAGTTTGGAATTTTCTAACATCCTTGGCCTGATTTTCAAAAGCACCCTTTAAAACATTGCAGCCTTGTGGGTTGTTCTGGTACTGTGCCTTTCCACACATATTGAGAGTAGCCACCCACCAGAATGGCATAGAAAGGATGCTAAAATTATATAAATCAATTCTCCACTAGCCCAATAGTAAAAATTTATATTAAAACAGCATATGTATGATTATTATGGCAGATTGAGGGGGAGTAGGGTAATACATAATCTTTCCCATCAGGGAGGGAAGCTTTCACATTTTTCACTAAGAATGTGAAAATATGTCACTTTCATTTTTGTTCTGTTTCAACCATCATCATGCTCAGTCATGTCCAAGTTTTGTTATAGGTTGAAATACTTTATTCCTTTACTATACAAAATCCATTAATATTTTGATACACACTTTTTCTAATATGTGGGTTACTATCATTCTCCTTTTAATGTAAATATTTGTGCATGTTTCTTGATGACTTGTGTGGTTTTGTACACTTTTCAGGGAGTCAGATGTGCCGTAGTGGTTTGAATGTTGGACTACAACTCTGGAGACTAGGGTATGATTCCTTCTCCATGAAACCCACTAGGTGACCTTGGGCAAGCCACACTCTCACAGCCTCCATGGAAGGCAATGGTAAATCTCTTTTGAACAAATCTTCCCAAGAAAACCCTGTGATAAGCTTGTGTTAGTGTCACCATAAGATAGAGACAATATGAGGGCACACAACAAGAAGTACATTTTTCAGATATGCACATTTTCAGTTGTGCATACTGACTTGGATATACTTTGGAAAAGAAAGAAGGTGGCGGTGGAGGGGAAGAATTTAATGACAGCAGTCCAAAAGATATGAATAAGCTTTCATTAATCATGACACAAGAAAGAAACAATCTTAGTTAACATAAATTGCATTTCTACATCTACTCTTTATTGTCACGAGAATGTGTGTTAGCCAAAGTCCATTTTTTTTCTGAATTTTGGTATGTGTATGAATTCCACATAACCTCAGATGTGCCCTGCAGTGGACCCCAAATGCCACCTGGGCGATGACCAGCAGGTCATACCAAGGTCACTTGGAAGGCTGGAAAAAACCACCTCCAAAGCCAAGCAGATAGTGTGAGAGTTGCAAATGGACCATCATCATCTCCATAATCAGTAGAATGGGTGATAATTGCCACGATGTCTCACCTGATGGGCCAGCTAATGACATAATCCTTTCCCATTCATCTTGAATATTGCCAGACCGGATTACCCTACCCATACAATCTCGCACCTTTGCCCTGCAGCTAGTTTTAGCACTTAAAAAACCCTGGATTTTTCCTCTCAGTGTTGTCAGTTTGGAGTTCATGGGGACACTATGTCACTGTGCTCTCTTGTCTAGTTACCAGTACCTCCATTCAAACCAACACTCATGGAATGGTTGTGTCTCATGCCACTTCACCCAGTTTGATTCTGAAGAAAGCCTCATCTGTCGTAAGTATCACCCGTAGTTTTGCCTCAACATCTTTTCCAAGCTAACCCTTGACTTCCTAAGCCTTGAATAAGTATGTGTATGTGAATTGCTGTGTGATTTCCCCCTTTAATAAATAATATTTTAATTGGAGAACTCTGTCTCTGCATCAATTCTTAGATCCCTCAGCCTCTTGGTATACACAGTCTCACAGGGTCTTTGTAGCCGACCCCCATTCAGCTAAATAAATTCCCCATAATACACTTTTGGCTACATGGGCAACTGAGGACTGATATGAAAGCCATCTATGATACTGAAGGGCTGCCATGCAGAAGATGAATCAATTTTTCCTTTCCCTGTTCCAGATGGTAGAGCCCAATACAGTGAGTTCAAATGCCAAGAAATAAGATTTCAGTTCACCATTAAGGGAATTTTTTATTGTTGTAAGAGGTGGTAATTAATGGAATGATTGCCTAAGAAAGCAATAGACTTTCCTTTGTTGGAGGTTTTAAAGCAGATTTTGGATGGATCTCTGTCAGGGATGCTTTAGCTATGGATTTCCTCAATCGGTAGGAGGTTAAACCTGATTACCTTTGGGATCCCTTCCAACTATGCAGTTCTAGGATTCCCTGCTTCTAGAAGGTGGTAGTAGAGTGCCACCAATTGTTACTCAGACAACATGATGAGGCAACTGCAAAATGTTCTTATTGGATTAAGCTCATCAAAAGAAGCAAAATTCCATATTTTCCGGTGTATAAGATGACTGGGCGTATAAGATGACCCCCCACTTTTCCAGTTAAAATATAGAGTTTGGCAAGAGTATGACTTCCAAAACTGTTGTTGTTGTTGCTGTGCACCTTCAAGTCATTTCCAGCTGATGATGACACTAAGGCAAACCTATCATGAACCTCCTTATACCCGGCGTATAAGACGACCCCCCCACTTTAACCCCAGATTTTGCAGGTTAAAAAGTAGTCTTATACGCCAGAAAATAAGGTAATGTGAATAATAGTAGTAAGGTTGCAAAGAATCTCAGGGCGAGGATTAGTAAGGAGAAATAATCCTTACCATGCATCAGGGAAGGGGAAAATGTGTCCCACGGTATATTGACAGATTACGATTCCCACTGAATGTGGCCAATCCTGATGTTTTACCCTGCTCCCTAAACCACTCCTCATAGGGCATGGTTTCCATATATTTCACCATTTTCGTCACCCTCCTCTAAACATGCTCCAGCTTCTAAATATCCTTCTTGAATTGTAGTGCCCAGAACTGTATCCAGTATTCCACGTAAGGTCTGACCAAAGCATAATAAAATGGTACTATTACTAAGCTTGATCTCTTTCACTCTCATTGATGCAAGTTAGAATCATATTGGCCTTTTTAACTACTACATCACACTAATGGCTCATGTTCAAGCTTCCACTTCACATGTATTGCTATCAAGGCAGGCGTCACCCATACAATATGTCTGCATTTCATCCCCCCACCCTCCAGGTGTAGTACCTTACATTTTTCCCTGTTGAAATTCATTTTGTCAGTTTTGGCACAACTTTCTAATCTGTTAAAGTCATTTTGAATTCTGATCCTGTCCTCTAGTGTATTTTGATACCCATCCTAATTTGGTGTCATCTGCAAATTTGATAGGTATGTCCCTTGTTTCATCATCCAAGTTGTTGATGATGCATTGGGCCAAGACAGAGCCCTGCAGCACCATGCTAGTCACTTCTCTCATTTTCAAAATATGAACAGCTAAAATACTTACAAATGTAAAACACATGAAAAATGCTTTCATTAATGTTTAAAAAATGGTGAACAAACCACACACATTAGGAAAAAGGTATAAATAAATCCATCAATTAGGAAAAGTACACTTTCTTCCTATCCTGGACATCAACTATTACAATACCTTTCCTTCAGTGTTGGTAATAAACATTGTTAATAGGTGATAGGCAACATGTCTAGTTATCTAAACCTTCTTTTTGTCATATATGGTTAGTCTGAAATGAACGCAAGATTACCAGAAATGGAGAAAGTTTTTCGCCCTTTGCAACGACACTTTCCAATTAGTTCTGGATTCATGATGTGATTGTGGCAATGTTTGCAATAATTTCGAGCCCTAGATAACAAAAATTGAGTAAAAACCATTGCACTGAACACACTAGAAAATAGTATACATATTTGGCACAACAATTATAAGCCAGAACAGACCCATGCCAGAATTCTAGGTTCTGGGTACAAGGGGAGTTGGGATGGGGAAAAAAATCAAATGGTAAAAAACAACAACAACAAACCACTATACCACACTGAGTCTCTTTTACGTGCAATTTGCACATGTGTGTATCTAGCTTTCATTGAGGTACAAGGGGTGATGTCTTAGCTCCTTGCATCTCCTTCCAGTCTTCCACCTCCAGCAAGTGCCATGAGCTATAGGGTGCTGCTATGGCCATTAATGATCATGGAGGGGGTGAGAGGGAGTCAACTAAGCAGTGGGAATAGACTCTTGTCCCTGCTGCAGTTCCCAAGGCAGACATTAAAAGAAACAGGTCTTGTCATCTGCCAAGAGAGAGAAAGGTGATACTTTGTATAAGGAGCAGCTATACTCTTAGCACATAGTGCAGAATCCCAGTCATTAGTGTTAAGGGTGAGAAAAATAGGTGACTTTGGAACAAAGGGAGACAACTACTACAAGACCAGGGAGCACTTGTTAGGGTGGGCAAGTACTTGAAGACTGCACATCCACGGTGTGGCCTAAGAGGAAGAACAGAGTTTAATCAACAATCAACCCCCCCCCCCCATTAGTCACAAAAAAATTATCCCTCTCACATTTGATTTGGGATCAAATGAACCCTAATGTAACTGAAATTGGCTATGATATCAACTACAACACTGCCTATATTAACTATCTCGAGTGTAGTAAATGTAATTTCTTTTCCCATTGACTCTTGTGCCTTTAAGGACTTTGCTGCTGGATTTCAGTTAAACGTTCATGGGGGGAGGGAAATCTGAGGAGCACTGGAAATTGCCAGGAAGGGCTTGTAGTTGTAGTTTGCCTAGCCTTGTATTACAGGAAGATCAAAAGTAGGAGAAAGGATAGTTTCCTTCCTCCTCACTCATTGTCCTCATCCCACCATAATAAATTCTATTGAGTCTTCACTTACCTAGATATTCACTATTGTTTCTAGGGTTCTTTTATTTCTTTTTTAGCTGAAGCTCTTGTCCCACTCTCACTCCCAAGTGGACAAATACATGAAAGTACACATGGTTTGCCAATGACTGTAATCCATTCCAAGGAATAACATTTTGAATATAATCCTAATATCAAATCTTGAATGTCTATTATGAAAAACATTTACCTGCTGAGTTCATTTACAGATCCAGCAATGAAAAACCCCATTGTGTTGACATCAATTTTAGTACTGGACGATGGGTTGATCAGGATGCTGTTGTCAAACAGTTTGAGAACAACAATAAACAGTTTAACTTCTGCTTCATTCATTGAATAAAGATTGTCACTCATATAGCTATTCAAGGTAGGAAGTGAGTGGAGCTGGGCAAAAGGGGATGGGGGCCATGTTGGCTGGCCTAGTGTGGGAAAGGGACTAAGTAAATGTTTCTCCTTTTCCCATGGCAGGTTACAGAGGAATAATTTATCAGATTGGTGTACACCATGGCACCCTTTTGGTGAAAGGTGGGCTCTGGAACCACCTTTATGGGTCATAAGATCTGAGAGGATGGAGAAAAGGTCTGTCCTTGGAACCAACCTAGCAGTTTACTCTCTCTCTTATAAAGTCTTTAAACGTGGGGTGGGGGAGGCCTCTGTAAATGACTGGCTTGGCAGCAGCCAATGGTTTTTGGATTGCCCCCAGGGTCTGGTGTTTCTCCTAAGGGAAGGCTGGGGAACCTGGTCACAGGTTGATACCTGGGCCTCAGCTAGACCTTCATCAGGTTGCCCATCCCCCACTTTGCTTATCCCCAAATCCAAATTCAATTAAATAGAATATATGTCAATAAAATAGCTCTTATTTAACCCATTTATTTGTGCATGACCTCATTATTTATAGTTGGTCATCAATGTCCATTTCCACAATGTCCACAACATAAAAAGAATTCACAGATAAGGACAGGAATGCAGAACTACCATCCTGCATCACTTGAGGAGATCATTGGATCATCATTGGGTTAGCTAATGTTAATAAATTTCAGAACAAGTGGCCCTTGGCACTGGTATGTTACATTCTAAGTATGATGAGGAAGTAGTATCTGTGTGATTTATTATATTTAGAAGTGTTTAGTAATATGTTTGGTCACCTGTTTGCACGAGGACCAGTTTGATATTCAATAGCAAGCAGTATAAGGTTAAGCTTCACATAGCACAATCTAGGAAAAGAAATGAGCTCAGGTTAAACAAATGGATGTGCAAATAAAAAAGGATTTTAAAAACCTGGTAAATTCAGGATGGTACGTGTTTTTGAAAATTAAACACCCCCTCATCCCTGGTGGGTGTGATGAAATTTTCTGACCATCAGTTGAAAAATAAAGTTATAAAGCCACCTTTAGGCTGTAGATTCTCATCAGGATGTGTAGTCGGAATGGTGATAAATATTTGGGTCCCAGGCACATGGTGCAAGATACTCTATTGAATCTATGTAAATCTGGGTCTATATAGGGTCATCCTCTCTAGATGTGGTCTAAGAAATTACTGACTGAGGTGAAAGACAAAATGTTACTCCCTCCAAAGCCCAAGCATAGAGGCCTACAGGACTGGCAACTGAAAAATATTTAAACACTGGAAGTATGAATTTCCTCAACCATGCCTTCAGAAGCAGACTAGTTTAGGGGTTCCAGGACAAGTTTTCCTCCAACAGAAGAAACAAATTAGGAGGCTACCACCTCTGATCTTCTGACTGAGGCACTCTACTTCATGTTAGCCTTGATCATCTGGATGATAGAATGCTTGGGAATCCCATACATGTTGTTTGGAGTTCCATGATGGAGGAAAGAGGGAAAGTACATGCATTAAATACAAATATTAATAACAATGGGGTCTTCACTAGGCACAATTCAGCCATCTCCCTAGAGGCATCATCACTATGATCACCATTGGTTGAATGGGGTGGTGAGAGAAAGCTTGTTTTTCAGTTAACCAGTTTGGACTATGCTTGCCTGTTGAAAGGCCAGGTATGTTCATATGGTAAGGAGAGCACAGGTGAACAGTGTGAGCCAGTAACTATGAGTGAGAGCTAAGAAATCAAGCTAAGAGGGAAGAAAAATAAAGTACTTACCGGCAAGCATCTTTGAAAGACATGTCAACAAAATCAGGGGAGAAAAGCTGAGTCATCACCTTATATTCTTCACCTTCTACTTCATATTGGTGTATAGTACTAAGACCCTCTTGCTGCAACAGATATAATTATGATTTGAGCCCTATTTGGAGGCTTAAGCTTGTAGTTTCTGCTTGATTTGTGAGCTCTGACATATCATGGGTTAGCATGAAGCCTGCCCTATCAATAGCAAGAATGAGGCAGTCACTCAGACAGAAGTTTATGGGTAGTGGTAGCAAGGTTGGGAAAGAGCCCTGTACTCTTTTTGTTAGCATGCTGCTGTTAGATATAATGGAGGATGTCATCCCATTGCAAATTTTGAAGAAATATTCAATTTCTAGTCCGTAAGCTTTTCTATATAGAATGAAAGGGATCACCATCTTGCTGCTTTCCTCATGCACCAGGAACATGTTCTGCTGGATTAGTATTCATGTTATATATACCTGACGCTAACATAAAAAAGTTCATGAACATATAGAATTCATATTTGTACAGCATATGTAAATAATTCTGAGAAAGGGGATGGGCCTTTGTACCTGTAATATTTACTCTTGCCACAGTGTATTTACTTGGTTGCAAATCCTTTCCAAATGTACCTGGGGATAAGTCTTACTTCTAAATAGACATATCTAGGATTGCAATATTTGTTAAGAAAGAAAATGTTTAGCATGTCTTTAAGTAACACAATCTAATAAAGGAAATAAGAATATAATTCATATCCTCCTGCCTGGCATGGCCTCCGATTCCCAGCTTTGAGGGTATCATTAGGGGTGGTGCCTAAGAAGGCAAAAGGGGAATTTAGGATAGTATACCACATTTCATATCTAAGGGGAGAGTCGGTTACTGGTGCAATTCACTCAAAGTTGTGCACTGTACAGTACATTTTGCTTGATGTAGCTATTAGAAGGTTGACAGTTTGAGGCACAAGTGCTGAATGATGGGGTGACCTCCTGTCACTAAACTAGCAGTTTGAAAGCATAAAAATGCATGTAGATAAACAGGTACCACTTTGATGGGAAGGTAACAGCGTTTGATGCAGTCATGCTGGCCACATGACCACCAGATTCATCTTCAGACAACGCTGGCTCTTTGGCTTATAATTGGTTATGACTAGACATTCTTATCAAGGGACTACCTTTACCTTTTAATTTATTTACATTGGGCAGAGGTTGCTAGGCAGGATATCAAGTCTGCATTTCACTTTCAGCCTGTACACCCAAAAGACTGAGGTTTTAAGGTTTTATTTTGATAGCATGTTTATACAGACTGGGCTGTCCATATGATGCTGTTCATTGCCTTGTGTGGCCCTTGAGATGTTTAATACTTTCCTTGAATGGGCCATCAAACTAGTACCGGGTATAGAGGTGTCGTGCACAATTTAGATTTTTTATTATTATTGGATAATATGGCATAGGCCAGTGTGCTGCCCTGATGGTGGCTGTAAGTATATTGGCAAATGAATTAGGGGGCCCTGCACAGGAGTTGATATTTTTGGATATTTAAATTGATACTGTTAATCAGTTGTGTTGACTTCCAAGGAGAAAGATGCAGGATTTGAGGACTAGGGTGTCTGTTTTATAATGTGTAAGAAGGCTACACTTAGAGAATTCCAAGAATTCATTGAACATGTAAGTTTCACTTGTAAGGTGATAGTGCCTGGTAAGACTTTTCTTCAATGCCTCTGTGATATTATTGGCTATGTGTGTGACTAGGCCTCTTTACAGAAGTAAACTTAAAACTAAAATAAAATAAAATAGAAAGGACCTGAATTTTAGTTGGAATTTTTGAAGAAACTTAATGGATTTTCATTTTGGAGGGAGGAGTGTAAGCTCAAGAATGCTTTGCAGATTGCTTCAGATGGTGTCACAACTGCAGGAATTTAAAGCCTGCTTGTATCCTCTGATAATCTTTACATATCGCTTAGTTATCGAGGGAAAGGGAGAAATGACTGACACAATTTTCATGCTTTTGAATCTCAGATTTACTGAGTACAATCATTAATTCCATGTCTTCTTGTTCTTGTGGTTCTCCTCTCCTTTCTCATATTTTCTCTCTTTGCCCATTCAATCAAAATGGATTAGTGGAGGACTGGATTTTGGTTGCAGCTCCAGATATGCAGTGACCATACCATTTGTCATGTTAAGGCATTGCATCAATATGTACATGTGGGGTTCTCTGGCCCCTTATTTTGCCATATGGACTCATCACCCTTGGCAAAATGCCAGTCCTGATCTAATGTCCCCAAAGTACTGTCCACCATTGGCCTCACAAGGGTAAAATTCTAGCACACATTCATTTCAAATTTGGTCTGCTTCAACTGCAGCAGAGTTAAGCATGGATCCTCTGGCTGTTAAGCAGATAGGACCCTGCAGATCCGTTGCATACAAAAGTATGTCTGGCATCTGCACAACTGATATGACATGCCCTTTTCTTGTTTTCACAGATTCTAAAATATAGATTGTAGCCAGTGTGACATTGGGTAGTTATTGTTGGCCACAGCAGCTCACCAGGCTTGCCTTTACCAGGCTTGCCCAGCCATTCATCTATAGCCATGTCACCTAAAACTAGATAGTTCAGTCTGAGACCCATCTGGGATTGGGTGGCATGGCTATAGTTGAATGGCTGGGCAAGAAAGGCCTGGTAGCATTGATTTTGAGGAGTGTCATGGATCTCTGCTCCATATCCCTGTCATTCACTTAGGTGGTAATAACTTGGGACTGTTGAAGGATAAAGTCCTTATTTTGCAAGCGTTTCATGCTATGAAGGTGATTAAAGATAATTAGCCTGTGACAGAGATAATGTGGTCTACTATGTTGCCCCAACAGGTGTGGCAATTGATAGAGCCTGGCATAGAGTCAATAGAGAGACATGTATTGCTATGGCAAAGGAATTGTTTTGCAAAAAAATAAAATAAAAAATAAAAATAAAAAAGGAAAAGGAAAAGGAAAAGGAAAAAAGGCAATAATTATGACAGTGTAAGTAGAAATGGGAGCTAATAACTACAGTGGGTTTTTCATGGTAAAGTTGTTTGGGATTTCTTGGCTCCAAAGAATTCATGGCACAGTTTTCAATACAAAGGGATCTTCACTTTTGACTTCACTTATTTGCCTTCTGGTTAAAGCAACAACCCATAAAAGAGAAGAAATATAGAATTACCTGTGAACTTTCCCTGACAAACAGACTGGTCAACACTGTAGTCAAACCAGGTACCAAACAGCTCTGTGCTATTAACCCAAGTTTGAGTTCAGCAAAGCAGATGACACTGTCCCCTTTCTTCCATTCCCAATTGGGAAGCTTTGGCAAGTAGAGCTGTTTCCAGAGAAAACAAAGAGAAATGCAAAAGGATGAGAAATCATAGAACAGCAGTTTCCATTAAAAACAACAACAATATCATTCCAAGACAATAGTGAATACTTGTCCTCTCACTTTCAGAAAGAAAGAAAAAGGAAGGGAAGGGAAGGAGGAAAACTCTAAGGATGTAATAAAAATCCCCCATATTTCAAAATTCTTAATTTTTTATTTTTGTTTATTTTCTTTTTAAATGGAAATAGATATGTATATTTCTCAGCTTCATGATACCTAAGTGACTTTTCTTGTGTACTTATACTGAAGGTAAAAAGTAATTGGTCTAAAATTAAAGGGAAGTAAACAGAATCTGTTCTTTCAACACAATTGTCATATTATCCTCACCTCCCAAATAGAACTGGTTTTGTTCAGAATTTCAGCCAGCTGCTATTGCCTTTATCAAAGCTATTCTATTCCATCTTCCCTTTTGCTTTCCACTTTTTCATTTCTAAGTGACATCTATCAGTTCATGACCACTGAGAAAGCTCATTTTTTATTGGGTTGGGAAGGACTATTGCTTGTCCTCATGTGTGTGTGTGTGTGTGTGTATGTGTGCTTTCAAGTCTCCTGTCAACTTATGGCCATTCCATGAATCTCATAGGGTTTTTTTTAAGGCAAGGAATACTCAGATGTGTTTTCAGCAGTTCCTAGCACCAGGTATTTGTTGGTGGTCTCCCATCTAAGCACCTAGGCATGTTTAAAAATACTGTTTGCAACCTTAGGGCTTCCCATGAGAATACCCCCCTCTTACTTATCATTCACTTAATTTTTGGCTCCATTTTACTGGGACTTGTCACCAGTGTATGGTATGAGAGAAAGTGACTAATCTCTGTGAATGCTGTTGTATGCATCGCCGGGACTTTCCCACCTCCACTTTTCTACTACAGACTACACACTCCCCCCATATAAAAGCATCATTCTTTGGGGTTGGACTACCCAACAAAATGATATGCTGCAGTTGAAACAAGGCACAGTAGTAAAATTAAGGAGCAGAAATTATTTCTGTTCAGTTTGAGATCCAATCTTTAAAGATGTGCTCTTCTATAATTTATCCTTAAAGAAATAATGTCCAACCTTATTAGAAGACTGGATGATTTGTATTATGACTCTGGTACTTGGGAAGTGATTCTTGATGGAAAGTGCCCTGCATGAAAAAAAAGTGTTGATCAGCATGCTTTTTGTATTTAGGATTTAGTAATGATAATAAACACATGATAAGGAGAAGGACCACCACAGTGGCTATTTTCAGCTTCACTGAGTGAGGTGATTTAATACAAATAATTCATTGGGTCACTTTGGGTAGCTATTGATGCCAATGCCTAGTAAATGCAAATACTCTCCCATTATGTTATCATCTACTGTTATTCTAAATCAATATAAAACCTCTCACTATCCCACAGGCTAGGGTGTACCACTGACACCTGAACCAGATTGGAGTCCAATTTGATGGTTCCAATTTAGCCACTATTTTTTTGTGGGAGATTCAGACATGAGCCAGCCAAATTTTGATTTTTTTTTTAAAAAAATCAGAAATCTGAATTTGAAACAGCTATATTGTGTCACCCATAATAATAATAATATTGCTACTTAAAAAAATACTGAAACCAACACACTTATATGTGCACACATAGAAATAAATGAACTCTGTGTAGACTAGGATGCAACTGAATTGGAAAAGATTAGGAAAAAGAGACTAGAGTTTGCACCAAGCTATAAGAGATGCTATTGAAACAACATAGTGTGTGTGCAGTGCATGAGAACATACCTGTAGTTCATATCTTCATGTTAACATGGTTTAGGTATCCAGACTCCAGAATTAAAACAGTTTGACACCACATTAACTATCAAGAGTCTATCCTACAGAGATTTGTTACTTGGTGGGGCATCAGAGCTCTCTGACAGACCAGACTGAATACCTCACCAAACTACAGATCCCGGGATTCTTTAGAACAGTGCCATGGCAGTTAAAGTGGTATCACACTGCTTTAATTCTGCAATGTGGATATACCCTTAGTGCACCAAATAAAGGCTGTACAGATCTGAACTCACTGTCATGATATGTAGTGGTGATGATTGAGTTAGATCAGGATATGTGGATTTTTCATCACCACCAGACCAATTGAAGGCCATACCAAGCCCTCCAAAAAAGAGAGCAGTGACTAGAGGTTGACTTGTAATTTATAAATAATAAAGTTAGTTTGTTGGGGGGAGGGGATTTAAAAAGACCAGGGGCAGGGATGCATGACTTTTTTAAGAAGAAAAAAGAAAGCCCCCCCCCCCTTGAAGAATTTTTACAAGGTAAAATACACACACAGAGAAAGAGAAGACTGGGGCAGGAACTCCAGGGGCTCCAGTGATCATAAAAATGATTTTTTTTGGGGGGGGGTCATAGGATGCCTAATTAACATTTCTGGGTTAGATGGTTGTGAAAGACAATTAGACAAGGTCCATGAGCAAATCTCTCAATAACTGCTACATATGAACTCTAACTTGAATTTACAGAAAGACTAAAGACCTGTGGCCTATCTGGAGATCTTTGTCTGCAGTTGCCATTGGCCTCTGCCACCATAGCTAGTTGTAAAGTACAATGATCATGGCTGGGGATGATGAAACCTATAGACCAGCATATTGGAAGATATCAGGACTAGGAAGGCTGGAGTACCAAAACCCAAGTGTGAAAAGCCACTTTGCACATTCTCTCTTACCTCATGATGTTGGAAGTGTCCTCAATGTAAGGCTCAGCAGAACATGTGTCAGCCAAGATGAGACACGCTTCAGCACTATGCATCTGTTTCCCAAAGCAGTAGAGGGGATTGAAACCTCAGTTTGTTTAAATATTATTGATATATCTTTATATTACACACTTGGCATTGCCAGGGTCTTGGACCCTCAGGATCCCTTCCAACTTTATAATGCTATTATTCTATAACTTACTTTGCAAAGCAATTAAAGCCCAATGTAAGGTCTATTCCCATTGAATGTAAACTCTATTTGCAAGGAGGAATGAAGGTAAAATGAGTTTGCTAGTACTGTCCCTTTCCTGCATTATTCTCATCTTCTTCTGCAATTGTCTGCAAGGTATGAAATGTGTAATCCCAGTGAGACCCTCAAAAACAATAAGTTTTCCTTTCATTACTAATCATTACATGATTGTTTTAATGCAGAAAATATCTGTTGTAAACTACTTGGGAATGCAAACTCTGTTTCTCCAGCTTTCCACCAAGGGGAAAATGAGAGAACATTCAAATGAGTTTCCCTTTTCCTTTTCTAGTTGATATAAGAATGATTTATTATAGCAAATGATATCACCACTCCTGGGATGTGTGGTTTTGGGAGGTATATAGAAGACTTCTCTGTCTTTCTTTAAAAGCAAGGGATAAGCTGTTATAAATGTAATAATTCTCTGTTCACCTACAATGTGGAAAAGACATTCCCTTCAGAATCTAGGAGTGTGTTCTCTTCCTCTTCTCAGGAAGAGAAATAGTAAATTTGATTCATCCAAACAACTAGATCAACTTGTTTCAAGATGGTATTAAGCATGCATATCAAAATTTAACCTGAATCAGTTGACTACAATTACCAGTATTTTCTCAATTCAGATGCAATCAGAACTAAATTAATTAAATAAAAATGCCATGGGGACATTTTTCAGAGCATGAGAGCCACAATGTTTCTTCCATTGCTTTCTGACCAAAAGAAATAAAACATTCTGGGGTTCTGTCTGATCATCAGAATCTGATCATCCAGGAATGGGGGGGGGGGGGGGGGGGGGGAGAGGGGATTAATCCCCACCCAAATTATTCTGGGATTTGACATAGACCCAGTGATTATGCAAAACAGTACAAATAAGACTCCTGTTTAATTGAGCCTCTTAAGGAACTATCCTAAATATTATGTCCTAAATGATCAAGCACAGACACACAAAGTATTAAGGTAGTTATTGCAGTTGAGCCCTCCCAGAAGTAAGAAAGGCTGTGTAATATATCCTATACCCATTTACTTGGGAGTAAGTTTCACTGAACACATGGGGGGGGGACCTCTAGGAAGACATTATCCTTGTTAGAATGTTCATAGTCAAGGTTGACTGAATGATAATGTCCCTAACTCTACCCTGAGGCACCATAATAGCTGTTGTGATGGCCTGACAAGGTTGCATACAACATTAAAACATAGACTCTTTTGCTTTCATTGTCCTTATGGAGCATCTTTGCTTTTTAGCTGTTTCACTTAGCCAAGTGTGGTGGTGCTACCAGAAGTAGTAGAAGCCTGAAGCAGACATTTTTACTTTGAGCACTGGAGAAAAATCTGAAGAAAAGAGGCACTGCAGCACTGTAACAGAGTCATTCTTGGGTGAGTTGCAGCCACAATTTTTCCCCCTGTAATTTTGTTTCTCTAGTTTCTCTCAATATTTTAGATTTTGGGGACACTAATGGTGCAGATGTGAGCCACAGAACCATAGAGAAGGAAACCCATGGACTGTCTAGTTCAAGTCCCTGTCACTGCAGGAATTCATAGCTAAATTATCACTGAGAGGGGGGTAATCTAAGTTCTGCTTAAAAACCTTCAATGAATGAACAGATTTGCACATTTTAAGGTGGTGCCTTGAGTGAGTTTGATGTCTACAATATTGGTAGAAGAAGACTGTACTTTGCATGAACCAATAGTCTTTCTAGAACTTGAAATTCATTATTCGTTCTGTTAATCACAGTGACAACATGATCAATCAAAATAGAAATGGTCTTTAACTGGTTAAATTTCTAAAATAAACTGTAATACTCACAGGAAAAGGGGGGAAAATTCTGAATATTATAAAGGCTTTACATTAACAAGAAACCGTTTTCCCCCTTTTGTTTTTGGCTCTAAATAAAAAAAGAAATGTGTGTGTGTGGGGGGTCATTTTTGTTTCAAAACCAGAAGTGACCAAAACTTTACTTCTGGAATACATGAACAATGCATAGCACACACACATGAATGAAGGTCCTACTATCACCTCCACTAAATCAAGGTGCTGTGCCTTGCTTTAGAGGAGAATCCCTACTCCTGGAGGCAACATTTCTTTTTTGGTGTAAATAAAAATAAGGAAAGAGGATCAGTGTGTGTGGGGTCTTGAGTTGACCAAAAACAGGGGGACATAGGTAGCCATGGGCTATATTTGCCTACTGTTGGTGTACACACTAGTGAGCTTGATAGGCCATTGGCCTGACTTGATATAAGAGTAGGTTCCTACATTCCCATCATTATTTTAGTTCCATGAACATTTATTCATAGTTGAGACTATAAAGCCTGCTTTTACAGATGACAAGAGAATTCTACCTGAACTCTCAGAAGATCCTCAGTCTTCATGACAGTACCTTGGTAGAAACTGGTATATGCAGCATAACATCTGAACACAGTTTCTAGCTCCAGAGAAGGGGGATTACTACATAAGAGAAATACAATAAAGGGTGAACATTTTGTCATTTTAGTAGTGTGACGAAGTAAGTCTTCCTCATTCTGGAACTGTCTTTAAATAAAGAACATGGCTGCTGAGCAGTAGAATTTGCATTTCTATGCCCATTCCAGGCTGGTTCAACCTTCTATAAGTCACCTGAAGTTTCCCCATCCCAACCTTTAGGGTTGCAGTTTGTGCCAGGAGGAAGTTTCATGTTCTGGTCTAAAAGTGGTCTGATCAGTGTTTGGGAATAGCATGTCTTGAAAGCCTACTTTGCTTGAGTTCTTCAAATTTTTTGTTGCTAAGATCATGTGCTGTAAGGAACTCAAGAATAAGAAAATCAGGTTTTGGCATGACAATCATGTGGTGATCGGCACAATCATTCAGCAATACAGTGATGTCACTAGGGTTGGTGTAACCGGTGTAGTAACACATGGTGTGTCCCCCCCCATTGACCTTCTCCCATACTACACCATAAAGAATCCTTAGTAATGTTTTTTGTACCAACTTACTTATAAATTGTAATTCCCATATAACATTGAATGTAATGGTACTAGTTGTGACATAAACAACTAGCAAAATTAGATTTATACCTTTAAACAACTAGCAAAATTAGATTTATACACACAGAATAAATGTGTTTAGATATACATAGTTTCATGTGATTAAACTGAAAAATTGGTAAAATGTGATATTTTTAATGATTTTTTTTTAAAAAAAACCTTGGGGCCTCTCCTTTCTTCTTCCACTGAGCCCCACCCCACTTACACCATCTCTTCAGCCTTTTAAAGAGATACAGGTGAATACCGCAGCCAATTTTTGCCATAATGCAGATGTCTGAGGTGCAGTGGTGTCACACACACACACCCATAGGGTATCACCTGGTGTGGTCTGCACCCCCCCTTAGTGATGCTACTGCAGCAATATTTATGTTCATAGTGGACTGTGGTGTTCATCTTCATCTTTGTTCTTTATTCTGTCTTCTAATTCTGTTTTCTCAACCTGTCACTTTCAAGGCACAGATGACAACATCCTAGATATTCCACCTTCCTTCAAGAGCCTTCAACCCTGAGGCAAACTATGGTCTGAGACTATTTTCAGAGGAACTGCACACACTTGGAAATGGACTGTAATGCAGAGTCTGACACTATGCCTTGTATTCTTATTTATCAGCTACTCAGTGAATTGAGAAGATTCAGGCACTTGGTCCATGCCTAATGTACCCCTGCTATACGTTTGAGGAATGAGAAGTTGCTCCCAATTTCTGTAAGAGTTCATCTGACACTGTTAAAATATCTTGAGAAGCTTGGCAGGCTCTTGGATGATTATTTGACTAAATCCTATTATTGGTTGCACTGGGGAGAGGAATTAGAGAATAAATTGTCCCTTTACTTGCCAACAAATTTTCTGCCCTCATCAGATGGTACCAAGTATTGGGAGAAAGAAAGAAAGAAAGAAAGAAAGAAAGAAAGAAAGAAAGAAAGAAAGAAAGAAAGAAAGAAAGAAAATTTGAGTTAGATCTAACTGAAATTGTGATGTGGTTTAACATTCAAAATTTATCCTGTGGTATTCACCCTTTAAGAAAAGATTGTATTTCATTTTACTTAATGCCAGTTCAACCAGTACATCATTCAAGAAAGCATTTACTAGCTTACATTTTCAAACTATGTCCTTGGTACATCTTGAGGACTGGTTCTGCAAAGTCACCATGGGGCAGCACTTTTGCCCTTACAGTCAGGGACAAGTAAAGGACATTAAAAATTATATCTTACTCTGCTGTTTTTATGAACTCATAAGGAGAATGACATTGGATGACATTACAAATAACTTAACCAGCTTGGAGGTAAAATGTATTAAGGACCTACTGGTGGATGTATTTTCTAAGGACTTTTGATAAGTGGCCTTTTATTACATTATTGACTTTTAAAGTTACAAAGAGAATTGCAACAGCAAAACCCTGTTAGACATTCCGCTAAATTGTCGTTTTAGGATGAAACAGTATTTTAATTTTATTGGGATTTTTACTATAATTAGGTATCAGGCATACCAGTTTTCATCATTTTATTGTATTCCAATGTGCATGTTTTCATTACTGTCTTATGACTTGTCATTAGAATTATACACTTACTTAAATATTCCAGTACTCAGCTTTACTAAAAGGATAGGTGCTTGTTCCCAAGACCATGGCCTCACACACACATTAGCCATTTTTAATGCCAAGATTACAGTTTTCATGATCCCTGGAGTGAATTTGGCTGCTTACAGCACACTGGAAATCTGGTGCTGGATCTCCCATACCCAGCCTGATTATTTGCACCACTGTCAACTATATAAATATAAATCAGTTGTCAAAACTCTGGTAGTTCACATTTAAGTCCTAATTTTTTCTTCTACAATTTAAGCAACAATCAGACAATATACACATAGGGGAACAGATGTTCATTTTTGTTGTTAACTGCCTTCAACTCAATCTGAACCTATGATGACCCTATGAATGAGACATCTCCAAGACGCCCCTATCCTCCACTGCTCTGCTTAATTCCTGCAAACCCATGCCTATGACTTCCTTAATAGAGTCCGTCCATCTGGCATATGGCCTTCCTCTCTTCCTACTTCCCTCCACCTTCCCCACCATTATTGTCTTTTCCAATGAATCCTCCCTTCTCATGATGTGTCAGAAGTATGACAACCTCAGTTGGATTATCTTGGCTTCCAGGGAGGTTTCTGGCTTGATCTGCTCTAGGACCCATTTTTGTTTAGTAGTAGTAGTAAAATTTTATTCGGTCATTGACCAGCAAAATCAAAAATATTAGTACAAAGGTACAAAAGTCTCAATAAAAGTACAAAGTCACAATAAGAATAGGTCAATTCCTAAACACGATTGTGAGACATTGAAAATAAAATAAAGTGAAATAAAGTTCATAATATCTTAGAATATTAATTAGTTCAATCCAGTGTCTTCCACTGTTTCTCCAGAGATTCTGTTACTTCCCTTCAGACTATACAAGGTATACAAAATTATCCTTGATAATTCCCAGTGCTCTTATATGAAAGCTTTATATCCACAGTATACCTAGATTAGGAACATAAACAGACTGAAGCGATGACCTCGACGGAAAACAACGATTTCCAGCCATAATAATACCAATCTGTATTGACAACTTTGGGGACTCAGCGTACCTAGGGTCAGAATCATTACTTCCTAAGTTCTATCCCTGGTATTGCCAATTAACAAAATTACAAATTTACAAACTTGCTCATGTTAATTGCCATTAACCATTTGGGGTCGAAGTTTACATACGATATAGCAAAACTTTGCTACTTTAAATACCACCTCAGGTACCTGGTTATTTAGTAAATTGAGGATGTAAAAAGCATCAGAGTGACCGGGGTATTTTTTTAACAGAGGAGTAATCAACTGGAGATGGATATCTTTGTAAAATTGACAGTATAAAAGGACGTGCTCAATAGATTCAATTGCACCCGTATCACATGGGCAGAGACGGGATTTATAGGGCACTTTTTTAAACCTGCCTTCCAATACTGCTGTAAGTAAAGCATTGAACCGAGCTAACGAGAAGGCTCTCCTGAATTTAGGCAATGTAATTTGTGACAGGTATGCAACTGGTGAAGTAACCCGAATTTGGTTATTAACTGTGATATATTTTGGGAAGGCAGCAGTTTCCAACTGGCCTTCGATGTCTAGCAATCTTTGTTTAATAATCATTTTTGCTTGATCTAAGTTTAGTTTCAGAATGGTATCCCTGGAAAGACCCAATGTGGTCAATTTCTTATTTATTTCTACTTCCCAGGAGAACTTGTAGATATCTGCCAAGACAAACTTAATCAGCCCTCTAGGGTTTTTATTCAGTTTGAGCCAGTATGTGCAGATGTTGATCCACATGCTGGTCTCAAGCTTACTAACTCCTGCTTCCCTTCTAATAACTGCATTTGGCCCACAACAAGGTACTTGAAATATTTTCCTTAAGAACTTGGATTGAATCTGTTCTAACAAGGTGGGGTCTTTGTAGGGTCCTATCTGAACTCCATAGAGTAACTGTGATTTAACTTTTGCCAAAAAAAAGTTTGATTGCAGCTGGAATATACTGGGCTCCCTTGGTAAAGAAGTACTTTTGGATGGCATTTGCCGATCTCTGGGCATTCCTAGTAACATAGTCCAGGTGAGCTTAAATTTAACTGTCAAACTCTACCATCTATAATTACACATCCATTCTTGCGCTGCCAGTCTAAGGATACAGCTTTTGAGAGTTGTGCTTAGCAAAAACCTTTGAGGAATTAAATCTGGTAATTTTGAATGGGTCCACAAACGACGGCCACCCAGCAGAATACACTCACTGGACGGGCAACAGACCCTCAGTACTGGATTATATAATGATATCACATGATCTAGCCCCATTTGTACATAAATTTTCTATTGTTGTTTGGCCTGAAAGTGATCACTTTCCTGTGTTGTTACGTTTAAAGCCTTTTGATAGCTTGTTCTTGTCAGTATCCCAAAATTCGGCCCTGCCTATTGAAATCTGTACCACACGGGCTAAATGGTCTCCACATTTATCTGAGACCCTTACCAAATTCCTTGGCAGTGATGAAGTGAGAACCCTCTAGGACCCATTTGTTTGTCCTTTTGACTGTCCAAGGGATCCTCAGCACTCTTCTCCAGCACCACATCTCAAATGAATCAAAAAATGGGAAAAAAAGAGGATCCCAACAATTATTGTCCAGTTAGTCTG
>CM034702.1:9234886-9260420 GCA_020142125.1 Phrynosoma platyrhinos
GTCCAAGCCTGCTTTTCTTATAATATGTTCTGCACACAAGTTGAACAGGTAGGGTTATAGGATGCAGCCTTGTCTGATCTCCTTTGCAGATGACCTCATGATTTCTTTAGGAAATTCAACTGATAATATAGAGGAATTATTAGAGACCCTACAAAATTATAGTGTTGTCTCTGGATTTATGATTAATAAGGAAAAAAACAAATGTGTTATCGTTAAATATAGCAGAAAAAGAAATATACTTATTAAAAACAAAAGTGAATTTTCAATGTGTTAAAAAAAATAAGATATTTAGGAATTAATATAACAAAAATGTGGATTTATTCAAGAATAATTATGAGACAAATTGGAAAGAAATTTAAAAAAGAATTAGAAAGATGGAATAAATTAGATCTATCCTGGATGGGGAAAATAGCTGCAGTCAAAATGAATATATTACCAAATAATGGTAATATATAATTTTGTCATTGTTCCTTTTTAAATTTTATTTTACAAAATGTTATAAATGATGTGCAAAAAAAGGAAAGAATCTTGTATACAAGTGTATAAAATAAATAAATAAAATATATGCATAAATTTTGGCTGCACCGCCCCTCCCCCATTTTTTGGCTATACTGAAACTGATTTAGAAATTACTTTTAAAAGTAATTTTATTGTCTAAGAGGTTAAATTTCTTTCTCCCTTTTTGCAGGACAGAAATGACATGGAAAATGCTCAAAATGTGAGAACATGAGAAAACTTTAAATAATGATTCCATCCATTCCTAATTCATATGTTTAAAAAGTCTATGACTATTTAAGAATCTTAGCTGTGGTATTGTGTATCCTTTCAGACAACAACAGGAAATAAGGTCAGAATGTCATTTGCCATAAAGTATTTGAATGGCTCCAGATAACATGGATAACAAAACTTAAATAACTAGAGCTTCAGTATTATACTTCCAAATCAAAATTTTGTGTATTATTACTCCTTCCATTGGGTGAAGGAAATATTGAAGACAACAAAGTACATTGCACTCCTATTCACTTATAAAAATCATCCCTGTGCACTAGGATGATCACAGAGATATTAATAACATTTGTAATTCACTCACATTTCAATGTTCTTCTCTTATGATCTGACTTGGTGACTGCAAAACAAATTTAAATCATGATGAAAACTTGAGCAGATGCTATCCATAATGTTAACTGCTTGTCATCAGAAAAGATGCACTCAGGGTCCATTGGGAATGACAGTTCTCATTTCTGACAACTGTAAATAAGTAATATTTATTGTCTGTGAACAGGAACTACGATTACACTCAGATGATGTATTTAGTTAACTTGTGCATGTTTCTTTTATAGTTCACTTTTCCTATTTTCTTTCCATGTAAATGCAATCACACTATTGCCTTAGCTGCCCCATTCCATACATGTTATGTCACTAGTGATGTGGAGCTTGTGGAGTGTTAAGAAATAAGTCCTCTTTCTTATTTTCCCCTGGAGACTTGATAACTACACTCTGTTCCCCCAACACAGACTCATCTTTTATTTGTCTCTCTTCCAATATGGTGATGTAGTGTCTGGCAGTTCTGATAGCCAGGGCATGACAACAGAAGGATCTTCCAGGACGCAGAAGGTCCCAGATCATTCCTACATCATTGTGTGTCATCTGTACACACATAGAAAAAGGCTCTTTTCACTTAGTCCCTGCCTCCTGTACCCCCATGCTAGCTACTACATGATCATGATGCAAGGGACTTGTCTGTCACTGCTATGATAGCTGTTAATAGGTTATATTCCTTAATCAGTTGCCTCCTGTCCATCTTCCACCATCCACACATGTGTCTGCTGGTGACAGAGGGCAGGGAGCAGCCAAGTGAGTCACTCCTGGCATCAGCTATAGTTGGTGACAAGAGGCATTTCATCTCACCCAACTGCACCCCAGCTGCCCTAGGAAAATGGGGAATCAGTGGGAAACGTTCTCCTCCCTGTGAGAATGTACTGAAGAATGCAGTTTTCAAAGACATTCCTGCAGTGGGGAGAAAATTCTTTAAATTACACATTCTATCTTACAAATCCCTCCAAAAAGATTATTCATTTTACTTAAAGGGAGGCTTGCAGACAAAGTAATGAACTTTGGGTTGTATTATGCCCTAAGCAGTTTCCAAATGAAGTTCACAAGAGACCTCCTTCACTGTATCAGATACGATACCTGCCTCACATTCCCTCATAGCCTCCAAAAAGGGTAACACGCTAGTCAAACTTACAACAACTTCTGGGCTGTTTGATTCCAACCAAAATAAAGTCATGAACTAGGTGATTTTAATTCATAAATCAAAAACAGAAAGCCTGATTTAAAAAACTAAGGTGGTTTACAACATGGCAATGTTGTTAGGACTAAAGCAATTTCAGTTACATCAAATAATAAAAGCCCTGAGCAATTCAAACCCTTTCACATGCTCAATTACCATTCATTCTCACTGTAAAATATTCATTTCCCCAGGATTGTCCCATTGTCTCTCTCTGTACCAGCCGTTCAGATGGGACTGACCTTGACAGCTTCAACACATATTGCCTCCCCTTCACATCTGCTTATTACCCAGTTCCAGAAAGATAAACATCCCTACCATCCAGCAACACCAAAAGTATCACAGAATCTATCATCCAGTAATACAAAGCAAAGCAGGTACAGCATAAATGACTAACAAGCATGGAAAGAACTCTGAGGGTCTCAGATCCTGACAGTGCCACAAACAGGAGGGAAAAAAATATATTCTTGCCTAAGTATATTATTTGCTCATTTTATAGTTTCAAAGTCTGACACAAACTATCCTAAGAATAAAAAAGGAAGAAGTAAAGGGGATGAGGAAAAAGAATGTGACAGCACCCTTAAGATTAACTGGTTTTTATTTTAGAATGAGCTTCCATGTATATAAGACTACTTTTTCAGATGTATTACTTAGTGGTATTAAGGCCTTAGCTATAAAGCATTTTTCTACAGTTGTAGGAGTGAGATAGAAAGTAATAGGATCCAGAATGATCCGAATCATATCCTTGTCTAAATTTTCAAATGGCAGGGTAAAGTGATAGAGGTCTTTCAGAGCTTTATAGTCCTTTAATGCTGATGTGTGAATATAATCTGCTTATCAAAAGTCAATTTCTTTGGCTTCAAAACTCTCACAGATAAGATTTCTTTTGTTTTATTTTCAGTAGTGATGAATAGAATCATAGAGTTGGAAGAGACCCCAAGGCCCATCCAGTCCAACCCTCTGATATGCAGGAATTCTCAATCAAAGCATCACCGACAGATGGCCATCCAGCCTCTGTTTAAAGACCTCCAAGGAAAGAGACTCCATCACTTTTTGAGGGAGACTGTTCCACTGTCAAACAGCCCTCCCTGTCAGGAAGTTCCTCCTAATGTTGAAGTGGAATCTCTTTTCCTGTAGCTTACATCCATTGTCCTATTTGCTGGAACAGCAGAAAACAAGCTTGCTCCCTCCTCAATAAGACACCCCTTTAAATATCTTTATCATATCTCCTCTTAACTGTCTCTTCTCCAGGCTAAACATACCCAATTTCCTAAGTAATGATTCTTGTTTAAATGTATGTAATGTGCCATGAAGCCACACCTCTGCTAATGGATTGGAATTTTTTAATATAATTCAATTCAACTGTTTTTCTTTCCAGTGTTCCTTTGTAATATCCTTGTTCAAGGACCATGACCTGTAAACTCCTTACTATGTATCCAGAAAAGGTGGATTGTTCTGCAGCTGGTTTTTGGATATTGCCATTTCTAATGTAAGATTTGTGTCCACTAATCCTCTTGCACAGGAACTGCCTTGTCTGTTCAGTGTATAGCGTGGAGGGTTCTTGAGGGCATATATCACATGGGAGAAAGAGCAAGCAATAGTGATATATAGTGAGTGATATTATTGGCCCCTGCAATATTGCTCTCAGAATAGATGTAGGGAGAGAGCTGGCATCTGGATTCATGGCAGGATTTTGTCCCTTTATTACTATCCATGTTATGTATCATGTTATTTGGACATTTTCATCTTTGTTATTGTGTTGATCTTTCCTGGAAAATATTGACTTTTAGGAGGGTTTTCAATGAAAAGCAAGCAGGAAACTTCAGTCCCTATGTAAGGGAGACAATAAAAAAATTAGGCTCAGTGGCTTATTTATTGAAAACAATTCCAGAACAAAGAAAAAGAAAGACAAAGGCTGCATTTGCAGTGCAGAAGTAATCCAGTCTGACAGCACTTTAACTGCCATGGCTCAGTGCTATGCAATGCTGGGAATTGCAGTTTGTTATGGCACCAGAGCCCTCTGATGGAGAAAGTTAAGTATGTCACAGAACTACAAATCCCAGAATTCCATAGCATTAAGCCATGGCAGTTAAAGTGGTGTCAAACTGGATTATTTCTGCAGTGCAGGTGCAGCCCAAGTAAGGGAAACCAACTTCTCAAAGCAAGTGAATTTTCCAGGCACCAAAACAAATGAGTGAAGTTAAAATACTTATCACACTAGTGAAGAGGAGGGCACAATTTTAAAAAAATCCAAACATCTCAAAACTGTGTCCAAAACTAATATTATAATTACAAAATATCCTGATTATAGGGTAGAGCTGCTTTCCATCTCCCCTAGCAAGTAAAAACAAAATTGCCACAATTTGATCACTGCAATCTCTGATCAAAGTGGTTGAGAGACCTCATCAGGAGCTGTTAACAACAAATTTGAGCAATTTTACTCCAAATTATACCTGTCTGCTCTAGTTGATGAAATTGACATAGATGGGTGTTTTTTTAAAATTCTCTCCAATTAAACCCAATTAGAGAAAAATATAAATGCACCCTAAACCAACAGATAGTGAAGGGGGAAAATAAAGTAGTAGTAATGTTTTTAGAAAAGGGAAGTTCCATGATGGGAGGGGATGTTTCACAGGGAGGAGAGCTTGTGAAAATGCTGAGGATTCTATATATTTCTCACTGTAAGAAATGAATTAAGGAAATACTGTGGAGTGATATTGCTTAGAAGCTGGAAGAAAGTGAAAATCATAGCAATCCTAAAGCAGAAAGGAGGAAGGCTAGAGAAGCTGTAGAATCTTTCCTGGTATTGATGTTAGGCTGATTGGACAGTAGTTGTTGGGGCCTCTTTTTGGGAATGGGGACAATATTTGCCCTCCTTAAGTCTTCTGGGATTTCTCCTGTTCTCCAGGAATTCTCAAAAATTATTGCCAAGGGTTCTGAGATTTACTTCTACCAGTTCTTTTAATACACTTGGATGAAGTTTATCTAGCCCTGGAGATCAGAATTCATTTAGCATAGAAATTTAACATAACCTTAATAGTTAGTTGTCCTCTTGTAACATAAATGCAATTGAATTAGTTTTTCTAATAATAATAATAATACATTTTATTTTTATACCGCCCATTGGTAGTCCAATCCGGGCAGTTTACAGCATAAAAATTACATATAACATAAAACAACATTTTCCCTCCCACTTAGGCTAGCCCCGATGGAGATGGGCCTGCATCTTCCCCCCAGATGACATTGGATGGAGTGGAGGGAGGGCTCCTCCTCCTTTCTGAGCTTATTAATGGTAAAACTAAACATATTTAACCTTTGCTACTAAGTTTCCTGTTTCTGACTACTTGTAGCTAGCAATGACAAACTTTCTCTGAACAAATCTTGCCAAGAAAAGCAAGCCTTAGGGTCACTACAAGACACACAACAACAGATGTGATTATATGTAAAAAAGAAATGGTAGTGAGGAATGTTCCCATTCAGTATTCTACATGCATTAGTACCCCTTCCTTCCCTCCCTCCCTCTCTCCCTTTCCTTCCTTCTCTTTAATTCTTGTAGTTCTGCAAACTTTGGGATTTTTCTTTGCCTTCTGCTGCACCCAGTTATGCATGCCTGGTACTGTTTTGGCCACATAAGCTGCACTTGGAACCTATATGGAAAAAAGGGACATATAACTAGAAAGCTGTCTGGTATGTCTTAGGCTACAGAAGTACCCTAAAGAATCAGCCAGTGTGTGTCTGACAAAGGTAACTGGTCTAGGGAAAAAGATAGGTGGGATGTTTTTCTATGAGATTTCACTTTGAAATCTATCAGAAAAGAAATGCAAATGCAAAATGAAATAACAGAGGAAACATCAAGTAAAGTAATTGCTTCCTAGCAAATGTCAAAACTGAAAGAACATAATACCGAACTGTAAGGAATAATCAGAGGGCAAAAACTTTGAAAGAGAGGAGGAGTAAGGAAATAAAATAAGAAAATCAGAGGTGATGTTATTCCATCTTTAGGATTAATTTGGCCCTAATGTGATACTGTGAAGCAGGAGGTGATCATAATTTGCCTCAAGGGAAGGGGATGATAATAGGGAGTCAGGATAGAGTGCCTGAATTAATAGTATCAGAGCATCTGTCATGCAATATGGTTTGAACTTCAAAGAGCTCTGCTGTATAATTCACTTGTCAGAGAGGTTGAGGAAGAGATAACACATCTGCTGGGTGAGAGAGTGGTGGTGGAGACTTTTAAATTTATTTATTTATTTTCAGATGGAGTTATGAAACCAGATGTTCTTGCTGTGATGTTTTGTTCACCATTTAGCAAATGTACTTGTGTTTTGAATATGCAAATCAAGCGTGACAGATATATCCTTGTCACTGCATGGAAAGTCACAAAACATGGGAAAAGATAAGATAGTTCCCCCAGGGTGTTCTGAGTATGGGACACAGGAAAACTTTACTGAATCTCTTATCAAGGCTTAAGGACAGCATATTTTCCAGATATCAAGGATATCATGAGAGTAATCTACAATCAGCAGCATATTTTCCAGATATCAAGGATATCATGAGAGTAATCTACAATCAGTTAGGAAAAACACCCAGAAGATATTGCCTCTTGGAAACATGTCATTGATTGAATTGCCTCCATTATCTAAAAACCTCCCAGTGCCGGGAAAATTAAGATGGTAAGCAGAAGGATTCTTTCTTCTCAGTTATGTACCTGTGCATTCTTACTTACTAATCACACTGTCCCATTAGGATGCCAAAATGATGAAACATATTCATCCTAACTGTACTTAAGAGAGGCATGCATGAGTAACGACAAAAGTGATCTTTTTCTTGGGAGTTGTACCATAAGAATGCATGAGAAATTTTTTCACTGTGAATACCAATAGAAACTGGCTGTCAGGATCATGGCCCAGACAAAGCAGAACCGTAACCAGAACCAGAAAATAATAGCTTTCTCCGTGCCTTACCACATAACATCATAGCACTTTAGTTCTCTTCCCATGGGAGGCAGTCCTAAAAGCATATCTTTTGTCAAATGGATTTTTTCCAGCTAGACAAAAGATATGATTTTACAAAACTTTCTTGCAGGAAGAGAACTGAAGCATCACGATGTCATGCAGTAGGGCATGGAGAAAGCTGCTACTCTCTAGCTCTGTTTCTACTTTTTCTCAGGTGATAAGTCTTTAAATCCTGCCATGCATATCTGCCATGCTTCAGCATATGTTTGGTAGTGGAGGGTGATGGGTATGCTATCCAATTGGTGATTCTGGTAAGTTTGAGGAGAATTGGGAGAAAGAAGATTGGGCAGAAGATATGGCTGGACTGGGAAGGGCTTTAAAATCTGGCTGAAGCATCATGGTGGCAAGGAGAGAAAAGGAGTGATGGGCTGGAGCAACTGGAAGAACATGAGATTGAGAGGAAGAGGAGATGGATGGGCTGGGAAGGGCTTTAAAATCTGTCTGAGGCATTGTGGTGGCAAGGCGGGAAAGGAAGTGATGGGCTGGAATGTTTGAAGGACAGGAGACAGAGGCGGATTCATGGGAAAAGGGGAGTAATAGACTGGTGCTGTTAGAAGGATCTATAGCATACATGTTTGGGGTGTGTGTGTTAAATATTCGCAGATTTTTCACTTTTGCAGGAGGGCACTCGGGCCCTAACTCCCACAAATGTAGAAGGCCAACTGTAGGCATTTCCACACCATTTTTTTGAAGTTGCAACATACTTACAATTCATTAATCTTCATTATGGTCATTACATTTACTGTAGTTGATTGTGGTTAAAATTAAAAAAAGAATAAGTGTTTATTTTATTTTATTTTATTTTATTATTTAAAAAAAACCCAAGAAACAGCTTGGCAAAAATCCCAGATTACCCAATGTAATATGTAATATAATGGTAATGTAAAAATGTATTGTGAGCTTTGTTGGCTTTATAATACTGTGGATTATTTATTTATTTAAAAATTGAATTAATTGGTGATAGTGAACCATTAAAGCAACAAAAATAAATTTGAAATGAATTAATAAATGCAGAACTATTTTCTTGTAAATTTCCACTTCATACCAGCTCCTATGCTTGGATTCTTTGAGAAGTCACTTTGAGATAGCATAGTACAGAGAACTTTTGCATTCTCATTGGATTGTGAGTGGCTCAAGGATGTTCAAAGGTCTTGCTCAGGGCTTATCTGAATGAGCAGACATTCATGGGAGGAGCTCTGAGATCCTTTTAGAATTATACTTTGGAGATTTATTATTTTGGTTTGTTGGAAACTAAAGTTGTTTGAGACCAAGTGCTCAACTAGTTACAGCGGCCCAGGGGGAAGATGTGGCTTCATTACAGTGGGTACTTCATCTTGGTGCTGCTTTGGGAGTTCAAATAGGTACATGGCATGTTATGATCCAGGAGATGCTACCAGCTTGCAGTTGAAAGAGTACATTCTAGGCAGCTGGATGTTCAAGACAAGGTGTTCTTTATGCTTAGCATATAAGATTACTGCAAGCCCCTTTCACTGCAGAATGGATGGATTATTTTCGATTTGTGCTAAGGGTTGATGACAATGACTATGACAAATTCAAGTAGATGTAGAGTTATGCTCTGCCCGCAGAGAACTACTGGAGAAATCTCCAGAAGAAAGCTATGTGTCAATGACAGCTATATGTCCATGGACTGTCTGAGTTTCAGTATCTGGTTGGAGATGGCCAATGTCTGTTGTTAGTAACAATTGAAACCTAATCCAGACAAGATCAAGGTAGAACAAGGAATAGGGACTCTGCCTGTGCTGGATGGAGTTACAGTCCCCTTAAAATCTCAGGCTTACAGATTGGGTACTCTTTTGGACTCAACTCTGATCCTGGATGTCCAGGTTGCAGCAGTAGCCAGGAATGCATTTGCACAGTTAAAACTAGTGTGCCATCTGGAGACATCAGACCTTGCTACGATTACACATGTCTTGATTACATCCCCTTTGGACTACACTCCATGTGGGGTTGCCTTTGGAAACTGTTCAAAAACTTCTGTGGGTCCAAAATGCTGGAGCCAGAATGCTGACTGGGTTCTATTGTAGGGAGCATGTAATTCCTTTATTAAAACAGCTTCACTGGCTACTGGTTTCTGGGCACAATTCAAAGTAATGGTCATGATTTACAGGGCCCTATATGGCTATATGAAAGGCAATATCTCCCCATATGAACCTGTCAGAGTTCTACAAACTTTGGGGGAAGGCTTTGTCTTAGGGGCTCAACAGATGGCTTCTAAGGAGTGGCATCCTGCCACTCCTTTCCTTGCCAGATTGTGGCTACAACAACCACACAGCGTGGACCTGATTCAGAGGTTTGCTGCTCTAAAAAGAGCTGGCAAATGCTGCTCCTTTTTAGAGTGGCAAAAAGGGGTCCCTGCTGCTGCAGCAGTGGCTTTTAAATGCTCCTTTGGCACCGTGTGTGTGAATGCTGCACCAAGGGAGTGCCCTGACATCTCCTGTATGAGCTGGGGCACACCATGTGAGGACGATATGGGGGCAGAATTAGGCAGCATGCGTGTGCCAGTCTGAGAAAGAGAGAATTAGATTTACAGGTCATGGTCCTTGAACAAGTAAATTACAAAGGAACACTTGAAAGAGAAACAGCTGCACTGAATTATATTCACATATTCCAATGCATTAGTATGAACAGAGATAACGATTTCTTGACACTTTACATATATTAATTTATCCATCCTCACAACAACCCATGTAACAAGGGAGTTTTCTTTGAAAAAGTTTCTGACTTCAATGAAACTGATTCTGGATAACCAGATTCATTGTATACATACATAATACTACCAGTTTGAGCGTATGTAACACTTTAAAAGTTTATAGATGAGGTCATAATCTGAAGCTTTCTGTATTATTGTGCTTTGATCACACCCCCAGAGCCATACAACTGTTATATACCTGGTGCTTTATTATTAACTCCATTGCACTGGAGAAGTGGATTGAAATCCCTGAAATTTCATGCTAAAATCAACCAGTTAGTCTTGAAGGAGTTGCTAGATTCCCCTCCCCCCCCCCACTTTGTTATGCTGCAAAATACTAATATGACTACTTTTTGAAAACTAGATCACACAAAAACATTCTAAGTGCTTAGAAAACATTGCCACTGATAAATTCTAACAATCGGTCTCCTATTAGAATTAACTAAAAACATATTGAGACTGATTTAAAAGACCAGAAAGTTGTCAGGTTTTGATGGGATATATAGTCAATGTTGAAATGTAAAGATGTGTGTCTGTATTTTTCCATGATGAGAAAACTGCTTCTAGGGCCTAAATTCACAACATCCCAGTCCAGGTGTTTGGAAGTCATAACAAGCCTAGTTAACAAGCTGGAATACGTGAGAAACAGTTTCATGTTTATAGAAGGGATTTAATAACAAAGATTGTTTTGAGAAAATCAGTCACATGGTAGAAGATGAACAAAAAGGGGTTTGGTTAAAACACGTCATGTAAAATTCAACCAATGAGCCTGAAAGGTAACGTCCAAAGAGGTGGAGAGAAGGTGGGCTGGGAATTGTGTCTTGGGGAAAGCAGTCAGTATGTTTCTAACCTTTCAACTGCATGGATTAGCTAACACTATTTTTGCAAAAGCTATAGCTTGACTAATATTTCACAATGTAGCAATTATGGATTTATAGTTTTGTTCCTGTTAGCCAACCTGGCTAAAGTGATATTTTACTGGACTCTGTAGTTTTACTTTGCCTATGCTATTTTACAATAAAGACTAGAAGCTTGCTGGACCTGTCTGCGTGTTGGTGAATTTCTGCAAGGCAAACAGCCTGCTGCATGGACTGCCTCCTGCATGGAACCCATCCATCAAATATTTTTTTCAACAAAAGTCCCAGATTTTGTTTCTCTTTTTTCCAATTTTATTTTGGGAATGCATATGCATTTTGTTCATCCCAGAATATTATTGTAAACTCCTGGTACAATCAGAGACTTTTTACAACAGCACCCCAGTTCAGTTTATTTTAACCTACCGGTAGTATAAAGTTGAAAAGAACAGGGGCAAAATCTGGGACTTTTTGAATCAGTCTGGATGCAGCCTTTTTTTTCCTTTTAAAGTGATAATAAAGGTGCAAAATCCTGGGTTAAAAATCTTTATTTTCAAATAGAGAAACCATTTGCTATAACTTTGCAGTTTTGCTAACATTCAGAGAGAGGCCATCCTTCTCTTATTTTACAGGAATATTTTAACCAAGGATAATTTTGCTACATTTTTGAAGCTATTGATTTCATCTACTTCAATTATACTTCTAGAATTCCTTCTTAGAAAAAAAAATGTGCTAAAGCAGAAAGGCAAATCATGTAGCTATGATCAACATGAACCTAGCTCCTTAGAGATGAATGCTACAGTAGCAGAATGATCCTCTCATGAATTTTACCAAAACTTATTCAAAGTCTTTTGAAGAACTTTCTTTCATGGGGAGAGGGAGAAGGAGGATTTTTTTCCCTAGCTGAAGGTATGCCAAGGTGAACTGAGAAGAAGCCTCCTTCTCCCAAAAGGAATAAATTAGCAATTTTCAAGGAACATTTGTGATTACTATTGAAAAGATGAAACTGGGAAAAAATACCCTTGATCCCCAAACTGTATAATGCCAATATGATTTGATATCAGTCTGATGTATATTTTAACCAGACAGCTGTGAGTTTGAGGTAAGGTATAATAATTATTATAATTCTGTAATACCTGTAAAATATTGATTTGGTTCTATTTGCACTTTTAAAAATAGCACAACATGCCACTGATTGTAGAAGAAAGTTGATAAACTAGTAAAGGAAGCAGCAGCATAAAGAACACTGCAGTTGTGAAATTAGCATTACAAACTAATAGCAGATGGGAAAAGTGGACTTGGATGCAAGCAGTATTGCTGCTGGAACTGGATTGTAGTTGGGATACACAGAAGCAGCCATGGACACTTTCAGCACAATTGATACAGTTAAAGTGGATGTAACCTTGGCCGTGGTGTTAATTTGTGTTGTTTAGTGTGATTAGTTATCTGAGATGTTTGTTTCAGATATGATAATAGTAGTAGTAATAATAATAATAATAATTTATAGCCCATCCAATCACAAGGAATCCGGGCAGGTTACAGCAATAAAAATACATGGAATACAATAAAATTCAAAGTTAGTCCCTTTCCAAACCCCATATAACAAAATGTTGTGTATTTGTGTTATTTTTGTTAATGTTATGGTTATTGTTTTGTTGTATTTTTTTAAAAAGGTAATTTCCTATTCATTTGCTTTTGTTCAAGTCCACTTTCTTCCTAGTCACATAAGCTCTTTGTCCCTTTTTGTTTATATACAGTGGGGCCTCACTATCCATGGGTTTACCATTTGTGAATTTAAGCATCTGCAGATGGCAAGCTCCATTGTCACCAATGCCAGTGCGTGCAGATGGCCACAGTAGTGGCCGTGTGCACATCATGCCACCATTAGGGACAATGGAACTTGAGGTCCCATGTTTTTTTTCATATTTGCAGGGGCGTCCGGAACAGATCCTCTGCAGATACAAGTCGCACTGTACAAACACTCTTTGGCCTTCTACCATGAAGCAAGTGGATGAGCTCTCCTGTTTAAGAAGCTCCTGTTTTCCATGCTAACATGTAGAATTCTCTTCCTTTCCTAATTAGTTCAAAATACTGAACCTGTGTATTTATATGCACAAGCAAGTTGTGAGTAAGCTACTTTTTTGTACCTTTTAAATAAGCCTGAGTCTGCTTTTTTTCTCTGCTAGATGTGTATCTGTGGGGGGAACATTGTGGGCTGGTTACTGTTTTTATTAGCTCCTGCTCTAAGCATAAACTCTGCTAGAGAGACCACTCTCTCCAGTATTTAAAACCCAACATTGTGATCATTGCAAAAGGTATTCACTCCCTTTATCACACAATGACCCCCCTCTGCACAAGGTGAACTCACATTGTACAACCGGATACAATTTACCTGAAACGACATCCAAATACAGCTATTTAGTGACCAGGAGACAGTGTGCACACAATTTTTATCCTGGTTTATTTTCCCACTTGATACTGCTTTGGGGCACTTTTCCTTCTAGTTCTGGCAATGTGATCCATCTCATTGAAAAAGAGCCATAATCGTGATAAACCAATTAGACTTAGCAATGAGATGACATTGCAAATAATCCTGCCTTTACTTTAGTCCACAGACCACCAGAGACAAAATTCATAGGAGGCAATTTCCCACAAAATTTTCATTTGTCCTCTTCATTCCTACCATAAGGAGCTTTGGGATACTCCCATGGGAAGTGAGAGGATATGAATGTTTGATAAAGACAAATATCAGCCGTCTGGCTAATAGTCATCTTCTACCTCCCATTGAAACTCCAGAGTCCTTTAATTAACTAATGTCCCAGCTTTATGAGTTTCCAATTTGCATCTTTTTGTCTTTTTGATGACTTTCTCATTGGATGGTCTTTCTTTCTTTTCTTTTCTTTCTTTCTTTCTTTCTTTTTTCTTTCTTTCTTTCTTCTGCACATATTGTTAATAGAAACTTTAATACCTTGAACAACTATTTTTTGTCAAATGATTTTCTTGTATTCAAGAAAATCCACCATGAATTGCACCCTGGCTTGCAATTACTCTGACTTTTTTCCCCCAGGGAGCACACCATCACAAGAATTGTTATAATGGCAATAAAGATCTTTAAAACAGTCTATAAACTTCTGAGACAGACAGAAATCTCCTAGCACCTCTCCTAATTAACTTCTAACCTGCTAGCAATCAGTTCTCTTTTCCATCTCTTTTCTTTTAACTGCTAATGAAGTCTAGGAGTCGGGTGTGTTGTTTTTGTCTTTCCCTAGTTTGGGCTGGATGTTAATTACATGCCTTATGTTCCCATAGAGTGCATGGATACTTTGGGTACATCAGCATTATCTCTTTCTTTTAACCTTTCCCTGTTGTCTTTTTTTAGCTTTTCTTCTAAGTACATAAATTCTAAACAAAGGCTATGAGAAATACTGGGGCTTTTTAGGAAGGAGGAGATATAGTTCTTTAGTCCACAATTACAATGGTGTACAACTGTCAGAGGGTTTCAATAAAGTGCCTCCAATTGCTGAGAGTGTTTTTTTTTTTAAAAAAAAAATAAAAACAAACATTGCACAATATTACAGGTATACTGGGGGGATATGCAGTGATTTGAGGGTATATAGGGGAAAAGCAGACCAGGAGTAAGAGTTGGCTGGGGGTAGCATGGGGGCATGGTGACCATATGTCACATGTCCCGACTCCACCAGACAGAAGGTAGCATCATGACATTTATATGAGTAAGGTTTGTTTTTTGGTTTTTTGTGGAGGCACTTTGTGGAATTTTGTGCCAAATCAATCTTGTTTTTTTTCAAGTTTCCCTAAAAGATTTGCATTGTCAGCTATGTGAATGACTGATGGGAACAGAACAGGGATAAACTGGGATAAAACTCTGCATGCCTTGAACATGTTTTGAATACATCTGCACCATCGACTCCATCTTTTTCATAGTGTTGACATGTGTGAGCAACAGAACCTGCAGAGATGTGCATAGATGTGGTTCTGATTTTTTTAAAAAAATATTGTAAACAACAAAACCAGAATGTATTAGTGAGAGATTATTTGCATAGTCATGCTGAAAAATAATAATAAAAAAGGTCTGAATAACTTGTGAATTATGAAGTATAACAAAGTAAAAATCTCATCCTTCCTGGCCAAAAAAGAAAGCAAGCAAGAAAAGAAAAGAAAAAAAACACCTAAGATTATCTAATAAATTCTACCGCATCTACAATGCATGTGTGTGCACCTTTAGGTCATAAGTTGACTTTCATGGCAACCTCATGAATTTCACTGGATTTTCATAGGTAAGGCATGTTCAGAAGTGTTTTTGCCACTTCCTTCCTCTGAAATCTAGCCTACAGCACCTGTACTTCATTGGTGGTCTCCCTTCTAAGTATTAACCAGAGCTGACCCTGCTTATCTTCCAAGATTAGGCAAGACTTGGTTCCTTTAGGAGACATGCTCTAAAATAAACCTACTGGTTTGCTTCCAAGTATAATTTGAATCTATATTAACTTCTGTTCAAGTGCTGTTTTCCACACTTTGTTTATCCAAGATGGAAAAGAGATCCATATGGAAAGTTTTCATTTTTTACTGATCTCTGATCTTGTTAGAGAGAGCATGAAAAAAAAAAGCAATAGAAGGATAAATTGGAGCCTCTGATAAGAGAAGCATAGCTTTGCAATGATGCACTTTTTGTTTTGTCATGCCCTTCTTATTCAAGTCCTTTTTCTTTCTTATCAAGTATGTAATTACATTAGCAACGTGGTTGCTTTTATTTTTACAGCACAGTGGGGATATGAAGTTTATTATCTAAGATACTTTAATGTATAAATTTACACATAGTTTCCCTTTACCAGATGCTGACACAGACCTGATGGACAGTGAACTCCATATACTCTTCCACTGGGCCTAATTGATGTCTAATTCCTCCCCCCACTAATATTTTAGATTTACTAGTAATGTGATGTTAAGAAAGGCATTTGTGACAAATGGTATAATCCCAGCCCTGTCAACTAGGGCAGACTGCAGAACATCATGAGTGGGATAGATAGCTTTCAAGAATGGTGAACTCTTTGGTCCAAAACACACTGCAGAACTAATCCATTTTGAGACTGCTTTAGCTGTCCTGATCAGTGCTAGGTAATCCTGGGAACTGTAGTTTATTGTAGCATCAGAGCTCTCTGACAGAGAAGGCTCAATGTTTCCCAAAACTACAGTTCTCAGAATTTCCTAGCATTAAACCTGGGCAGTTAAAACAGTCCGAAACTGGATTAGTTCTGCAGTGTCTTTTGGATCTTTATCTTAAGAGTCCTTTAAACAGAGATTGAATACAGTGGTGTACCCAGTAACGGGGGTGTGGGGGGGGGGGGGCTGAACAAACCACGGCATCCTCCCCAAAGGCTCTCAGGATGCAGCAGGGCTGCTGCCATGCCAGACCCTGAAGGCAGCACCCTCCCCCAGCAGCAGCCACTGCTGAGAAGAGCAGTTTCGCAGCCTTCAGAGGATCTATTTTGGGTCCTGTGTGGCTGCTGGACTGCAGGAAAGTAACTTTTCTTGCTCACCCAGTAGCTGTGCCAGTCTACCTCATTGGGTGACACCCGGAGTGTTCCGCACCCTCCACACATCCCTGGTGAGTCCATTGATTGGATGGGCATCTTTCAGGATTATTTTAGCTGTCGATTCCTGCTTGGCTGATGAAAGAACTAGATACCTCCAACTCTAACATTCTAAAGTGTGCCCTTGGTATCTACTGAGGTTTGTTTCCAGAATCCCCCATGGATACTAAAATCCGTGGATGCTCACGCCCCATTAAATACAATGGGGTAGTAAAATTGTGTCCCTTATATAAAATGGAAAAAGCAAGGGTTGGGTTTTTTTGTTTCTTTTGTTTTTGTTTTTTAATCTATATTTTTTTTAAAATATTTTCAATCCATGGATGATTGAATTCATGGATATGGAGGGCTGACTGTATGATTCTAAATCTGTGTAGGAAAAAGGCTGTAGCTTAGAAATACAATACATGTTTTTATCAAAACAATTCCAGATTCATCCCTGGGAAAGATCTCTCTCTAAAACCCTGCTGAGCTTCTGCTAGTTATTATACACAACACAGGAGTCTGAGTCAGTATAAGACAGTTTCCCATGTTTCAGATGTCTGGACTTGACACTGAAGTGGCCGACAACTCAGCTTGTCTGCATCATGTTGATGCTTCCTGTACAACATTACACTTTACCTAGTCAAAGATGTTGTGTCATCTTATCCAGTTTCTCAAATAACCAATACATCACCCCACCAGTTATTGTCAAAATAATACAAAGAACAGGGTTTTTTTTAAAAAAAAAAAATAGTCATGCTGTTGCACAGCCTTTTCACTGCATTATAATTTATTCCAACTTGCTATTGAGACTAATTATACAAATAATACCATGCAAATCTCTGTTCCTGGCCATTGGAAATCAGCCTGCTGTGCCTGAAAGCCTTGTTTGTTTCCATTCCTTTCTTTTAGTTTAACCACAATTCTGAGTACCTTTTGTTCAAAGAAAAATAGGATACCCACTGTGTAAATTTCTGCAGCAAATTCTTTTATGTAGACTGCTTCAGTTTTTCAGTGAAGAATATGTTAATAATTATACTTATTTGGGACTTTATTATATGAAATGACAATGTCTTCTTTATTTTTAAAAAAGAAAGGACTGTTAGAAGGTCCTGTAGCTACAAATGGGGGTAAGAATCAGAACCAGGTATGGGTTAAAGTGGAATCTCAACCAAATCTGTGACACCTTGGAAGGAGGGTTATTGCCCTTAGTGGTTCCATTCAGATGCTTGTTTTTAATCATCATCATCATCATCATCATCATCATCATCTATATTTATTACATACTTCTGCTTACTAGGGCCTCAAAACTGGTATACTGTACAATAAAATACCCTAATGCACATTTTCCTTTGTTCACTTCATCCACATCTTATCATTGGCTTCGTGCACACCAGGCTAACCTGGCTTTTTTTTTTTTTTTTGTATGGTGCAAGTTAACAATCCATTTTATTTTTTACAGTCTTGAGCTTTGACTTTTTTTAAAAAGTGCAGAGAATATAAATTTCAATTCCCCTTTATGCTTCTTTAACCTGGTTTTAAGTGCTATTAACTGAGTTTTCAATGTGAAAAAGCAAACAAACAAGATCACCAGAAATTGGCCATCTGGAAACATGGTCCACAGGTCTACCACAGTTGCCAACTCCATAACTGAAGAAGGATTTGGAATGGAGAAGAATAAGGAGAAAGTAATAGACATGGTCCGAGGACCGGGTGCTGCATGATGGAGTGAGCTCCTGTCACTAGTCCCAGCTTCTGCCAACCTAGCAGTCTGAAAGTATGCAAATTCAAGTAGATAAATCGATACCACTTCGGTGGGAAGGTAAACAGCATTCTGTGCAATCATGCTGGCCACAGGATCATAGAGTAGTCTCTGATGATTCTGGCTCTTTGGCTTAATAACGGAAATGAGCACCGCCCCCTATGGTCAGACATAACTTGACAACCTTGTCAATGGGGAATACCTTTACCTTTAATAGACATAGTAGACAAACTTGAAGAAATGATCCAGATTCATTGGGCTCTTTCAGTCTACAGAGTTATAAAGCTGCATTCCACTTTAATTGCTATGGCAATATCCTGTAGAGACCTGAAATTCAGGGATGGGTATTAAGAATTCTTGGGCCAATGGCTCTAGTGCCTGACCAAACTACAAACCCCAGGATGCCATAGAATGAAATATAGCATTATGATTTTGTAATGTGAAAGCTCTCCTCTTAGGATAGTGAGTTAGAACGAGCCAATCTGGAGACCAGTTCTGGAATTTTTGTTCCCTGGAGCATCTATTCAATGAAGAAAGAGAAAACATGAAACAAATTAATAAGACAGTGAGAAGGATTTTTGGTCAGATATGATAATCTCTGCATTAGATGAAACAGGTGCAGAATGAAAGATGCAGAGGGATGCTTGTTTGATACAGCCTCAAGCAGCTGTTCAAAATGGTCCCAAGTGACTGGTGTATGTTGCAAGCTATCATCTATTCTTCTCACTCCTTTATCAACACTTCCCCCCCTTTCTAAACACTTGAAAGTGCTGTCAGATTAGAAGCCCCTTAATAACGGAAAAAGAAATCATATCTGGAGGTAGTGGTAATTCAAGTACCTTTCCAACCACCATTTCCAGTCACACAATTATTAACCAGGTCATTTTCTCTTGTCTTAAACAGGAAACTGCTGCTGCTGTTTCTTCTCCCCCTCTGTCTTCTTCCTATTCTCTTCTCTTCTATGTACTTAGCAAACAAGGCAAGTAATTGCTTGGAAATAAAATAAATACATATATAGAGTCATATCTTAGTTAACAAAGGGGATGCATTCCTGCACATTACTTTTTTAAAACAGAGAATTTGGTACCAAAGGCAGAAAAAAACATGGAAAGAAAAAGAACAGTTTCTACACCACAAAAAAGAAGAGCAGTTTAATGTGCGATAGCAAAGTTTCCACCCAAAACTAGCATTGTGTACATGTGAAATTAAACAACCAGGCTGGGGAAACCTTATCTAAGTAAAGAAAAACATTTTGGCTCTCCTGGAGATCACTTGAAGGCTTTTTGTAAAATGCCTCCACTTTTCTTATGATTTCCATTTTCGTGACCAGACATACTGATCTATAGTTACTTATGGTTTAACAAAGTGTTGTTTAATCTGCTATAAGCCACTTTGAGTCTGGAACATGCTGAGGATAGCAAGTGAGGCCAACCTATCTGCTGTCCCCTTTTGTTTTTCATGTATGCTCTGGATGCAGCTGCTATTTACCTTGCCTGTTCCAGAAAGGCACACACAACTATAGGAGGATCAGTAAGAATCAAATTTCATCTTTTCCCAGCTCAAGCTTTATTGCATTGCTTACTGCAGAATACATTGCTGCAACCCAGTACTGATGTTTCCCCAGCCCTTTTCTTCCATCCTCCCAATGCTAATGCTGCTTTAACAGTTTTAGCTAGATAGAGAATAAGGAGGAATAGGGTAGGCCTGCATAGGAACAAAAAATATTTGTTAAAAAAAGGAGCTTCTTTATTCTAAGTTTTATTTTCTGAGGTATGCCTGTATAGCTGGTTTTTATGAGGAGGAGAGTACCTTTCTATCTTTCCTTCCATCTGACTGCTTTTTAGTGAAACCATTCCATAGGGTCACAACTGCATTTCAGAGAATGCATTTACAAACTGTCCTGGGGCTTATAATATAGCCCACTTCCAATGTCATGAAGGATACAGTCCCATTGTCAGTGTTCAAGTAAGTCAGCTGCTAGATCACTCAGCTTCTATATGTGGAATGAGGAGGGAATGAACAAAACAAAACAAAACACACTGGTAAGCTCATATTCACAGTGAAAGAATAAAAGCAGACAAAGTCCCAAGTGCTATACCAATTGTTAAAAACTTTTATTTCTTATAACCAATTGGCCTTCTTCAGGGCAATTCTCAGAAAGTTCTGGAGTTGCTGTCTGCACACTCTGTAGAAGTGAGCCTTTGAGCTTTCTTCTAATACTCAAAGATCCACTTCTATAAAGAGGGCAGACTGCAACTCCAGAAATGTTTGAGAATTGCCCATGAGGAAAGTCAGGCCAAAACATGTTGGGCTTTCTAAGAAATGAAAGGTTTTGACCACTATATAGTAAATGAGGAGGGGATGCCATCTTCTCTTTCATCTTAGATAGTAAAATGTCTTAGATCATTTCTATAACATGGCATGAATAGAACTGTAAGTTGCCTCTTGACATCTTTTCCTCCTGGGCCACTGTCCTGTTATAATGGCTGATTTAACATAAAGACTCCTTTTGGGTCCCTGCCATAGTCCTGGACTAGGAGAAGCCCCTATTGCCCTAGACCCAAGGTGAGCACTTTACGTACATACTTTAAAAGTCACATCTGCACTTACAACAACTTGCAGATTAAAAGGGCCAAGCCTAGGAGCTGCAATGCAGAACATTCATACCTAGAAGATTTATGAGAGCCAGCCAGGATGTGACTGGCTGAAGATGAGATAACATTAACATTCTGTCTCTTCTCCTTGGAAATTGTTTACTTCAAAGAGTAGGAATGCAAAATCATTTGATATATAATAGCAACTCTTCACCTCAGGCTAGGTTTAAGGGTATAAAAGATCCCCAAAATCTCAGGCACATTGGGGTCTGGTTAGATTTCATGGTGACACTGAACCACTGTGATCTCTGACTAGGGTCTTGGCTCTTTCCATTGTCCTTTCCCTTTTCATAATGGTTGAGTCCATTTCCATTCATCGTTGAAGTATCTTCATTCAGGTAATTATCACCATTAGAAAGCCTTGTGTTTCCTCTCCAAGCTAATTACTTTATTCCTGAGTTCTTGTGTGTATGAGTTTATGATAGAGTGTCTTGTATGTTTGAATCCTCAAATAAATTACAGCTCATTGGAAAGCTTTGTCTCTATCAGTCTATTCCTTAGCCACCTCCATAAACATAGGATAAAAGATCCCATTGAAGATTTGAACTTTAGTAATTCCCCAAGTTCAAGTCCTTCTTTATAGTCCCATTAGTTGAACAAATGTTATCTCTATCATGGTTGTGAATTAGCTAAGGAGATGTCAATGTGTTGGGAGTCTTTTGTAGTCAAGAGGTTTTCCATGGGCCAAATATGTCACCAAGGCCACTATCACACTGTTTCAGCTTTTCTAATGTCTCCCTATGTTTTGTTTTGTGCTTAGAGAAACTGGGGTTCCAGCAACACCAAAGTTAGTCCACAAAATTAATGTAAAAAATTAACTAGTAGTGGTCACCTGGTCACTAGTAGTTTCTTTTCTTTTTTAATCTGAAATTTCTTTCCAGGTGTGGCATGTGATGGGTGCTGGAGTTTTATGGAAAATGGATAATAACTTAGCAAATTTGAATCCATGTTCAAGAACATTGTGCTCTTAAATTTAACATATACATTGGCCAAGACTTTACATCATTATTGGTTCCTGCACAATGGGCTGTTCATCTGTTTGCCTCCTAACAAGCAGAAGATAGAAGGAAACAACATGGAGATGTCCATCCAGAAGGCCTTCATATTGACAAGGTGACAGGAAATTAGCTAAGGCCCTTCCACCATCTGCTGCCTACCATCTGAGAATGATTTGTAATTGCAAATTAGCAGGAAAATATACTATGCTAAATTGTCCTTGAAACTAGAGAAGAAACATGAAGGATGAAAAAGAGAATAAGAAAGAAAGAGACGGAAAGAGCATGCAAGTTTGCAAAATCATGTTGTAATTTTTTCTTAATAATCACCAGGCTATGCAGAACAGTTGTTGTTGTTGCTGTTGTTGTGTCCTTCAAGTTGTTTCTGACTTATGGCAACTCTAAGGCAATCCTATCATTTTTTTTTGGGGGGGGAGTTTCTTCAAAGGTGATTTGTCATTCCCATCCTCTGAGAATCAGATAGTGTGATTGCCCAAGATAACCCAGTGGGTTTAAATTACCAAGCCAGGATTCAAACCCTGATATCCAGGGCCATGGTTCAATGTTCAAACCAGGGGTAGGCAACCTTTCCCCTTTAAGGGCCGGGGGACTTCAGCTCCCAGAAGCCTCAGCCATGTTGGCCAATAGTCTCATGTTGGCCAATAGCTCCTGGGATTTCCCCTCGGCCCTTAAAGGGGAAAGGTTGCCTACCCCTAGTTCAAACCACTATACCACATTTCCATAAAACTAGATTATTATTAAACAAACCCAATATGTAATTGAAAACCCTAGGGCTTGACTCCTGTTGGAACTACAGTTCCCAGAATTCCATAGTGTTAAGCGATGACAGTTAAAGTAGTGCCAAAGCTGAATACTTCTGCAGTATGGATGTATCCTAGGTTCCTCTATACCAGAGGTAGGCAACCTTTCCCCTTTAAGGGCCGAGGGACCTCAGCTCCCAAAATCCCAGGAGCTATTGGCTAACATGGCTGAGGCTTCTGGAAGCTGAAGTCCCTCGGCTCTTAAAGGGGACAGGTTGCCTACCCCTGCTCTATAGAATACATCCAACATTTTGTCCAATGCAGAACATCTGCATTCAATTCAAGTTTGCAAAAGCAGAGTTTCACATGTGGTTACATTGAACAGAGAAATGCACCTGTGCCTAGGTGTGGAAAGGATGTGCATGCACATATTGTTGAACATTTGGATATGGGTTTTATTTTGCAACTATTCAACACAAAGCCCAATAAATGCTGAATTCCAAATGCAGAAATTTGCACTGCACAATTTCAATGAAGTAATCGTTATATTTGTATACAACTCTGTTTCTAATATTTTTAAATATTTTATATACAAATATTTTTATACTGCAAGTGTTTTATAACTTTTTAATTTTTATATAAATTTTTATTTCCATACTGTAGGTGAATTAGAAAGAAAAATAAAGTCTATCTTCCTAAGCTTTAAGGAAGGAAGACAAGTAAGGGCAAATTCATACAAATCAAGTGTCTATCAGTTTTTCTAAATATTGGGGCAAAGTAGTTACAATTGTAGTGAACATCTGATGAAAATGCTGTATTGGTGTTCAGTGGTGTAATTAAGCTAGGACTTACTGGGTTAAAGCACTAGAGATATCACTTTTTGCTTATTTCATTCAGAAAGGAAGCAATGAGTAAATTTATCAACTTTCTTCCTGCTGCAAAAAAATCTTTAAAAATTGTCCAATTTTGAAGACTATTCAGAGGTAGAGATTTTTTTCTGTGCAAAATTAACCGAAAATTCATTTTTTAAAACACAGAAAACAGAATTTTTCTAGCTTTTAACGGCTATGAAAATTATAATTAGAAAGTGCTCCCATCTAAAAACAAAAACAATCAAAAAAACACCTGTTCTGCCTTATAATACTTCATAGAAATTCACAGAATCATAGAGTTGGAAGGGGCCTCATGGATAATGTAGTCCAACCCCCTTCTCAATGCATGATCCCCAGCTAAATTCTTTTTGTAGATGTCCAGAGATGGAAACCCCACCATGTCTCTAGGTAATTGGTTTCCTTGCCAAATTGCTCTTATTTCAAGAAGTTCCTTCTAATGTTCAGTCAAAATCTACTCTACTGTTGCTGCATGGCTACTACTTAGAAGAACATGAGCTTTTCCAAAACCCTAAACAAACTCAATTCAAATGAGATAAATTAAGTGCTCTCAAATAAAACAAGCCTCACTCCTCAATCATTTTATATGAGGCAACAGCACTATATGTTCAATGATCAGAACACATGCCTGGTAGATCTCTAATAAGATCTCTAATAACACACCTATTAGGCCACATCAGGGTGATTTGTTAACACATCTGCAGGATATGAACAATCATTAAGTCACAATGCCTTAATGGGACTTTATTTTAGTTTGTACAAGTCAGAACATTAATGTGTTATTATATATCCTAGGACAAGGGTAGGTATGCTTGAAAGCCCAGAGGACTGCATCAGCCCTCTTTCAGCTCCTCCAGAGGGTCACATCCATGATCATGAAGCCACCATTTTGTGCAGCAAATGCATTTGGATATCTTCAAACAAACAAACAAACAAAAAAAACCTAATAAGCTGATAACTCTCAAAGGAATCAAGAGGTCTGTTTTATAACAACTTGGTTCATTTTCCCTTGAATATATACATAGAAATGTCATTTTATTGCACCCACTCAAATCACTGAAGGCTTTTGAATGATGTACAATGAAACCTGAGATGAAATTTTCATGAAGCACAAAATTGCTCATTTAATTTGAGTTCAGGAGTGGGAAGAGGTTCCAATAACTCAAGGATACTTGCAAGAAAAGGCAATAGGTGAATTGTTATTTTTAGAATTTGTTTTATACATAGAATTATTGAATCATCAATAATCAAGTACAGCCCTCTGCTCAATCCAGGGAATTCAGCTAAAACATCCCCAGAAGATAGGTGTCCAGCCTTGTTTTGAAACCTTAAAGAAAAGGAGACCCCACCACCTCTCTATTGATTCGATTGCCAAACTTCTCTTACTGACAAGACATTCCTTATCATCCTCAGATAAAATCTACCTTCCTGTAACTTAAAACCATAAAATTTGGTCTTAACCTCTGGGGAAACAGAGAAGAAACCTGCACTCTACGCTCCTTGACAGCTCTTTAGATATTGAAAAAGTGCAATTAAATCACTCCTCACTCTTCTCTTTATCATGAACATGTCCCACTCTTTCAGCCTTTCCTCATATGCTTTGTTGTCCAGATCTTCTCAACCTAGTTGTCCTTCTTTGAACCTGCTTCAACTTGTCTGTGTCCTCCTTAAAAAGAGATGCCCAGAAGTCTTTCATGTGAGGTCTGACTAGCACAGAATAAAATGGGATTATTACTTCTCTTATCTTGAAAACCAACACACAGAAAAATAATTATGAAACTTATTACAAACAGTATATAAAAGTCCTAGCCATAGAAAAGTGATGTGTGTCAGAAGGCTGGGAAACTGGAAGTTTTTTTTTGAAAGGAAATGTAATAAATAAATAATATTTACTTGAAAAGCCCTGAATAGTATGGGGTACAATAATACAGGCCAGTGAGGAATTAGTATGTTCATTGAATCCAGAATGTTGTAGATGTCAGGGATGATGGGAGTTGTAGCTCTTCACCTCTGGCTCT
>CM034702.1:9262373-9276335 GCA_020142125.1 Phrynosoma platyrhinos
GAGGACTGCAGGTTCCATTTGGAGGTGGGGGTGGGGACATCTCATAGGATGGCATCTAAGCAACAGGCAGTCGCTGGTGCTGTGTTTATGCAATAGTGCACATGGATGGTGGGGAGGCAACCAAAAAAAATTAACCAGCGGCATGGGGCATGTGCATTTGGGCCACCTTAGGAGTGGCCAGTGAGGCCAGTGGGGTTTTGAATCACATTCGGGAAAAGGAGGTTCAAACTGCTTTTTCCTGCCCATCTGTTCCACCCCCTGGTCTTTCAATTATAATAGGGGGAAAAAAACAGTCTATATTTTTCACAGGGTCAATCTTGCCTCCTTTCTTAAATATTGGAGCAACAATTTCTTCATGACACCCCTTGAGAAATGACTTGTTTGATTAAATTGCTTTAAAAGAGGGGAGGAGAAATATTTCAAGCTAGTACTCAGAGGCTTCAGGGTGACAACAACATTACCTAGGGTCTTTGCATTTTTAGGTAGAGTATATACCACTTGACAATTTCTATGGAAGCAGGTGCCTATATTTGAAATTCATCTATGGTTGTTATCGTTGGATTCCTTATTATTCATAGTTTATTTGCATTAAATATTTCATTTAAAAATGAGATTCTGACATTCTACTTAAACTGAAGAAAATCACACTTGTTTCCCCCCTGTGATTCCAGCTGTTCATCTTCACTTTGTTCTGCATGGATTAAAACTGAAATCACTAATAGTTCAGATTCTCCTTTAATTTGATGGAGAGAAAAAGTGACAACCACTGCAAGGTCATAGTCAGCAGCCATTTGCAAAGTGAGCAATATTCCTATGCCCAAAAAGTAAAGCTTTCTTTCCCAAGCTCAGATAACCATGCATTGAGTCTAATAAATCAAAGAAATGCTTAAAAGCTATGATCGATAAAAAGAAGCAACAATAAGCAGTGAAATAACACAGCAGGACACCTCACTTAGCATGTCAGAAAAAAAAAAACATCTTTTTTGAACTGGCAATAGGTTGAAACAGAACTGGCACCATGTTGTCATGCTCCATGCTTGTACAATCCATTATATTTGCTGCTGTTATTTCCATCTTTTTGAGATACAGACAGAAATCATAGTACTGCAAGTTCAGACAAAATAATTTAGAAGCAATAGAACAGCAGGGGAAAGGATCACTCACAAGAGACACTCTGTGTCTTAGCCTCCACTTGGCAACCAGATAATTTGGGCTAGGTACAATGAACGATTATTCAGGTTCTCCTGCTTTATTTGGGCTCTTTGTTGCTTCTTTGTTGCTGAAGTTTGGTTGTTATTTTTTTTTTGAGCCAAAGACCTATCACTTGCAGTGTCAATGTGTTTTGTTTTTCTCTCATGCAAACACTTACTGCTTTACTGAGAAATTGGTTGCTGATAGTAGCTATCACAGCGATCTCACAACTGACATAATGGCTTAAATGGGAGTGTCCAACTTAAAGCACAATAACATTCTAAATCCACAAAACAGCAATATCTTTATTAGGCCAACCAAAAAACATAATGCAAGATTTCAAAGTGTCACTGGCTTCTTCATCAGACAAAGGTGTTAAAAGTCATACAGGAAGGGGGGGGGTATGACAATGTTAAAGTCACAAGCCTACATTTTATCAAGATGTTGTTCCCTTCTTTGAAAAGCTACAGGAGAAGCCTAGGTTGCATATGGGCTGCCTACTGCAGGATCACCTCCAGACCCTCAATTTCTTTAAATAAACTTATTGGATCATTTGGGGTAATATTTTTGTGTAAAAATTGGCCAACTTTATCCTAAACTACCTAGAAATGCAGCAGTTTGGTTTCTACAACAACCTCCCCCCCAAAAAAATCATTTCCCAAAATAAAAATCAGTCAAAATGTCAGCTGGAATTGACATTATGCCAATTTGGGTATTCTGAAACATGCTGGTATGGCCTGTCAGGTGGGCATAGGAAGGAAAAAAAATGTTCTCCACCCCTGTGCAGTTGTCTTCCCCTGATGCAGATGATGAAAGACTAAAAATTCTCCAAAGCATTAACTACAACCTTTTTTTCTTTTAATACAGGCATGAATAACTATTGTGGGTTAGGGAGCTGTACTGGTTCTGGTTTCCTATGGAATTGTGGAAGGCCAACCCTCCTTCTTCTAACAAAAAGCCAACTTCTGGGTCAACTGTTGCTAAGGGGAGGGGGCTAAAATAGCAAAAGGCATGATGAAAACCAGTTCCCCTGAGTCCCTAAGGGGCATTTCAGGACATTTGGGAGGTACAAATCCCTCTGTTTGTTTGTTTTTTTAATCATTTTTTTAAATGAAGTGGGTCTAGGAGACGTGTGGTCCTCATGAGGTCCTTGGACCACACTTTCCCAACCTAATTTTAAAGTGATGTAAAATAATGAGAGTACTTTAATAACACCATATCATTTAAGTTCTGTGTGAGTTGAGAGCAAAATCCTAGGAAAAAACTGCTGTCCATCTAAAGAATGGACATCGGAAAAATATTAATGGCTTAAAGTGGGCAAAAGAGCAGCTATTGCAGAGAAGCATGACTTTTCGGAAGATACTAGCTGTTGCAACTTGTCAGACCCTTCCTGTAAAATACAGTGAATCTTTCAACTCAGGAGCATCTGCACCTCTGTCAGATTGTGAATGGTCAATTGTCCAAGGAAGCACTGAGGAGCATCTCAGCTGAAGAGCATTAGGAATGACATGGCACAAAGCTTACACAGGCAGAATAGCCAGACTAGCAAGAAAAGGATTCAGCTCTCTGTTTTCCCAAACTGTAATAACCACACTGCACAACCTCTTGTCTCAGCTAGATTCAACAGAAAGATTATAATAAAGCCCTTGCTTCCTACCCTATACTGTCAGTACTTCAGGAGATCCTTCTCCACATTAATTGGCTGTATTTGCCAAAAAGAAGATTTGTGAGTGCTTAAAGGATGCAAACAATTGGCATCTCCTGGGAGAAAAATATTGCCTGCAACATGCTGAAAGCAAAATATAAATGCAGCTAGAGAAGCAAAGCTGCTCAAGAAACCTGGAAAAGATCAGATCTAATGCTCTCCATCATTAGAAAGTCACCTTGTTGGATACAAGATATTTAGGGAATTAAATTTCAATTGAAACCAAGATTTAATTTTGTTAGAAATATTGGATAACAAGAACAAAAAATATGGAAGAGCTATGCAAGACTCCTTATATAACTGGTGCAAGAATGAATTAAGCACAGAGATGGAAAGAGGCAGCAACTCCACTTCAAGAATACTGCTTGTTGAAACTATGAATTTGCAGAAATGGAAAAGTTTATAACTTTAAGCCATGATAAATCTATGGATGATTTTTTTAAAGAATGGAAGATATTAATAGATTATATGAAAAATGAGTGGGGCTCTGTGATGATTTTTAGGTTTTTGAAAATGTAGATTTGTTTTATTTGTACAAGTTGGGATAAAATTTTATTAACTTTTAAGATGTGTGATTAATTTTTGAATAGCAAGGTGGGAGTAGATATAGCCAAGCACCATAACCATAGCCAGGCTAATTGGAAGTCAGTTTCCCTGTTTTTAGTGACATGTTAATTTTTAGTAGTTATTAGACTGGTTTTAGTTTCGGTTTGTTAGTATGTTGTTCTTACCATATTAATAGATGTTTCATGTGGTGATGAGATCTTTTGGTTCTTGTTTTTTTTTCCCTATATGTTATTTTTTTAAAAAGCCATAGTAGTGCCAAACAGAATTGGACAAGAGATATTTTGGTATACTTGGCTAATATATATATATATATATATATATATATATATATATATATATATATATCAAGTTCTACAATTGTATTGTACATTAAAGTTACAAATTCAAAATAAAGTTACAAGTGTTTTGAAAGTGATTTTGAGGATAATCCTCAGAACAGGTGCATGCACACCCTGTTCTTCCCCTGATCAATAAATTGTTGGTGGAGGGTAGTCTTGAGCATGAATGGAGAGAAAGTAGAGCAATGCCTGGTGGAGTTTCACCAGGATCTCAGCAATGGTTTTTCAACTAGTTCACATAAAATATGATGAGTGAATGATGGATTATTTCCTTGAGATCTGAGAACAAATTTAGTTATAAACCTCTATGCCCATTACTCAATGGTATGTAAACAGACAGTTTATATATTCATTAATTTATTCACACCACTTCCTTTCTGCCTAATTGGCAGCATCCCAAGCAGTTAACAGTAAACTCCAACACTAGAATATGACTAAATCATCATCTTATACAAAATACTGTATCTGCTTTCTATGACTGGAAGAAAATTAATAGTACAGCATGGCTCTGTGCATATAGAGATCTCCCTGGAAAGTCTGGAATAAAATGAGGATGCCATTAGAGTTTAGAGAGCTTGTGGATAATGCAGAATGGTATGTGTGTGTAAACAAACATTACCTGGGGTGGTTTTAAAAGGGATTGGACCAATCCATGGAGGCTATGTTTAGCAATAGTTACTAGACATTGCAGCTGTTAGGGATCTACTGTGTTGATTTGTGTTTTCTCACAAGGGAAAACAAATGATTTCATGAATGATATCTACTCTCCTGGATTATATATATATATATATATATATATATATTCTCACTATATATAGTTTCCAAAGAGTTCTCATCTGTGGCAGTGACGAAGAAATCCAGTGTGATATTGGGATTAGAGAATACCCAGTAGCAGAGGGGGGCTTATTTGGACGGAGGTAAAGGCAGTCAAAGATCCTCTGCTATCTTTCCCCCATAACTGCCCCATGCGACTTTGGGAGGAAGAAGGGAAGCTAAAGATCTTGAAGGCTGTAGCCTTCCTACATCCTTAACTGCCTTTCTTCATCACCTGTCCCATGAGGAGGATGGTGGGAGAAAGACAGCCAAGATTCCAGAAGCCTTCTTGGAATCTCAGCTACCGTTCTTGCTCACCCATTTTTTTGTAAAATTGGGAGTGTGGGGCAATCAAAGCCTTCCAGATCCCCCACTTCTTTTCTCCTTTATTGGCTCAACCTACCCTATTTTACATCAACAGCCAAGGATCTCAAAGCCTTCTTGGATCCTCAGCTTGCCTTCTGACAACTGTATATGACCAATCACTGAGATAGTGCACCTCTGAATATTAGTTCCTAAAGATGACTAGGAATGAAAAGACTCATTTGTTGCTTGTGGGCCTCTCAGAGCATCTAGTTCAGGGGTAGGCAACCTTTCCTCTTTAAGGGCCGAGGGACTTCAGCTACCAGAAGCCTCATCCATGTTGGCCAATAGTCCCATGTTGGCCAATAGCTCCTGGGATTCTGGGAGCTGAAGTCCCTCGGCCCTTAAAGGGGAAAGGTTGACTACCCCTGATCTAGTTGGTCACTGTGTGAAATAGGATGCTGGAGTGGATAAATATTTTGGTCTGATTCAACATAGCTTCCTATATGCTCTTGCATACATGAAAACAAGTGAAGATGTCAATATATATATATATACAGAGAGAGAGAGAGAGAGAGAGAGAAACCAGACATGATGCAGCATAGTAGTATTAATCTTTTTACAAGTCACAAGACTTGAACTCTAGAAAACTTTTTTTCAATATGAAATGTGCAATAATTTAATTAATAGAAATAAAGTCACTTACAGACGGCAGGTATTTCCCCACATAAAACATTTCAACCATGTATTTTAATATTAAGGTATTGCAATATCTCCTATCCCTCCCCCTCCCCCAGCCTGTAGGGGAATATTCATTTTTCTTTTTTTCTTTCTTGTTTTGTGGGAGAAAAAATATGAATACCTATTATTTTTTAAAGTTTTGTTAATGTTTTGCTTTCTTTTTCTGAAACCTGAATCTCTAAACAATTGGTTAAGCATATTTCTTTTGCTGATTAGCTTTTTCTATGAGTGTTTGGGGAGAAGATAGTCCCAAATCCCTTTCAGAAGTTACACTTCATTTCTTGTTTAAACTGAAAAGCTTGATTCTCTACAAAATTGCTTGGAGCCTGCACCCTACTGATAAATCTTGCTTCAGATGATAAGGATACATTATTTCAGTAGGTTGGGCTAATTGTTGGTTTACATAGAGGTCCTTCTGGACATTAAAAATGAAGAGATGGTATTTATTGCATTGGACAGTTACTAAATTTCTAAATACACAATCTAAAAATTGGTGAATGAAAAAGTAAAGTGCTGTAACTGTTGAACTCAATTCTCCAGTTCAGTATCTACACAATTCTATGGAAATATTTTTAAGGCTAGAATGAAAATTCTTATAACACTTGAGAATGATTTGAATCATGCAGAGGAGAGGAGAAGAAATGTAGTAGCCAGATGAAGCAAGGGAGAAGTCCTCTGATGGTGTCTGTTTTAAAGGTTTTCAAGACAGTAACAAAACCTGTACCATGACTTCTCTAAACAAGCATCCTACCCAACTGATTGAAACCTTTGTTCTTAGCCATTCCATGCACATAATAGCCAAAACCATCCCAGGGCAGTGAACATGAAAATGGTTTTTGGTTTAGCTCTATGTAACATTCACACAACAACATTATTTCTTTACTTTCCCCACTCTAAAAGGCTTATACACGACTAGGGAAATACTTGACTTTACATGGCACACAAAATCTTGAAAGTTGAATACTATAGCTTGGGGGGGGGGGGGCAACCTCTAGGGATATGTTGCAATTATAGCAAGGTTCTATTGCCCTGAATCAGTCATGCACCTATAAAGAGCACATCAGATGATGTGTCTACTGGTCACACAATCAATGCTTTAATTCACATATAATGGCTGGAATCCTGTTAGTGACTTACGTGAATGTAATGCTGGGTTACATGTGTGTATGTGTCTCTTTTAATGGGACACAAGAGCTTGCCAACTGCTCTTTGTGTCCTGTCCATAACCTTGTTTCTGGGCAGCTGCCAAGCCCTAAAGTATACTTTAGCTGAAATCCTGGATCAAGCAAGCATTCCCATTTGACTGTGTGGTGTGTGTGCAAGAAATTAAAATTACTGCTTGGGAACTACAATTCAAGGCTATGTAGTGGGAGAATGCAGAGTTTTATTTTTCTTTATTATTTCTAGAAGTTGTTCCTAGTTCTATCCATTCCTGTTCTTTTTTTGTGATTCTGCTCTGGGGGCTCAAGTCCTCTCAATAAAGGCTTTGAAGATCTCTGCCCCCCGTCCCAAGTCAGTATTCACAGTTCTAGCAGTATGCTGTTTCTAATAATTAAACATACAGTTTATATGGCTAAAACATTTTGAGCTTGGAAATGGTGGGACTGAGATCTAACAAAGACATGAGTTTCCACTGTCTGTATAATATTCTGCTCATGGCTACAAATTACTGGCAGGTGAAGCTGTCCTGAGTTGAGCTGATTGAGCTCAAATGTTTAGTAACAGAAGCATCTAATTTGCTGTGTTTTGTACATGGCATTAGCAAGAAGGAAAGCATTGCTCATCTGTTTGCCATGATGGCTCCTTTCACTGATCCAGCTGCAGACTTGGCCAATCAAAGTGCATGCAGCTGAAGTGCCAAAAACATTCCAAATTAAACTGCACAGTGGGTATACTTGCTTTTGTTTGGCTGGCTATTGGAAGGCATATGCATTATTTCATTTGTGTTTGATTGTATTGTTTGCAATTTGTATTCATGTTAAACTTTTTAAAAAGCTGTTATGAACCATCTTCTTTCATCTTCTGTTGAAAGACAACAGAAAATTAAATCATACTATAGGACATTATTTTGAATAGTCAAGACATCTTTAAGGGACCCATTCATCTATTTGCATCTTAAGGAATGGTTTGCAAATTAAAAAGATCTGTGTGTAGCAATGAGGCACCTTCATTTACTCATTTCTGTTCTGTACTGGAATGTGGGGTCAAGCTCTTTTTTATATAATTGGTTGCTAGTTTGGGAGCTGATGTTGGTGCATTTTTTTTAAGCTACATCCCAAGTATATTTATGTCCCTTCCTTCCTTCCTTTTTCTTTTTTTACTACATGACTCCATGTGATTTCTCTGCAAGCTGTCTTGATGGCAGACATCTGGATCCCCAATGAGGAAGGGGAGAAAAATAATCATAAACTTTTAGATTTGATGTATTAAGAAAAAATGCCATCATCATCTTTATTTGTTAACAAATGTGAAGTTGTAGGTTTTCATAGCCGGCATCCATAGTTTTTTGTGGGGTTTTCGGGCTGTGTGGCCATGTTCTAGAAGAGTTTCTTTTGGACGTTTCGTCAGCATCTGTGGCTGGCATCTTCAGAGAATGCTGGTGAAACGTGAGAAAGAAACTCTTCTAGAACATGGCCACACAGCCCCCCAAAAAAACACCACAAAAAAGGGTAACAAATGATTTTGAAACAGGATAAGCTGGGGCAGTTTTCATTCCCTGACTACCTCCCCAGCCTTACCTTGGGTGAAACACCTGACCCCAGGGTGCAATCCATTTGTCTGTGGTGTCCCCAGATCAGACATCCTGTAAAAGGCAAATTCAGACACCCTCTCCCAAGTCATATAACTTTAGATGTGGGGAAAAACCCCAGGTCCATCTCAAGGCTCAAGTCTTTTTCCACCTCCAGGCAGTGGAAACCCTGGTGAGGTGGTTCAAGAGCTCTACCTACACCACAAGTGGGTGTCCCAGTGTACACTGTAATTCTTCCATTCTCCCCACTACCTGACCAGTGACAGCCTATTTATTGCCACCATCCTTTGCCAATTACCGCGAGTTACCCAGGCTGCAGTGTGGAGCTCATGAAAAATCCCTTGGGGAAAGGGTGGGGGGAGATTCCTACTTGGCCTTGTAGTGAACAGCACTGCTCACACTGCACCAAGGATGGGAGGGTGAGGTACACTGCCAAATCTGCAGGGGAGGTCAGGCTGGTCTTATGTTGCCTCTGACTCTGTCCCCCCTCCCAAGCGGTGTCACAGTGTCATGCACTGCCACTGGGACCCCTGGCCTCTTCCCATTGGAATTCATCAAATGCTGGGTCCTTCCCTACCAGTGCTGCATGAGGCAGGGATTCAGGACCTTCTAACATCTCCTATTGAAAGACACATATAATAGATACTAGTAGAAATACAGCCACTTGCTCAAGGACTAAATTGGTATTGTTCTGGAGCAAATTGATCAAAAGACACTCAAGAAAGCAGTCTGTATAGTAGGATGTAGTAGATTTTTCCTAGCCCCTTGATAATAACAGTAATGAAAGAAAACAAACAAAATAGATTATACTTGGAGATTATCACAAGGGTAGTATCTATTGTTAAGTAGAATCTGTATCTGCAATCTAATACATTAGTCATGAGAACACTGAACCTCACCAAAGATAAAGCCTATATTCTAAATAATTATTAAGACAAAGCATAACTTCTTTATGAATAAGGCATGACAGACCCAATGATTGGGAGGGGACAAGGTTCCAATGCAGCCTTTGAGAGTCTATGCCCAATAGTCTCTGTTTAACAATGGATTTGGCACTGTTTAGATCCATGGATAAAATGTAGGAGGGAGATAAGCCTACTGAGGCAACTTTAGTTCTAGAGTCTTTATTGGGGATGATTCAGAAAAATCTGACATTGTCTTTGATACCAGGGAATTGGGACTAATCCCAGGAAAACAACAAAGAAAAAATGGATAGAATATGTAAGCAAAATATTTTAATGAACTGAAGTCTGCTCCCACATTAAGCATGACTCTAGTAACACACTAGGGAACACTGAATAGTAAAGAATGGGGAGGGATGAATTATTTCAAGAGGAAAGCTCTTCAAATGAGGAAACCAAACTGGTATGCCAAAAGGAATCTGAGAAGAAATTTGGTTTTAAAAATCCAGCTAGCTTTTGGGATAAATTTTTCTCTTCTAATAATGTTTAAAAAGCATGTCATTGCTTCCTGACTTGGAGTATTTTTCTTCTACCTTCCAGCTAAAACCATCTACTCAAGTATTTATATAAATCAGCCTGTTCACTTCTATTATTCTCCATATACCAGGAAAATCCAACTTTCCTCTTAACAAAAAAAGTAGTATTTTGCTTTTGAATAATTATTAAATTATTGTGACAGTGTTCACCAAAGCCATTCAATAGCCTCTTATAATCAATTACATCTGTCCTTCTAGAGATAGCAAGTGTAAATTCTTTTTTAAAATTATTTTATTGGTGTATCTGTGTGTATACATTGCAATTTTGTTTCACATTATATACAGTTGTATATTTCTCCTTATTATTTACATTTCCTACAACAAAACAAAGAAAATAAATAAATAAACTTCCTACTTCTTGAGTATTATTGCTAGGTTCTTCTTCTTTTTTCTTGTATATTATATTTTGTACTTCCATTGATGACATTTGAATTGTGTGGTTGTTTCTTGTTAATTTCTTCCACTTTCATTTTCTGTTGTTTCCTAAATTAACTTCAGTATTCTTTAATTTCTCTAATCATATTATCCTTATTCCATCAATATGATTTTTGTTCTATTTCAATCTGTTCTTACAGTATTTAGTGATTATTTCCCAGATTTTCCCAATCTCTTCTTCCATGTATTAAATTTGTTAGACAGTCAATTTCCATTATGTCTTGTAACTTAAGTAGCCAATCATCTGTTGTGGGTAGAATGTTTGTTTTCCAATTCTGTGCCAAGAGTAATCTTGCAGTGACCAGGTAAAGAATTTTTTCCAATGTTGATTTTTCACTTTCTTTGATAATGTATTGGTCATAATTAACATATATAACTTTGGAGTTATGTCATATTTTATATCCAAAATATTTTCAATCTCAGTGTGTATATGTTTCCAGAATTTCTTTATTTTGGGGCACTCCCATCACATGTGATACCACATGCCTACCACTGACTGACATTTCCATCCCTTTGTATATTTTGGTGATCTTTGCAAGAATAAAGTGTCATCAGAATTGCATCTTTAGATAATTTTTGCACAGATTTTGGCTTTTGGTGAATTTTAATGTTTTCTTCCTGGCACATTGCCAGCTGTCTAGATTAATTTCCCTGCTCAGGTCTTTTGCCCAACATAGCTTAGAGTCATTATTTCCTACTTTAATTTTCTATCAAACAGCAACTTGTAAAATTTTGATGTTAATTTCTGATTTTCTTTTAGTAATAGGTTATCCAGTTTGTTTGTTTCAATTGCAAAGTTATCTTGGGCAGAGTCAGACTTAAATCTCTCAAACAGTTGGTTATAAAGGAACCATTTTTTAAATTTATATCATCTCTATTTCTTCTGCTGATTTAAGTCTTAAGTCTGTAAGTTTTTTGATTATTTTGGATGTTGAATTGTTGGGTCTTCTGTTCATTAATTATAAGTTCTGCATATTGTTCTTTTTATATGTTTTTTATCCAACCTTGAAATCTGTCACCTATCCCTTGTCAGAAACACATTAGTTTAATGCTTTCCTGCCAGAATTGGTTTTGAATAGAGATGAGATTGATAATATATAGTTGACCATAATGGTTTAAACTGTGAGGTTGTGCTTTGGTATGTGTGTGAGATGTTTCCACCTTGGCTGAAGAGAGAGGCTTGAGTGTAAAAATATGGCTAAATAGATAATGAGAATGGTTTTAAAAATGCCTTATATATATATATCTAAATATATTGTTTAATAGTTTTAATAAGTAATGGTTTTATATTTTTATATATTGGGTTGTTAATTTTGTTAGATACATATATATGATGATATTGATATGATGTCAACCCCAGGTGATGTATTGCATGAACAGTGTGCAGATGTTACTTCAAAGTTGTTTAGTCTATTGTCAGTGGGAAGCTACAGATTCACATACATTGTGCCAATTGCTGGATTCTCCAGACAGTAGAGCATGATACATCAAAAAGAGCTGCAAGAAATGTACTTTGCACTCCAATTTTGGATAATTCATAAACACCAAATTCTGTTTCAATTAGCTGCAGATGCCAGGATGTATTTGCCAATGTGTGGTTCAAAGCAAATTTATACTCTACAGTCTATGGGGAGAGGGTATTGCTTTACTAGGAAGCTGTACGAATCACAACGAGTCATATATTACTGCTGCAACTTCAGATGACATGGAATACTAGAGTTAGTACTGAGCATGCTGTTTCATGTTTGCTTTATTAGTGGGTCTTGAGGGACATACTTTCTGTCTCCTTTTCTCCACAAAGTTTAAATGAGCTACCGGATTTCATTTTGGGAACAGTTTTAGACTGGATTTAGTTTTTATGTTCTTAAATTTTAGATATCTGTCTGTTTGTCTGTCTGTCATCTCTCTCTCTCTCTCTCTCTCTCTCTCTCTCTCTCTCTCTTTCTTTATCTATCGCTTGATATAGATATATTTGATGTCCTACTTACTGGACCTGTTGTAGTTTCATCTCTCTTGCTCATAGAGGTTTTGCCATCCTTTGTTTGAACAGATGTTGCATAAATATGTGGTTTAGGTTTTGATTCAGTACTGAATCACATTTTAGGGAAAAGGTGGGATATAATTCGCCTATAGAAATAAAAAAAACTGTTACTTTCCATATTTCTTGACGTAATTATAACTATCCCTCATGTGGAACCAGCATGAGATTTGTTAAAATATTTAGAAACAACATATATATATATATATATATATATATATATATATATATATATATATATAATCTTCTCTCCAAAAAATAAACAATTGGCATTAATGAGCAAATTTATTACTAGGTATGGGTCATCTAGCCACTTCCAAAGGGAACTTTATCCATCCAAGATATCAACAGTATTCCAGATAATGTGTCCTGAAAGGTATGTTTTTGGTGGGATTAGATATTGTTTTAATAAAGAATAAATAAAGCATCCTATGAAGTGAAGTCACTCAGAACACCATGCTGTACTCTTTAGCATAAGTCCTAACAGAGGATTTTGTTTTTGAGTCTTGTCTTTGTTTTACACTAAACCGACAAAATGTGTGTATTTCTAAAACTGCAGACAGCAGCAATGAAAATTTAAATTATCTTCCCTCCTAAAGATATAAATTAGAACAATGTTAGGCTCCACCAAGAAGAGTTATTCAGGCTTTAAGAAAGCTCTTGTTATATATATAAAAAAAGTGCTCTGAAGGAATTCATTCACTGTGGAATTTATTCACACAATTTCTCTTTTCATCCATGGAAAAAATACAATAATGCAAGTTGGTCATGATTGCTGGTGTCTATCAATATTTGCCATTTGGTTGGATGAAGAAATGCCTAAAATAAAATAAAATAAACATAAACATAAAATAAACACAAAACAAACCCAATAAAAGTCATAAAATCTCCTTTCATAAACAGGATATCACAGAATAATGTTTAATGATGGTTTAATGATGGCTCATTCCCAATTAAACTGATGGATACTTAATAATAATAATATAATAAAACTTTATTTATACCCCACCTTAAGCCGAGGCTGTCAAGGTGGCTTACAAGTTAAAAAAGAATACACCCATACAATCAATGACAAAATAACCCCCCTTAAAAATGTATTAAATCGTTATACAGATTAAAATCTCAATTACAATAAAATAATGAACATCTAACATGGACAGACAGCAGCAACTGTAGACATCTCGGAAGAAACTATCTGGTGGTGGTGGTGGGGATTTGTTATTCCAGGAATGCCTGCCAGAAAAGATCTATCTTTATGGCTTTTATAAAGCCATCTAAAGGCCTTTGCAGACTGCCAGAAATAGTGCACATTAAATTGAGGCACTGCCCTGGCTCAGTGCTAGGGAGTCATGGGAATTGTATTATTTTCTGGGACATTGAGCCTTCTCTGTCAGAGAGCTCTGGTGCCACAATAAATTACAGTTCCCATGATTCCCTAGCACTGAGCCAGGGCAGTGCCTCAATTTAATGTGCACTATTTCTGGCAGTCTGCTTAGGCCCTAAGTTGGTTATTTGACGGATCTCCTCCGGCAAGGAATTCCATAATCTGGGGGCCATGGCAGAAAAGGTCCTCTGGGAGGTCAT
>CM034702.1:9276435-9318278 GCA_020142125.1 Phrynosoma platyrhinos
TCACCTGCTCTGTCATGTGAAGCGACAAGTCCAGGAGCACCTAACAGAAGATTTTGTGTGCTTGTGCTCTGTTAAAATCTCTGCTTCATACATTAAACTTTACTGTGGAAGAAACTATTTTTCTTTTTAACAGAATTACTTATTTAAGCCTCAACACTTTCAAATAATTTGTATTTATTAGACTTCTTGTTGGAATGGTATACTTTTGGGTGGAATTGGGCTGTGACAACGTTGAACTGTTAACTATCTAGACGGAAACATGGATTGAAGGGATCATGAGCAAAGGGACCTTGGGAGCTCATTGGTTCAGAGGTACCGGGACCAGCAAAAAGTGCTCCCCTGGCACAGGGAACTCACAGGGAGATTCCAACCCCAGTGTGCTGCTGCAAAAGTAGTGATACACATGGGTTGAAGAGACCATGAGCAAGACCTTCCACATCTGGTCACTAAAAATGGCATAAGTGTCACATCCAGCTTTTTAAATGAACAAGGAACACCTGAAGCTCTTAATTGCAGAAGTTAAATGCAATCTTTAGTTAAGTGGTTTGGCATTTAACTATCTAGTGGGAAACATGAATTAAAGGGACCATGAGCAAGACCTTCCACATCTGGTCACTAAAATGACACAAGTGCCTCATCCAGCTTCAGGTGTTCCTTGTTCATTTAAAAAGCTGGATGTGACACTTGTGCCATTTTTAGTGACCAGATGTGGAAGGTCTTGCTCATGGTCCCTCCAATCCATGTTTCCCACTAGATAGTTAAATGCCAAACCACTTAACTAAAGATTGCATTTAACTTCTGCAATTAAGAGTTTCTACATTGGATTGAAAAGTGGGTAAGACTGTTATCAGGGAAGAATTAAAGGAAATACTATAGGCTCTGTTTTGTTTTTAAAATTAAAAACCTAAGATAAGGGGAACTAATACAAATACATTTAAAAGTCATTTCTTAAGATCAGCAGGGAACATTTATAAAAAGAATCCTTTGAGATATTAAGAGCTATACTTGAGTTTTAAAGAAAAATACTGGACAATAAAGAGTTAAGACAGAAGGAATTGTGTTTACCTGGAAACTAGATAAGGTAAAGGTCATGCAGCACAGAGATAGGAAATGGACCTGGGGCATTTGACCTTCTGGGAATAGATTTCATCAACAGTGAACAGAGAGAAGAGAGACACCAAAGTTGCAGCAGCATCCTGTGGCCAAAGAGAATAATTACTAGAAGAAGATAATCTGCCCTTTTAAAAGCTCAGTTTGATAGCTGTCAAATATATAGTGTTGGGAATTGGGAATTGGGAATGCAATCAAGAAGCATTTATCATTTTTGGGTTTTATAAGAAAAGATAAAAACAACATTAATATGTTTATAGTAGAATTATAACTGATTCAGGGCCTAAGCAGACTGCCAGAAATAGTGCACATTAAATTGAGGCACTGCCCTTGCTCAGTGCTAGGGAATCATGGGAACTGTAATTTACTGTGGCACCAGAGCTCTCTGACAGAGAAGGCTCAATGTCTCAGAAAAAATACAATTCCCATGATTCCCTAGCACTGAGCCAGGGCAGTGCCTCAATTTAATGTGCACTATTTCTGGCAGTCTGCTTAGGCCCATAGTTTTGAGGAACTTGAATATAGTTTCAGGTTTTCACTTGAGGGAAAGTCATAAATGCAATGTTTATTTCATGTATGTATTTTTTTATTTTGTGTTGGGGTGTTTTTTTGTAGCTACTTTTGTTTTGCTTTTACTTTGCTCTTTGTTATTATTTTATGTATTTGAAATTATGTGTTCGAATAGAAATATATATCTTTAATTTTTTTTAAAAAAATATTATGTATTTATTTAATTATATTTTATCTCTTTCCCCCCTTTATGGAACTCAATGTGGCTTCCACTGTGTGTTAAAAAAATTACAGATAAAAGAATCTGTAATAAAAAAAAATTAAAAGTATTAAACAAATATCCACTTGACAACATTAATTTAGAACAGCTAAAATCACATTAAAAGCATATTACATATTAAGAATTAGTGCACCCATTGCAATACTCCAACCAGTTAAAAGCTGAAGGACTGTTTAAATAAAGAAGTATTTGCCTGCTGATGAAAAGCCTCCATCAGAAAAGAGTTCCATCATCTGGGATCAGCCACCCAGAAGGCTCATTCCTAAGTCCTCACCAGATGTACCTGTGATTGTGGTAGGGCCAAAAGAAAACCCACCACAAAAGATCTCATGTAAGCTCATACAGGGAGAAAGTGTGTTTCAACGAATTTAATAAAATGGAGATTTGACCTGCAGGAGAGGAGACCAAGCAGGTTTTTTAAAATAAATTTTTAAAATAATATTTATTAAAAATATGATTGTTTGTGTGTGTGTCAACTGCCTTAAGGTCATCCTTGACATATATCGACCCTATGAATGAGACATGTCCAGGACCCCATGTTGTCAATAGCCCTGCTGAGGTCATGCAGATTGAGGGCTGTGGCTTCCTTAATTGAATCTATCCACCTGTCATGCGGTCTTTTTATTTTTCAGTTGTCTGGATGATTCCAACCATGAAAGAGTAGGCCCCTCGTTTGTATCAGCATCTGGAAAGGGCAGTGTTGCCTCCCCTTCTTTACTTTTTGATATTTCATGTTTGTAATGCACATATTTGCAGGGTAGCATTTCACCTCTCTCTTCTCCACCAGCTTCACTTTATAGAAGCACAAGGGAAAACAAAGGCTATTTGATTAAGCAAATATGTGCATGTATTGTTCACACACATACACAGACATGTATAAGCACACACAGCAGCTGTAGTTGTGTGACCAGATATAAATCAATACTGTAAATGCATGTGCCCAGTAGAAACATACCCCTATGTGGCTATGTAATGAAGGTCCCTGTGTGGCTTTCCAAACTTGGTTTGGATTAAAACAGGTTGTGTGGCAGTAAAGGGGTCAAACTGAGGTAGATACTATGCAGTGGAGCTGGGATACCACCTTCATGTAGATTTAGCCCCTGAGAAAATTGGAACAGTTGTAGGGTATGGGTTTACTCTTTATTGATAGTGGTGTGAAAAGGAGGGAGGGAGGAATGAATTTTAGAAATGACCAGACAGGTGAATAATGTAGGTAATGCAAGTTCCATGTTTTCCAGGCTGTGTGTCTTGAAACAGGTTCATATTGAAATCGGATTGCTACAAAACGCAGGTACAGTTTACCATTGGGGTTTCTCTCTGAAGTTAATTATCTACAAAAAAAAAAAAAAAAAAAAAAAAAAAAAAAAAAAAAAAAAAAAAAAAAAAAAGATTCCATATGCAATTGCAATTCATCAGGAGGCAAGAAAAATGCTGGCTCCATGGTTTTGGATCATGTCCCAATTTGTAAAATTCTCCAGTTAATAGAGAGATGAGGGGAAGGACATATTTTAGAAACCCGCTAGCTGAATCTGCTCCTGCAGACAGAAAAGATAATGAAAATATTGCATACTGATGGTCCCAACTAACAGCAAAACTAAATCAACACTATGAATTATTTTTTTTTAAAAAAGCCTACCTTCTGATTGAACCTCAGCACCAGCAAGTTCATGTATAATTGCCTGTAATTATAATATAATCACCTAGGAGAAGCAGTGGAGTCTTCTTTGATACAGTTTCTTTTCTTTAACAGTGTAGTGACTAAACTTACATTTACATTGTACCTAAAGGATAAAGTAGTTTTTCACTTCTAATTGATGTTGTTAGTAGAAGCATAACTCTTGACAATCTCTAGTGGGAAAGGAGTGGTATTTTTTTTACTTGCTATTCATTTGTGATGGAGTGTGAAAATGACTTAGCATGAGTGCCACAGAAAGGGCAAACTTAATCCTAACTCATCATGTAGGTTGAAAGCCAGCTGAGCCAACAGAGGAGATCTTTTCACATTACATATGATAACACCATGCTTCCACTTTGACTGCCATGGCTGTAGTCTATGGAATCCTAGGGCTTGTAGTTTGGGGAGCAGCTAGAAATCTTTAAGTGAGATTTCCAAGTACAGCTCCATAAACTGAAAACCCCATAGTTTAGTGTGAAAAAAATGGCCTCATACTCAAAAGTACAAATGGGCCACTAAGTCCCCACTAACCAATGGTTTGCAACTATCAAGACACTTTACTCCACTCCCAATATCAAACAGATTGGGCAAGGAGCCTGAAGCAAGACCTAAACCTTTCAAATTCCAAACTGGCATTATAACTTTTGGTGCTAGCAGTAAGGAAAGGTTAATAGCTTTGAACCTCATCCCTCCAAGCCTTCACAGATCTGCTGGCAATGGATCTGGATAGGCCTCTGGATTCACAATCAGTTGACTTAAGTGCTCCGTTTGTTGATGGGAGAGAGCATCAACAATCCTGTTTTCCACCCCAGGCACATATAGCACCATGAAAAGAATATTATAATGAAGAGGCTGCAGTGTAAAGGCTCTCACCAACACATGATTTGTGAAGACTTGGAGGACAAGGGATTAATAAGCTATATTATCACACCAGAAAAGAATAGAGGAGTTAACCAACTGTTTAGTTAACCAACCAAATCTGAATAGCCACCATGATTGGGGAAAAAAAGTAAAGTTTGTAACCTAGGACTACCTTGTCCTCATTCAGTGCACAGAAATTAGAAGAATCTGATACTGTACCTAGTTTTTAGAAATGATTTGGAGAATATATGAACACCTTGTCTTAAAGATTTTATTCATCATGCTAAAATAAAACATTCCACAATAGGTTTTCTTCTTTTTTTCAATTTTTCCAATTTTGTGGAAAAAAAAAAAAAAGGCTTCAGTCTGATACCAGTATGGGGCTGCTGCAAAGCAAAAAATGGAGCCACCAATAATGCAATGGATGCAATTACAAAATACACAAATCAGATAGTCCAACATGGGGCTATAGAGTGAAAGGTGGTAAGGAAGCATGTATGGGGAGCCTCCATGATTGTGCTTTGCCAAAGTATCACTGGGCACACCAATGCACAGACACACTGCATCACATGTGCAACTGTGTGACATGTCATACAGATGGGTGTTCAATGGAATGGTATCAATGCAGGAAGATGGAGGTAATTGGGTCACAGGTGGTGTGCTTGTGCAATGGTATGCATGCATGGTGGGGAGGCAACAAAAACAACAACCACATAGTATGGCTTGAGGCCACATGGTGTGAATAGCCGGTGGGTGTTGGCATGCCTTGGGAGTAGACCATACGGAGATTGGGGTTTTGACCCACTTTCAGAAAACCCAGGATTGAGCCACTTTTTCCTCCCTGTCTGCTCTGGCCCTATGTTTCAAGTGACTTTTATATCATGTGACTCCTCTTTATGTCTTAGAAACAGCATTCCTCTGTCCAACAATATGATCCTAGTGTCTCACCAGGCTATACTAATTGAAAATATTCAAAGTATCCAACTTGGTAATTTGTCCTTTTTTTTCATTGCCCAATGGTTTCAACAAGACTTTTTTGTCACATCAATAATTTCTATGTCTTTTCACTCATTCCACCATTCAAAACATATAGCCTGAAAAATCTTTGTCCTTCTTCAAAACAGGAAAGAGTCCATCAATCTTAGTGTAGCCAGATGAAATAAAGAACAGGGCTTCTATACATTTAATGAATGTCACTGAAGCAACACCTGCTGAAAATCCACCTTTTGCACAACCATTGAAGGGACAGAATCACTGCCCAGTCAGCCTGACATCAATACCAGGAAAGATTCTATATCAGATCATGAAACACACAGTCTGTAAGCACTTAGAAAGCATGCCATAATCACTAAAAGTCAGAATGGCTTTCTCAAAAACAAGTCATGCCAGACTAAGTTTCTCTTTCTCTCTGTCTTTTTCTCTCTTGATAGTGTTACAAGCTCCAAGAATGCCGTGGACATAGTATACAATGATTTCAATAAGGCCTTTGACAAGGTCCCCTATGATAGTCTTGCAAACAAGTTAGTAAACTGTGGTCTAGACAATGTAATTGTTAGGTAGATTTGTAAATGGCTGACTGACCAAACCCAAAGGCTGCTCACCAATGGCTCCTCTTCATCCCAAAGAGAAGGCACTAGTGGAGTGTCACAGGGTTCTGTCATGGCCCTGGTGCTATTCAACATCTTTATCAATGACTTGGTTAATGGAGCAGAGGATATGCTTATCAAATTTGCAGATGGCACTAAATTAGAAGGAGTAGCATATTCCAGAGGACAGAATCAGAATTCAAAATTACTTTAAGAAGTTAGCAAGTTGGGCCAGAACTAACAAAATGAATTTCAACAGGGAGAAATGTAAGGTACTACATTTAGGCAGACAATATGAAATGCACAGATACAGGATGGGTGACAACTGGCTTGACAACAGGACCATCTAGAAGATGATGACCAAAATGGTGAAAGGTCTGGAAACTATGCCCTATGAAGAGCATCTTAGTGTGCTGGGCATGTTTAGCCTGGATAAGAGAAGGTTAAGAGATGACATTATAGTCATGTTTAAATATTTGAAGGGATGCCATTGTGAAGAGCCCCTCATTCACCTAATTCCCCCCCTCAGTTGGCAGCCCTATGGGTATTGTGATCCCACCACTGCCCCCAATCCTGGTTTCTTTATTTCTTAGTAGCATGGATAATAATTCCAGATTCTAACAAGCTTGTAAGTGAACAATAAAACTTTATTTGAATGATGATTAACAATGTTTTATTTGTAATGATGTTGCATTCTCTTGTTCTTGTTATACTTTCTTACATACTGTTTAACTCTACAGAACAACAGTTACTAGTCTTTACAACTCTTACACCATCCTTATTTACTGTGGTCTTTGCAATCTTATTTCTACACTAGCCCTCAGGCTAACTAAATCCCAGAATTTCTCTCACTTGAAGTTCTGTCCTAGAGCTAAGTCCCTCCCTTCTGAACTTTAACCCTCACAGTCCCTTGCTTCTGGACTGTTACCCATACAGATCCTGCCTGACTTCAACTGTCAGCAACGGTCTTATTTAACACCTCCATTCTACCATTTGATTGGCTGCCACTAGCTTGCATTCTATTGGCTGTTGCTAAGGCATGTTCTATTCAGCCTTCTCTCCACAGCTGTATTAAGAGAAAGCTTGTTCTGTATTAAGCTTGTTCTGTATTAAGAGCTGTTCAACAGTGGAATACACTGCCTCAGACTCTGGTGGTATCTCATTCTTTGGAGGTTAAATGTCTCACTGTCAGTAGTGTTTAATTGTGTATTCCTGAATGGCAGAGATTCATCTGGATGACCCTTGTGATCTCTTCCAAATCTATGATTCTATTTCACTGGTCAACTCTCTACTCAAGCTGCATACGAACCCAACCAAAAATTTCTCCCATTCATTCCATTGGGCCATAGTCCTTGTTCTCTATATTTCAGAATTCCAAAACGAGAACTACATTATAACAAATATTAACCAAAGGCATTCTGAATTGTACTCTACTACTGAGCAACTTTCCCATTTAATAACAGAAACATTTCTAATATATCTTCCTTTTTTTTAATAAACATGACATAATTAAACATCCCAATTGAAAGCAGGAGAAGACAAATATAGACACTCATTTTCTCCCCTCAAATTTCTTGTCACATACAGAAATACTCTGTGATGAATTACTTATTTATTAACTCTAATGCATACATCTGACTTTAAAATTATCTGTAACAGTTTTTTTAATCACTTTGACCAATCTGGAGTGAAAGGGATTGCCAAGTTTGGTCCAGAGGAAAAATACTGGAAACAAGTGTATTATTTGTAATGTAAAACAACCAAAATAAAGTTGGTTAAATCCAAAACAACATTGTGCTTATGATTGCTGTCTTTCAAATGAGAATTCTGAGAATCTAGCTAGACACATAATCAACATCATTGTGAAGTTTTGACAAAGGGAGGGAGAAAATTGAAGTAGGAATGAAAGGAATTATAAAAAGGAAGCCTCCAGAGAGTCTGAAAATTTCTCCAGAATCAGTCTTTACCTCTGAAGTCTTGACTGAATCAAAGCAGAATGAAGCCCTTCTGTTAACCAAGGCAATTTCATCTTATTAATCCTCACCCCTCCTACCTCTAACCCTTAGATGGAAACTGTATTAAACTAATTTAATTTGGTCATTATTTCCATCACTCTCTGATGAGAAGTCCTTTTTAATTCTAATCATTCCTCTTCTTCTAATTATTTCCAGTGCATTAGTGGGTCATTATTTCAACCTTTTGGGTTTGCTGCTCATACTGAGTTGTAAAGTACCTTAAATTGTAGCACTTCAAGCATACACATATCTACTTGTGCTATGGAGCACAGAAAAAGTTGATTTCAATGTGTTTGACCTATTACAAAACATAATGAAATCAAAAGGAGGAGACAAAGCTCCATGTGCTTGTAGATGGTCACTTGTTTTATTTCTTGCTGATTTAAAAAACCCAATGTATTTCAGCCTCTACCAAAATGTAGCCCTTTCCTCAGGGACTACACTAAAAAAAAAAAAAAAATACAAAGATATTCCATTCAATATATTATGAAGGACAACATAAAATTAGTTATATTCTTTAAAAACCAAGCAATTACATTGTTATACATATCAAAGTGCAATTCCTCCTTCCCTCAAACCTCTCGCTGCTGTTCAGTTGTTTGTGTGTCGTATTGTGTTGTTGTATTGTTGCACTTTATTGCTATATTTGTGTTTTAATATATTCTTAGTTTAATCTTGTTTTAAGGGGTGGGCGGGAGATGGGAGGTGGGATTGGGATATTGGATTGTTTTAATTGTACTATTTTTAACTGTTGTAAGCCGCCCCGATTGCGATGCAGAGGGGCGGGTTAGAAATAAAACCTATTATTATTATTATTATTATTATTATTATATACATATCTTTAAACATAAATTTCTGGAGTTGTATAAGACACTCTCCAAAGAATTGGACCATAAAGCAAAGAGAACTAGAGGCCATCATTCTTCATTATTTATACATAGATTCAGGTAATAATAATAATAATAATAATAATAATAATAATAATTTATATCCCACCCCTCTGAGAACAATCGGGGTAGATAACAATGTTAAAAATACACAATCCAATCAAATCCCCATGACCCTCTCCCCCCTTAAAAAAAGCATTAAATCCAAAGAGACTAAAACATACAAGTTAAAATGACCCAATGGTCAACAACATTATACAATTATACAAACATGATACAGTGGCATTGATCAATAAAAGTGGCAGTGTCCAATACATAGCTACTGAAGATGTTCCTAGAGGATTCTCCTAAAAAGATTTCTGGTTTCCGAGGCTGGGATATCTATTCTGGGAAGGCCTGCAGGAAGAGATCCATCTTAACAGCGTTTTTAAAGCTGTCTAAAGATGTGAGCAGACGGATCTCATCCGGCAGCCCATTCCACAATCTGGGGGTGATGGAAAATGCCCTCTGGGACGTAGCCGAGAGCCTGGATCTTTGTGGCTGAAGTAAGTTCCTCCCAGAGGACCGGAGTATGCAGGGAGGATTATAGGGGAGAAGGCGGTCTCAAAGATAGTTTGGACCCAAGCCATTTAGGGCTTTAAAGGTGAAAACCAACACCTTGTACTGGGTTCGGAAACTAATAGGCAGCCAGTGGAGGGACTTTAGAACCGGAGTGAAATGGTCCATCCTAGATGTTCCGGAAATTACTCTGGCTTCCATATTCTGTACTAATTGTAGTTTCCGGACCAAGCACGAGGGTAGCCCCATGTAGAGCGCATTACAGAAATGAAAGATGAGAGGTTACCAGTGCATGTACCACTGTATCAAGGTCCCTTACTTCCAGGAAAGGGCACAGCTGGCGTATCAGCCAAAGCTGATAACAGGTGCTCCTGACTGTCGCATTTACCTGATGTGTCATCTGGAGCAACAGGGCCAGGAGTACCCCCAGACTGCAAACACAGTCCTTAGTGGAAAGTGTGACCTTGTCCAGGACTGGAGGTTGCAACCCAATTCTTGGTTTCAGGGCCGCTACCGTGAGCACCTCCATTTTGTCTGGATTCAGTCTCAATCTGTTTTTCCTCATCCAGCCCATTACCGCCCGAAGACATTCATTGAGAGAGGAGATGCCATCAGAATTCGAGGCCGATGAATGAGACACGGAGAAATAGATTTGGGTGTCATCAGCGTACTGATAACACCCAGCACCATAACTCCGAATAATCTCACCCAGTGGCTTCATATAGATGTTGAGTAACATCAGGGACAGATTAGTGCCCTTTGGAGTGAAAAAGAACCAATAATTTCTCTGCTACAGATCACAAGGATATCTAATGCAATTACCTTGAATGTTACATCAGTTTACTTCTCATGTCTACCTTTTCATGTTTGCTTCTCATGTCTCTGAAGATGCCAGCCACAGATGCAGGTGAAACGTCAGGGATATTTTTTTTTTCCAGAGCAGGGCCACATAGCCTGAAAAACCCAGAAAAAACTATGGATGCCAGCCGTGAATGCCTTCAACTTCACTCTAGTACATTTATCTTTATATTAGATACTAAATTCAAATCTTCACTTAAAGCTGTTGGCACTAGTGATTTTAATCTTAAAATCTATTCTATATCCTTTTTTAAAACTACCTTCATTATCATTGTTAATTCTCAAGGCAACTGTGATAGAGGCTGAAATGTGGTAGGCTTTTTAAATCTATAACAAATAGAACAAGTGATCATCTACCAGCATGTGGAGCATTGCCTCCTCTTTTGTTTTGGTTTTGTAAATATGCTTATCAGTTCTCGCTTTTGGATAATATTTGTGGGACATAAAGTCTCTTCATTCTGATTTTCTGATTCTAAGACATGGGACAACACTCTCAGGAATTTTTAGATAAATTATTGGAACATCCTTCTGTTTTTGAAAATGCAACATACCTTAGACTGACTGGGAGGGATGTGTAAAAACACACCAAGAGATGATCAGGAGTGAATTACATGTCTCAATCCTGCTTGAATACTGCTGAGCACAGTGAATTCCTAGAGGGCTGAGAATGTTTAAAGCACTTGACATGTTTGAAGAATATGATATTTTCATGAAAAAAATGAGGTATAATTTTAAACAAAACCTCCCAAGTGCTCATAAATTTTATTTATAGAAACTTCTTCTAAAATCAAAACAGAAATAAAATGATCAGAGAAGGAAAAAATAGAACAAATAAAAAAACCTGAAACGACAGACAGAATGAAAGAGGGAAAATGCAAGTCTGGAAACAGAATTTTTAAAATATTGTGACAATATCACAATTTTTAAGTACAAAAAGTTATTTAGAGATTGTCCGATTATAAACAGATAATATATCCTTAGTGACACAAACTTACATACATACACATTTTCTTTATATGAGATCACAGAGGAGATATATATCAACTTGGGAACAATGTTTCACAATTAATGAATCACAATCAATATACCAGAACAACCTTACCTTTTTTGGGGAATGAGAGACAACAACAGGAGGACTAAAAACAGGCCACAAGAAATACAAAGTGAAACATCTGCCAACCTCCAGACGTTCCCAGAGGAAAAAAAAACACAATGATAAATATATCTTCAAAGATGCTCATGGTTATAGAAAAGTAGACATTAGGAAAAAGACTATCTTTTGTTCTCCCCCTGACATGATCCAGTAAAGGTTACATTAGATTTATTCTATTGCTTTAGAAATATAAAATTGAGACATTACTTTGAGGACCCAATGCAATTACAATCTGATAACAAATATAGCTTCAGAATTCAATTTAGATCCTGCAGATCCTTCCAAAAGCCCCTCAAGAGTTAAAGAGACTAAAAGAAACAACAAGTCCAGGGAGAGAAGAACTCTTCAAGACCTTGCAGCAGATACTTTTTTGTTATAAAAGAAGCAGATACCGGAAGGAATATTTTGATGGAAGACACTGCATTGTATAAAGGAAAAGTTATTCACCAGCTAGCAGATCATGCTGCTTCAAAGATATGTAAAAATAATTCAAGTGAACATATTTCCAAAATTATAAAAAAATGTGGTTGAAAAGGGAATATCTCTAAGCTATTTGATGGATAAAGAAAAATATATACATGTTAAAAACAATCCCAGGACACTACTGTTTTATTTTTTCACTAAGAGTCATAAAGGCATGGATCTTCCTCCAGGTAGACCTATAGTATCAGGATATGGCTCAGTTTTAGAATTAATATCACAATTTCTAGACCACATTTTGAAACTCATTTTGGGGGCAAGATAGCTAGATGAGATATTTTCCATTTGGAAACATCATAATGATGATCTAAAATATTTTCATAACACTATTAATTCCATTATTACTAACATGTATTATACATTTAAAGAAAACAAAGTAGAGGTTTTGCATCTGAAGATTATAGATCTGAAGAAAAAAGGAGATAATGTAATTTCACAGTCACACATCACAGTACTATCTTGGAGCAACCAATCACCCTTCTGCATTTGCTATTGTCTTCTCCACCTGTTCAGAGAATAAGTATATGTAAACAAACTGTAATGTTGTGGATATTCCCTCCAGTCCTCTAGAAGTAATAGGATCATTGATTACACTTATAGATTATCATCTCCACTCCATGTATAAGTGTCAGAACTTGTATCTTGCAGTGCAATGGTGAGCCAGCAGATGTCCTTTCTGGCTCAACAAATTGCTTTCTTGCTTGCTTTTTTTTATTATTGAAGAGAAACCAAAACAACCTATTACCTGTAACAGAGTGGTCTGCAGAATGTAAAACTGTGCGATAAAGCAAAATATCACTCACCATTACAGAGAAACTTACCATAAAACAAGGATATGGGCTCATGTTCCACATTAGAACACTCATGAACTGACTGAATCTCTCTTTTGGGGTGGGGGGAATCCAAATTGCAAACTAAGGACATCAATCTGTTTCACAGAACTCCAGTTTTGTTCAGAGCCATTTTGAGAAAGGCAAAGAAAGGAAAGAGACAGGAGAGGTGGAAGGTAAAAAAATTTGGGAAAAGAATATCATAACAGAAAGCTCTGCTGTTGGGCATCATCATTCTTAGCTTACTGTCTACTACTGATATAAGTTGCTGAGGCTATGGGCAAAACATTTGCTTCTAAGGCAGACTGCAAATAAGACTGCTTATAAATTTTAGGATAATAGATAGTCTAAAAATCTACTCCACTCACTATCAAGATGAATAAGGGAAAGCTCCATCCATTGAAGTCATTATGGAGAAACTATCTTACACTATTTTATTAAATATACTCATCTGAGCACATTTCCTGCCAATCCCTAGTCTCCAGTCAGTAGTCTATTACATTCCAGGGAGATGAAAACCAGCAGTTCCCTACCCCTGGACCTCTTTATTGACCGGAGAACAGGGAAATGTATTGCAGTATTTCCCACTTTTATCTAGTTCATCGTCTTGATGTTTTCAGAAGCCACATCTGTTTCCATTAGTCCTAACCACTGTGCAAGTCCACTCCCTTTACATTTCTTTGTGCCTATTTATAAATGTGCCAAGTTGCCAAGGTAACAGGGGTTTTCTAATAGCTGCTCTGATAAATAAAATGTTTCTGTAGAAAGCCTCAAACTGACCAATTGCTCTGTATTTTACCTTTCTGTTCAGCATGTCCCACTTAGGCTGGGAGATCAAATATTCAATAGTCCTTTCTTTGCTACTGCACATAGGTTCCAGATTATTTATTTTGGTTTTTTACCCAGTTAAAGGGAGAGCTGGTGTTGCTGCTTTCCCCCCAGAGACTAGCTTCAACAAAAAGGAGGAACTAAGGGACCAATACATCTCCAACTGAAATTTGTCTTGATGACTTTCAAGTTTGGGAATGACCCATGGTTTGAGCATTGGAGTATGAGCATTGGAGGCCAGGGTTTGAATCCTCATTCTGCCATGGAACCCCATTGTCTGGCCTTGGGTGAGTCAGTCTCTCAGCTTCAGGTGAAGCAATGCCAAGCCTCCTCTGGTGAAACTTCCAAGAAAACCCTGTGACAAGCTCACCTAGGGTTGCTATAAATTGGAGATGACTGGAAGGCATAACAACAAACAGCAATTTTAAATTAGAACTGTTAGTTAATTCCAACTGGAATAGACTTTTTAACCAATTGCTGAATGATGAGTCAACATGTAAGTAAATCCAAATGAATGAATGTGTCTACTCTAGTAGGGACTGTAGTGGAATAAAAACAGAATTTTGGGTTAATAATCACTATTATTATTAAAGACTAGATATGGGAAACCCCCTGTGGACATATTACTTCATCTACTGAGTAAAGAAAAACCTATGTACTTACTGGTAACTGCTAAGTGATACATTCCTACTTCAAGATTATGCAATTCAGGTTAAATAGTGAGCCATCTATGGGCACAATGTTGCTTGCCAGTTTGGTCCCTCTAACTTCCACTTCTGGCTAAAAAGTGATAGATGATTTAGTCATCTTCTTCTGATCTGAGTTTGCAAGACTTCAGTGCTAAATAGTGAGGTCTCTGAGGGCTACAGAAGATGCCACATCTCTCTACTTAGAAGTTGCCAGCAATTCCAACATTGGATGCATCTTCATCGGCCACTGAATCTGACCTTATGCCCTGGACTTTCTATCCTCTGGAAAACTCAAATTAGGTGGCTCCCGGAAGCAGAGCTGTTAATTCCATATGATTTGCTTATTAGTTCTTTCAAAGATATATAGCAACAATAATAAGCAGTACATCTCTCCAAAAGTCACTGATCTGTGGCAATCATGCCACATATGTAATGTGGTACACCATGATAGGTTGGCTTTAGTGTCACCATAAGTAGAAGCAATTTGAAGGTACACAACCCAACACACACACACACACACACACACACACACACACACACACACACACACACCATTTCTTCACAGCCTCTCCAATATCTTGATGGAACGTCTTTGTTGTTCACACTCAGTTTTGGAAGCTATCTACAAAATACTGTATATCGTGCTAATATTGATTTCTATAGGAGAGAATTCCATACACTGTGCATCAGAAAATGATATTGATCTTTCTGCTTCCCAATTCATTGCTGGGATTATGGCTGCAATATTAAATATCCATTAGTGTTCTCTGCCTTTTATTGATATTATAGCAGACATTAGATAATATTTCATAAATTAGATAAACGTCAATAGCTTTATCTAAATCTAAGAACAAACTAAAGATAAATCTTTAGTAAAGGTGATAATTTGGATTGTCTGGAACCATAAAATATTGACTCCTTCTGATGCACCTATTAAGGATTGAACTGTTAATGCTTTTCCTCACTGCAAGAGCCTTCTGATCCTTCCTTATTTTGTATGTACATCTGAATTATTTTTGAACTATGCTTTCATACATGTAACATTTCTTTTATGAAGAGGTTGCTAGTTTTAGTTAATTCACTTTTTTGTGAAAGAGAAAAAAGCTTTTCAACTGCAGTTTTTATACTGTAACTCCATCTTCACCAAGAGGTGCATTTATCACTTTGAATAAGAGGAATAAGTTGAAATGATACAAAATATCAGTATAAAATAGGAGTTGATAATCCACCTTTTAGAAGAAGAATCATAACTTTTTAAATGTTAAATCTTAAACTCTTTTTTCCAATAATAAATCTGCCAAAGTTATGGGGGAGGAACGATACATTTTTATATGGGTTGGAAGAATAATATAAATCTCAGTAATAGATGGGATTTTACAATTGCTCTTCTCCTAAGAATGGATAAATTTAGGTAGGAGAAAACTTTAATTTTCTGATCTATCCAGTGATACATTAATCTGTAATTCTTGTACAGTAGCTAAGAAATATCTTTTGTCATGTGAATCCCCAGGTATTTAATATTGGAACAGCTGCGTGCTACTTTCATAAAGTCCTCTAAGCTTTTCTTTTCAGTCAGCATCAAGTTAAGGCAGAGTATCCAGGATTTTGAAAGGTTTATCTGTGTGTATTTGAAAATCTCCTAGTAAAGACTGCAAAGCATGCTAACTTTGTGTTGACCAGGAAAAAAAATTAGATTGTCTGAATAAAGACTGATTCTATGCTTAAGGCTTGTTATGCCCATCCTCTAAATTTCAATCAACATCCTATCTGTTTGTGCAAGTAGTAGATACTGGAGATTTTATTAAGAAGACTGCTATTTTTAATTTTTTTTAAATGACAGTCTATAATAAAACTAAGTGAAATAATCATCTTAGGACATGTTTCCATTGACCAATTAAACTGGTTTCCTCTTACCCTCACCCCAACCTGTCTACATGATACATTGCCAAATCCCCAATTCAAGGGCAGACTGTCTTCATCACATGAGGCTAGTTCCACACTGAATCTGCCCTTAAATTGCTGTTAAAAAAAAAAACACCCTCATCTTTTGCTCCAGATTTTGCAGAAAAATCCAAAACACTCCAGTGCTTTGGGTGGCTGTCTACACATGTGTCCTGCTATGCTTCCAAGCACCATGACTGCTAGCACATTGCTCCTTCTGAGGTCACAATGATGTGCCCAGCCATCTTATTGATGCTAGGCACTTTGTTTCTGACTTCAGAGGGAGCACTTCACACCAGCAGAAGTGATGGCAGTCCTTAGGAATAGCTTAACTTTTTTTTATTATAAAGGCATAGAATCATAGAGTTGGAAGAGACCACAAGGGCCATCCAGTCCAACCCCCTGCCATGCAGGAATTCCAAATCAAAGCATCCCCAACAGATGGCCATCCAACCTCTGTTTAAAGACCTCCAAAGATGGAGACTCCATCACTTTCCAAAGGGGTGTGTTCCACTTTTGAACAGCTCTCACTGTCAGGAAGTTCCTCCTAATATTTAAGTGGAATCTCTTTTCCTGTAGCTTGTATCTGTTGTTCTGGGTCCTATTCTTTGGAGCAGCAAAAAACAAGCTAGCACCCTCCCCAATATGACACCCCTTCAAATATTTAAAGAGGGTTATCATATCCCCTCTTAACTGTCTCTTTTCCAGGCTAAACATACCCAGTTCCCTAAGTCGTTCCTCATAGGGCATGATTTCCAGACCCTTCACCATTTTAGTCACCTTCCTCTGGAGACGCTCCAGTTTTTCAACATCCTTTTTGAATTGTGGTGCCCAGAAATGGACACCGTATTCCAGGTGGGGCTTGACCAATGTAGAATACAGTGGCACTATTAGGAGCTACTAATACATATCCAGAGAAAAGTTGTTTTATATGGGGCTGAAATTGTGGAATAAAATGAGAAGGTGCTTGTTCAATTAGGACATGCCTGCATGGGCTAAATAAATCATTTCTCCCTGCCTTCATGGCTCTCTGTCTTTGTGATGCAGGACCAAAGCCCCACTTTGAGTTCAGACTGTCTTCACAACACGAGGCCAGTCCCACACTGAATCTGGCCTATCTCTCTCCCTTAAACCTGATTAAAATGACTTCCCCTTTTCCTCCATATTTTGCAAGAAAGTCTGGAGCACACCAGAGAGATGCCAAGCTATGTGTCCCATTGTGCCACCCAGCATCACCACTGCTGATGCAAGTCACTTCTTCTGAGGTCACAACCAAGCACCCAACCATGTGATCAATACTGTGTGCCTCATTTTCGATCTCAGAGGGAACAACTTTTGCTAGCAGCAACATAGTGGGAGACATTTTTAGATAACTGTCCAGCATCACTCCAGAATGCAGAGGTAATAGCAGGAATTCAGGACAGATTCAGGGCAAGAATACTCAATGAGCAGCCAGAGTATTCTGGCCAGTGTAGACCCATCCTTACATACAATCCAAAATAAATTCTAAAGAACAATCTTGGGTCTTTCCCAGGTTACTCCTGCTAGACATTTAAGACTGGATAGAGAGTTGCCTTCAGTCTGATTAGAGCTCTCCTGGAACAGTTAAAATATTTCAAGAAACTGGATGAGCTCTCTGAAGAACATTTAAACTGGAAAAAGAGAGAAGTGGGCCAGTATGCTGCCATCTATTTTACAAAGTATTGATTAAAATATTTGCTTTTAAGCTTTGGGATATAAGAAAGTTTATGAGTGGCTATTTGCTTAGAGTGGTAATTTAGATGTCAGCTTGGTCCAGCACTCAATATTTTCTGTGCCATTCCCTCATTTTAAGGAAGAATTAGTATATCTCCTGTTAACCTGTTCTTATCATTGCATATCCTCAAATTATTTCTGACTTATGGGAAAGAGAGAACTCAAAGTTGATAGAAAAACACACATTCTTTGAGATTTGTTTCACAGGGGTTCCCCAATTAATATACAACTGTTGCATAACAAATTAAGAATGGTAGTTCACACCTGGCTGCAAAACCATTAGGTGTATGGATTCACTAACTGTTTTTCAAAATTAAGGGATGCTAGGCCAATTACTAAATATGAAGAATTATGTGTTTAAAATAATTTTGAATCCAAGATATAATCTTGAATATCTGTTGCTGGATTATTGATTTTTCTTACTATCAGCAGAATGTTTTTTAAAATTATAGAGGCTTAGAACTAGATATGGTGTTCATAGATAATGAATGAGTAAAGTTTGGAGTCCCTGGTTTTAAAAAAAAACTCATCACCATGACATGGAAATGCATGTAAAGCGTTTCATAAATGAAATTGCATCCCATTTAAAGTTTCACTTTATTTTTTAAAAAAGTTTTTTTTAATTAAAACAATAACACCTATCTTTACACTTATGAAGGTATAGTGAACAGATTACAATGTGGCTAAATGATCTCAAAGTATCAAGATTTTGGAAAATAGTACTTGATAGTACTGTCCAGGATGAAGAGGGAACACTGATGAGCACTTTTTTGAGTTTGGTCAGTGAATCATTTGAAAATTCACCCAACAGTAACATTGCCTACCCCACATTTTACTAGCTTATCTGTAGGAATGTCCTAGTGGACCTTTTAAAGACCTTACTTGAAGATACCTTATATTCATAGCATCTATCAAGCTGGCAACTTTTTCATGTTGGGTCTTGGTAATCACAGCATTTTTTTCTAAATGCTCATAGGCCAATTGTTTAATGATCTATTCTAATTGTTATTGTTGTTGTGTGCCTTCAAATAATTTCTGACTTATGGCAACCCTAAGGTGAACTGGGTTTTGAACCCAATTGCCAGGTTTATATTCCAATCTTCAAGTCACTATACTATGCTGGCTACGGTCTATTCTAAATGGGGTGATAATTCCCTAGGTCTTCTTTTGTTTCCCTTTTGAAGATTTGCCATACCCTTATCAGCAGCAACTTCACTCCAAGAACTCCTTGAATTCTCAAATACTATAAAGGCTCTGATATTACATTTTCACTTTCCTTTCATATTAACATTTCTTGCCTTTGTGGCATAATGGATGAAAAGCCAAATCTAGGTGGTGTATAGAAATGAGGTGAAAAGAAAAGGCTTAAAAACAAATGATCTATTAGAGATTATCTTCCTCCTGTCATCACTTCTGTCTATTCCACTGAACAAAACCCAGTTATCCATAATGCCAGATGCTATGGGGCTTTCCTAAGTGCTGTAAATGTCAGCCCCTCAGCTAGGATTTGCTGACATTTGTGTACTGGCTATGGTGCAAATCTAGATGCTTGCCCAAGAGATATTCTTGAGGTTAACTAGGAAAAAAGAGGCAATTTTAAACATAGTGTCTATAGAGGTTTGTTTGTATTAGTTTAATTCTGTCAGGACAATCAATTTTGTTTGCTTGGAGGTATTAAAAAGCAAGAGCGGCACCAATCAGTACATTGCAGCAAAGAATCTTGCAATGGTGGTGAAAATTCACTTATTTTTAAAATGTTCTGCTTAATTAAATCATTTCCTCTTGTTTATCTCAAAAAAAAATGGAGAACTTTTTTTTAACACTTTGGAAGAAGGAGAATGCAAAATCATTAGTACAGTTTTGAATTTTGACAACCAAGCTATCTCTCTGAATTCAACTGCCTGTCATTACGATTTAAAACCATTTTTTCCTCAGTGAGTCTTACTTGAGGGGATTATTATGTATTATATGGTATAGTCTATAACATGCCTTTCTTTTTTTAAAAAATTGAGGCTCTTATATATGCAATTACACCATTGGTTCATCTAACTCAGCAACCAACTAGATATTCACTAGATATGTATTGTTTGGTCTTTAATCAAAAACAAATAAACAGTGCAAACAACAAATCTTATCTGATTGTGTTCCTCTACAAAGCCCTTGGATGCAAAAATGTCAATGATTATCAGGTGCTGTAGGCTATATTTCAGAAGAAGGAACTGACAAAACCACCTCTCAGTATTCCTTGCCTGAGAAAACATTATGAAATTCATAGAGTCATCATAAGTCAACAGGCATATGGATAGACACACACATACACAGAGTCCAGGGGCTCATTCACATTACAGAATTATAGCACTATTACTTCAATTTAACTGCCATGGTTACATCCTTTGGAATCTTGGGGTTTGTAGTTAGGTGTGGCGGTGGCTGAGAATTATAAATGCCCCTCCCTAAACTGCCAATCTCAGGATTTCATAGGATGAAGCCTTGGCAGCTAAAGTGGAATGTGTGTATGTGTTTGCCTTCAAGTTTGCTGTTGACTTATGAAGACTCCATGAATTTCGTTGGGCAAGGAATACTTAGAGACGTTTTATCATTTCCTTCCTCTAAAATATATCCTACAGCATCTGGTATTCATTGACAGTCTTCTATTCAAGGGCTGACCCTGTTTAGCTTCTAAGATCAGCCAGGATCTGGAGCCTTTGGAGTATTTAGACAGGCCTTAAAATGGAATAATGGTGCTACAATTGGTAGTGTAAATGGGGCCCAGACTTGATGCTTTACAGTAATATGGAAATTACTATCAAAGGGTTTGACACCAGCAGGGAGGCAGTGGTGATGGCAGTTGTATGCCCAGTGCCCAAAGGAGGCCTCATATTAATCATGAGGATGGTGGCAGTGGGACCAACCTTGGTTCTAAGGCCCCTCTATTGGTCATGTGTTCAGTGCCTTGAGGAGACCTCATCCTTGTCATCAGCAATGGTGACAGTTGGACTAGCAGTAGATGCTGAGGCCCCTCTGAGGCCTCTAATGGTTTTGCCCCATTGGCTCAGGATAAGGAAGAAAAGAAAGACCCACCACACTCACTCTCCTCACCCTGGCCAGGCTGGCCATGTATCCCCAAGGATGGTACTCAATGAGTAGTGGTGCCTTGACAAGCCAAAAATGTGGGGGAGAGAAGGTTTTTTTTTATGGAGGGCTTCTCTGGGGCCCACTGCATGCTCTTACTTGTGGAGAAGCAGAACATTGGTAGTGGAGTGTTGGGTCGCATCACACGTGTGGGCTCCTGAATTCCCATTATGGTGCCCCACCACCACCAAGGGTGAGGTCCATGGGAGTGATATCATGAGTTACCTCAACCTGAGTGATGCCACTGTCTGACATTCTGTCCATAGCTGGCAAGGCCTAATGGCAGACTTTTTCTTTATGTTTGGAGAAGTTCATTACTGGGAAGTTTGCCATCAAGTGAAGTATTGGCCACAAAAATAAACACAATTACAATGCAGTATAGATTAAAACTGTATGTATGGAGATTCTACCTGCTCACATTGCAAGAAGCTCTGTCTCTTCAACTCCACAACTTTATCTCAATGTTTTGGTAAGACCTTCTTCCTTTATGTCATATGACAGCACCTGGAAAACAACACTAATGGAAGAAATTATATCTGAAGAGTCTTCATTTCATAAGGCCACTAAGGAGGTTATGTCCCTGTACTAATCTTGGGTCGACAAGAATATAAATTCTTCTAATAGCTCTTCAATGGATTTTTTTTTTGGGGGGGGGAGGAACAAAAACAAAATATTTTCCATTCAGCAATTCACCACCTGTCAAGGACAAAGTCATCCTTGTTTCCTTTCTTAAAATTCTTTATCTTTCATGCAGACAACAATGCAAATCAAACAGGAATACCAAACTCTGGGAGTATAGCCACCCACCTCCCAAAAAATATCACAATATTTTAACTAACAAATAAATTAAACATTAAAAAAAAACCTAATAAGGCTGGAATACTCTATATGCCTATGAGGGAATTGTTCCAATTGGACACAATGGGGCTTACATCTAAGTCAAGGATTTTGTTATCAAAAAGATGCACAACACAATTTTATCTATGTTTATTTAAAGAAGGGACTGTGTTCATATGGTTTACTCCTGGGCAAATTTGTATAGGATTGCAAACTCAGTCAGCAACTGGAACTAAAACAACAGAAGAAGTGGGCTACTTCCCCACCTCATTTTACAAAGGATTCCTTTTTAAAGTCTATTTCCAGGAGCATAAACCTTTCATTAAAAAGACCCAAGGATCCAGAAATTCTTATCTGCTATAAAACAATTAATTTTTGACTGTAGTCCTTTAACAAACCTACGTTTCCAGCATGGTATATTTCAAACATTGCTCCCCATATCCCACTCTGAGTTCAAAGCAATGGTTGAATTCTTTCAGTGTTACTACTAAGAACTTTCCCGTGGTCAAGGTATTATACTTTTTCATTCCAATACTCTTTCTACATTATATAATGCATCTACTTTTTTTCTTTTTCTTTTTTTGCCCATGCAAACTTCTACCATGTTCCCAACTGCCCAATTTTTCCAGAGCTGCACTTTTTGCATCTGACTCTATAATGGAAAAATAAATCCCTCTGCCAGTCTAAGGACAGGAACAGGGTTTTCCCCATAAACCAGAAACTCATTCATTTAGCTTCCCTCATCTCCTAATGTCTACACTCTAGCCATTCTACTGTACATAAAAACAGTTGCAAATCACTATATTGATAGCAAAATTGCCAACTGATGTTCTGGCAAAAACACAGGAGTTATTGTATCTGGCAAGAATATGAACTCTAAAATCTATGCCTAACTGAACCAAGAGTTTAGTATGTAAGAATATGGCTACTTACAGACTTGCTGTACATATACTACATTGATTTACTGTTTTGTACTGATTTTCACGAAAATATAGTTTCATATTCTGCTATGGTCTGTGAGCTTTTCAGAAACACCTGCTGACTTGAAATGACCTTTCTAGTTTACTCTAGAGTAAACTAAGAATGGAAATAAAAAAGAGAGAAAGAGAGAGCACACTCAGTGAAAAGTACAAATATAAACTCTTTAAAGTCACTTTAAAAACACTTGTATTAAATACAGCACTACTGCCAATAAAAATGAAAACAAACAGAAAGGAAGCAGGTGGACTGAAGCATTTAAGAAGGAATCCATTATCTGCCTTAAAATCTTCAGAATTGTATTAATCCAGTGGCTGGTAACAGATGCTTTTCTTCCACTCCTTGTTCATTTTAAATTATTTAACAGCTCTGGAAGTATTCATGAATTCAGGTTCCTCAGTCCCCTAATCATGTTGTCAGCTTAAAATTCACATTTAATTAACCTCTTCACCGAAGGCATAAATCAATACTAAAACTCCAGTGCTTGCCATACTGATAGTGATTTTCATTTGGAGGGAGGTGATAGAAAAGTAGGCATTGGGATATCTAGGGGAAAATGGCAAAATAGTTGTGCAGAGTGAGACACAGTTGACATGTCAAAGCCACAATTAATGCCCTTGGAATAGGACAAGGAGTCTGCTCTTTCAGGATCTCACAACAAGAAGAAATAAAGAATGGAAACCACAGTTTGAAAACTATATCATCATCATTATCATCATCATCAACAACAACAACAACAGTACTTTGAAATATGGCAACACTGAACTCTTCCAGATTAGACAACTGTGTTATTCTGTGCAGCTGCAGTTAAAATCTGGCAGGCAATGACCTCTGCAGTTGGCTAGTATTAATCTTGCCCCACCACACTGGGTTATAAAAGGATATTTTAAACACTGTTTTTAACCTGTGTTTTTACCTTGGTTTTACCTTGGTTTTACCATTATCTTCTTTCATTCTGTATTCCCTTTTTACTTGTGCTGATCTATGACTGTAATAAAGATGAACTGAACTAGGCAACTGTGTAAGGAGTTTGCTGGAGTTTGTGACATTTGTTTCTTTAGCTTTCAAGGTTTTTACCCAAATGACATTTCTATTGTCCTGGACTATTTTCTAGTAATTCCCAGCACGAGTGGCAACATTTTATTCTTTCTTTCAAGTGGCTTTCTTTTCAATCCTAAGACATATCGACAACAAAAAAGTACAATTCACTTCTCCTTTTTGCTCTTTGGTTATAGTGCAACAGTGAAATGACACTTGCACTATATAATTATGAAATGGGGAAATAATTCAGAGAGAAGATTTGTACTTTATAATATAGGACTAGAAAATTATGATGAGCTGATTGATCTTGCATACATGGGACCTTCAGGGAATTCAGCTCCAGAGTCTAATCGGGCAGCGTTTTTTTAGTTTGTGAAATAGACAGATTAGATTCTGGATTCTTGCTTGGCTTTGGCTTCAGCTTCAGAGCCTCCTTGTTTGGCTTAGGTTATTCTTTGGTGAGACTCTGTTTTGACTCTGATCTTATTTTCTGACATGGCATTCAAAAGCCTAATTTAAGTGCAAAATTTGCCACTTGCCTAATATAAGTGCAAACTTTCCAAGGCAGTGGGACTGTGTGTTCCTGTAAAGGTGATGGAAACAATACTCAGAAAAAAACTATATAAAAGAGATGAAATGATGAAATATTCATTTGAAGATGAGCCATACAAAGATAAACATCTAATTGTAGAAAGTGGAGTGAAATCTGCACTCAGAGCACTGGGGAGAAATAAATCACCAGGAACAGATAGCAAACTAACATTTTTATTTTATTTTATTTCAAGAATTTATATCCTGCCTTTCTCCTACAATGGGATTCATATCCCACAATGGGATAATAGAATCTACAGAGACAGAATCCAATCTAGTTCTAACTAAAATCTGCCAATAACAAATTGGAAATGGAAAATGGAAAGCAACACAATGACCCACAGGCTGGAAACTCTCAATATACATTCCAATCCTCCAAAAAGGGGAGAAAAAAGATTGCAGTAACCACAGGACCATTGAATTAGCTTGCATTAAGATCTTGAGGTTGTAAAGGTTGGGATTGTAAAGGTTGGGTTGTAAAGGTTGGGATTGCTCATGCCATTGTATTTCTCATAATTATATATGAATGTGAGAGCTGGATGGTGATGAGTGCTGATAAGAAGAAAATCAACTCATTTGAAATGTGGTGTCAGAGAAGAGTTCTGCAGATTCTGTAGACTACTAAAAAGATAAATAAATGTGTCTTAGAACAAATCAAATTGGAACTCTCCCAAGAAGCCAAAATGTCTGAATTGAGGATGTTGTAGTTTGGTTATATCATGAGAAGTCACAGCTCACTAGAAGAGGCAATAATGCTAGGAAAGGCCAAGGGCAGTAGGAAAAGAGGAAGACCACATTAGAGATGGATAAATTCAATCAAGGCAGCCACAGTCCTTGGCCTGCAAAAGCTGGCCAGAGCAGTTGAGGACAGGGGTGTTGTAAGGGTCTCATTACAGGGTCACCATGCATCAAAGTTGACATGAAACAACAAATCCTATAGAATGTGTCTCAGTTATATCAGAAGCAAATTTTGTCCTTGAAGCTTCAACTATATGAATACTCAATGGGACATCTCTTGTCTCTGAAATACAAAATGACCACAGAGGTTGAATGTCAGATGAATGTCAATGTTATCTTAGTACAATCTCAAATTATACTAATAGGCTACTTATACTTTATAAGCCAGAAAATTTCTTCTATGTGATTTCTGTTGCAAAGTTTCATAGACCTTTTTTGCCTATTTAAATGCTCTCTCCTCATCAGCTATCAAGGAGAGGTATCAGAAAATCCCCTACTGTGACTGCAAGTGCCCCTGTGATTCTGGAGAGATAGAATTAGTAAGCCATGTTCTCAAGTCCTGTTCTTTTTACCGCAACAGCTACAAAATTTTTATTGAACTCTTTTTACTGAAATTTTCTGGATGATCAGATGCATTTTATGTCTCTCTTCTCTCTGATCAAAATGCAGCTACATCTCTTAAAGTAACTCACTTTTGTGGTGCAGTATGTTAAATCTGCCAGGAATTAATTTCAGCTAATTCATAATCTTGTCTTTTTTTTTATTCTTTGGTGATTAACAGTATGACTCAGTTCTGCCACTCTAGCTAATTTTATATTATATATTTATGGCATGTACGGTATTTATCTTGCTTATCTGAATGCACATAATTGATAATTAAAAATAACAAATGATTGATTAACTCATCTTATTGGGCTCAGGCTCGAAAAGGCCAGGAGTGGAAAACTTGGTTAATTCTTGTGATGAATTTGCTAGGATCTTTAAAAATAATGTCAGTCATATTTCCTCATGGCAAAATGTGTGGAAGTGTCCATTGTTTCATCTGATCACATTTCCTGGGATCAATTTCAATTGGTGCTACCTTATAATGTAGACAAGATACTTGAATTAGCCCCCCACGCACACAAATATACCCACCCACCCACTTCAGTCACTGTAAGCTTGTCATCTGCCCATCTTGGCTGATAAGATCTAGAAGAGATTGATTGTATGAGCATATGGGGTGGTAAGTGCTGCACTAGATTCAGGAGGTGCCAGTTGCCTTGAATGAAGTTGTACTATGTTTTGTTCTGAAGAGGACCCCTCTAAATCCCCCCCCAAAAAAACCCAGAAAACCTCTCCTTTAGGGACAATTTGTTTGAGCCTGTAGTGATGGGGCAATGCCAGATATTCGTGCACTAAACAGATTATTTAGACCCATTTTAGTCAGGTTTCAGCCTTAGTTGTCCTGGCTGACAAACTACTCCAGGGTATGGGGTAGGAGTACTACCCTGTTGATCTTTCTCTATCATTTGCTTTTAATTGACTTCTAATAAGGATCATAGTGTTCAATCTTTTGGATAAAAGACATTGTGCATTTGTCTGTTGAGCTGGTTTCAGATTGTGGCACTGGGGAACTGATGTTTAGACCTTTTGCTATTAAGCTGTGCTGTGCTACATTGTTCCATTGTGTGTTCCATGCTGTTCAATATCTGTATGAACAAGCTGGGAAAAATTCAAGGTTAGGTACCATTAGTATGCTGATGTCACTCAATGCTTACTTTCCTTTATTTTCAGGGTTGGCTAAGGGGGAGAAGGTACTGGACTACTGTCTAGATGCCTTAATAGTTTGCATGAGGACCAGTAAACAGAAGCTGAATCCCAAAACCACCAGGGCTTGCAGATCATGCTTATCACCCGATTGGTAGGTGATTGAGGATATTGATTTTCTGGGCTCTAGAGGATGGAGACTAAAAAGGATTAAAAACCTGGTACATCTGCACCATGCTGGGAGAATAAGTGGGGACAGAGCCCAGACTATTTAGAGTCAGTCTGCCCTACCCTCTCCCTCTTTGAAACCATTGACCCGCACTGTTGCCTCTGCATCAGCATGAGTTTTTTCTGATTGCCTCAAGGCCAGGTAGGTATTTTCTTCCCATTCCTATGGTTTCTTTTTTCCCTACCCCACACTGCTGTTTGACTGTGACAATTGGCTTGGGTGTGGTCATAAATAGGTATCACTATTGGATAATGGGGAGGGAGATCTAGGAGTTAGGTAACACATATGACATCCTCTTTGGTGAAGGTTGGGTCTCTTGGACTAAAAGAGTAGAAAAAGAGACTTGCCTTGGGGCTGGCCTAAGATGTGAACCCTCACTTAAGTCACTGGCATGAGTTCATCTTGGGTTGGTTTTCTGGATGAGGGCTAACTGGAGAGCAACCAGATGCTGGGTTGCCCTTGGGGCTCAGGTGTTTCACCCACCTGCCCCAGCTGCTCCCAGACTAGGTCACTCCCCAAATTTTGCAGATCTTGAGAAAGAAACAGTTAAATAGGAGAATTTAAATAAAGTTGTCCATTTATAACCCAGTTCTATATGTCTAGTCTCGTTATTTCTCTAATAGGTCAGAAAATGGTTCTTGCATGTAGAAATTGTGTAAGCATCTAGAAATTATCCTGGATGGGGTTTACTTTCACAGGATAAAAAAATGCATGGCTTGGGTTCACCTCTGCTGTTAATAGCCAGTTGGGCTTTGTGTTTTGGAAGGCTTGGGGTTTTCATTCTGCTACAAATAGGGATAACCTAGCCAGAGTAGCCTATCACTGGTAATTTCCCAGTTAAACTACTGCAGATTGTGCAGAGTTCAGAAGCTTCTCATAAAATAAATATTTTACTTGTTCTAATTAATTTTAGAAGTTCTCTTAGTCCTGGAACAGATGGGAAAATTAAAGTGCTTTCTGGGTGCTTTGGGGGCATGGCACTCAAATGACACATGTCCCCAAACTGTGTGGAAGCTGCACCAAGACCCAAACTTGTCCACAAAAGGAATAGCATAAAGCTACTCCTTGTTGGTGCTCTGTTCAGGATTACAACAGTGGCTGGCCTTGGGACTGCAGCATCTGGTCACCGTGGTCCTGCAATGATCAAGAAGGAAGTGGCCTCTGTTTCCTCCTTTGCCCCATCTGCATGGCTCCCAAGTTAAGGTAGAATGGCATGAAATCAGAAAGAAATAGGGACAGGAAAAAAATATCAAAGACAGAATCTGTATCACATGTCTGAAATGACAGGCTATCTTTACATATCTGAGGAAAACTAGGGACATCTTTTAGCTTGCAATCTGAGAAAATGTGGTGATTGCGAAATAAAAAAGAGGGAACTACCTCCATTTTCCTTCCTTCCTTCCTTCCTCTTTCTTTCTTTCTTTCTTTCTTTCTTTCTTTCTTTCTTTCTTTCTTTCTTTCTTTCTTTCTTTCTTTCTTTCTTTCTTTCTTTCTTTCTTTCTTTCTTTCTTTCTTTCCTTTTCCTTTTTTTCCCAAATTTGCACTATAAAGGCCAGGTGCACTTTAAGCTTATTAACTCCCTGATCTGCCCTAGATGTTCAATAATAGTAATTAGCCTTTGTGCTCTTTATGGCCTGATTTTATTGGCATAAGGCTGCTAACCTGTCTGCTCTTAGTGCCCCCTCCTCCACAGATGTTAGAAGGTCAAGAAGAGCTTTAAGGACATAAAGCTGTAGATATACATATATTTAAAAGCTCCAATGATGTACTTTGTTGGAGGAATGGGGACTTTCTTCCTCTCCCTTTAGCTTCAGCCTTCTGTACCAAATTACTGGGTGTGTTTCAGCCTTCTGGGGTAGGATTAGGATTTTACAGTGCTATTGGGCTACAGGAGGGAGAAGGATCTGTTTTGGATAAGCAGCAAAACTTTACCAATGTGATCCTGTCCTGTGTTCATTAAGAAATCAATTGCTTCCCATTTTTCCTCGAGTAGATCTGCTTCTTTTTCAAAATCATGCTTCCAAATTGACATTTTTATGATAAATATTTCTGCAATATGTTTTTGCAGGTAAGAGTTGCTTTGAAAAATTTAGACAAGTGCAAAAATTGACATATCTGCATTCTATCCCACAGATTAGTTGTTTACCCAATAAAGCTTTCATGATGAATTCTTAACATAATTTTTCTGGATCTTAATTCAGGGAAGGTCTCAGTGGTGTATAGCCCATCCCTGTAGCCAACCTTCATTGTCTAGATATGGGAGCCACATTTCTAGATGTGGCATTGAGGAGAGGTTACCAGTTCCTCCCTCCTCACTAGTGGAGTGGATGCACAGTCAAGCCAAGGAATGGGAAAGGCAGTAATCCCCCCTCACTTCTCTTGTTCCAGTTTCTCAGTATTATCTAACTTAATATACTCTGCAAAAGTCAAAATTTTACTGTAAACACCAGGTACTAAATGACTGTAATATTTCTTTTATTAGAAGAAAAAGGATACAAAGGAAACTGTGAACAAAGGGATGCCCAAAAGTGTAAAAACAAACAAACAAACACAAAGTATTTTATGCTATAACTCAAAAGTTAAAAAGTAGTATGGAGCTTGTTTTCTCAAATTTGATTTCTAACCTTGTGTCAGAACAATACTAATAAAAAAATCCACAAGGGTTTAGACAGAGATTAAGGGCTGAAAAAGATGGCCCCTATAGCCCTGCTTGGGACTGGCTTGGGGGCATGGTGTGTTATTACATGCTGGCTGGCTTCTCTCCTGCTTGGGGGGCATGGTACTTAGGCAACAGTTTCCCCAAAGCTGGGTTTTGGATAGGAAAAGTGGGCTCTTTGGGAGAAAGGGTGGTGGTGGTTGTTTTTTTTCACCCCCAAAAGGAGTGGATCTTATCCGCTCCTTTTGGAGGCAAAATATGGCTAGATTGGGCCAGGCATCTGTTTGCCCTGGCACTGATCTGGCCTGAAAGGGGAGGCGCTAAGCCACCCCCTTTGGACTGTCTGTATCCTCCCTATGAACATGTGAAGTAAAGTCACAGTTAAGCATTGTATTATTATTATTATTATTATTATTATTATTATTATTATTATTATTATTATTATGTGGAGTATTTATACCCCACTGTTCAGCTACAAAGGGTTTCAGAACAGTTTACAAATTGTTAATTAGACAGTTCCCTGCCCTCAGGCTGACAATTTAAAAAGACATGACACAAAAGGAGAAGGGAATGGCGATGGGCAAGGGGATCAGGTCCAGCAGTTCTTCTCTCCCTCTGAGGCTTGGACCATGGCAGATAGACTGGAGAGAGGGCTCTCCTGCTTAATTTAGGCTAGGCCCAATGGAGCTGGCCTGCACTCCAGGCTGTTGTTTAAAAGCTTTCTTTTTTGAATGCCTATCAGAAAAGGAAGGTTTTCGCCTGTCGGAAGGGGCCATTCTGGTCTCCCTGGGAATGGAGTTCCAGGGTCTAGGGGCAACAACGGAAAAGGCCCTCTCTTGTGTCCCCACCAACTGTATTTGTGATGATGGTAGGATGGAGAGAAGGGCCTCCCCTGAGGATCTCAGAGCCCAGGCTGGCTCATAGAGAACAATTGGGATAATTTTATTGTTGAAATCAATATGACTGAATCATTAACTTTGTCAAATGTTTACCACACAACAGACTTTCTTTTGTAAACTTATAAAACTGGTTTGAAAACACTGGAGAAAGTTTTTTAACTGACAGGTTCACAATATACATTTTCTGAGAGGAACAACGTGCAGCACTTAAAAATCATACTTTAGAACTAGTACAGCATTCAGTCTTTCCTAGAATTGACATTAATTAAAAATAAGGTTAGTTGTCTTTTCTTTCTTAAATGTGAGAGGAGAGGTCCACAAAATTTACTAAAAACAAGTGAGCGAGTTAAAGTCTTATCAAATGAAGATCCAAGTTAGAACTAAAAATGTTGACTCACAGATGGCTGTACTGCAGGCAAAAATCTGTAGTAACTAAAAGCTGATATTTATCTGCAAGAGCTACTCTGAGCCAGTACATTTCTTGGAATATGAAAATATTGCTCTGTTTTTCTAACAACTTTTTGGTAACAGAAACCTTTTGTTTACTCAGGATTGTGATTTTCATATTCCAAGAAATGTACTGCCTAACCTGATTTACTTAAAATTCAATCAGCACATAAAATTTCATGATTTTCAGAAAATCTCCTATTCATTTAAATATAAATATAAACAATCAGTTCAAAATGTATTGTTTCCACTTCTTCATTTCCTAACTTTACTTTTCACCAATCTTTTATGTTAAAATATATGTTTTTAGGATTATAATAAATGACATCAGATAGTCCTGATGGAAAATCTGTACTCAAGAAAAGAGACTACTATTAGAACAGAATTCAGAGAAACAGAATGGTCCCCAATTGGCAAGAGGGTCAGGGAAGACTGCATTTTATCACACTATTTGTTCAACATGTATGCAGAAAATATTGTAAGGAAAGCAGGGTTAGACTCAGAAGAAGGAGGAGTGAAGACAGGAGGAAAGGGACATCAACAATCAAAGCAAAAGATCAACAACAAAGATATATGGAAGACATCATACTACAAGCAGAAAACATCAAAGTCTTGGAACAATTACTAAGGAAGGTCAAGATGAAAGTGCAAAGGCAGGCTTGATGCTGAACTTAAAGAAAACAAAAGTAATGACTGTGGAAGAAATACATAAATCCTTCCTAGACACTGAGGAGATTGAAATAGGAAAATAGTTCCAATACCTAGGGTTAAACATTGATAGGAAAGGCACCCCTCAGCGAGTCGGCAGGGGTTTCTTGTTGTGCTGGCCAAATAAGGACAGGAGACGCCTGGTTGGTCAGGGCGCACGGGGGAATAATACACCTGCGCGCCTTGTCCAGTACGTTTGGACTATATCCAAGTCTCACAAAGTTTGGGTCCTGCAAGAATTGGAGGCTAAGGGCCTTTGCAGACTGCCAGAAATAGTGCACATTAAATCGAGGCACTGCCCTGGCTCAGTGCTAGGGAGTCATGGGAATTGTATTTTTTTCTGAGACATTGAGCCTTCTCTGTCAGAGAGCTCTGGTGCCACAATAAAATACAGTTCCCATGATTCCCTAGCACTGAGCCAGGGCAGTGCCTCAATTTAATGTGCACTATTTCTGGCAGTCTGCAAAGGCCCTAAGTTTGTTATTTAAAGCTTTGCTACCATGTGCAGTCAGCCATTTTAAGGGTCGAGACGGAGAGAGTAACATCCCTCTGCTCTTTCCTTTTGGCGACCCATCCCACCCATCCTTTATAACAGCTTGTTAATATTGCTCTCAGGCTTCAGCTGGTCACCATCGGGGGCCAGGAGGGAATTTTTTCCCAAGGTCTCCCTTGGGTTTTTTGCCCTCCCTGAGATTTACTTGGTTATGTTTAGTAACCTTTGGGTATGGGTCATTAGTGTTAATTGTTATAGGTATTAATTGTCACAACTGGGGGTCAGGGTTTTTGTCTGCAAATTTATACATTTTACTGTGGGGGCGGATTATGACCCCACCCCACAGAATAATTTAATTCGGCTAATCAAAATTGGGAAAGAAAATTGGCAGAAAACAAATTGACAGGAAATGTCATAGGCACTTAATGCTTGACGTCATAAAACTACATGATGTCATATGATGTAATATGACATTATTTCTGGGGGAGACTGTTGTTGTTATTTGTTATTTATTTACTGCTGATTGTTTATTTGCTTTGTCACATGCAGTGAAGGACCACCCACCTTCACTTACACATGTGACAAATTGTTATTATTTATTGTTAATTTTAGACCCTGTACTGTTAATAAATGTTGTGGCCTGTTTTAACCTAAAAGAGGTGTCTTTTGTCCTTTGTGCCAGTACAATAGAGGCTGCAGTCTAGAAATCAGAAGAAGACTAGGAACAAGGAAGGGCAGCTATGATGGAATAAGAGAAGATCCTAAAGTGTAAAGAAATACAAATGAACACTAAAGTAAGAATTGTCCAAGCCATTGTATTCCCCATCACCATGGATGGATGGGAAAGCTGGACAGTGAAGAGAGTAGATAGGTAGAGCATTAACTCATTTGAGATATGGTGCGGGATATGCCATCATGTGGACAGCCAGAATGATGAACAACTTGGTCCTGGAACAGGTCAAGACTGAAATCTCCTTAGAGGACAAGATGATCAAATTGAGGCTGTCATACTTTGGCCACATCATGAGAAGCCATGACTCGTTAGAAAAGACAATAATAATAAAAGACAGTAATGCTAGGAAAGATAGAGGTCAGTAAAAAGAGAGAAGACTTTACACTAGATGGATAGACTCAGTCAGAGAGGTCTGAGTTTATAGGAGCTGAGCAGAGCAATGGAGGACACTGGAGCTTGAAGATGTTTCATCCACAGGGTCACCATGACCCTATGGATGACACCTTTCACTTTTTCAATTTTTAAAAAGATACAAAAGATATGAAAGTTGATTCAAGGGCAGTTAGCAGCAACAATAACAAAGTCTTTTGAGTTCTTCCTGTTTTTAAACTTCTTAAAGAACTTCATGAAATGGTATGATTGCTGTGAAATTATTTAATTTATTGCACTAACTACAAAACACAACTTTTTTTGTTTCAAAAAGGTGAGAACTTGATACTTGAATAGAGTTGATGCTGCCCAAAGAGAAGGATATCAAAGCAGTACTGTTTTGATAGTTTATAGTTGATTTACAGTACTGCTTTGATATCCTTCTCTTTGGGCAGCATCAACTCTATTCAAGTTTCAAGTTCTCACCTTTTTGAAACAAAAAAGTTGTGTTTTGTAGTTAGTGCAATAAATTCTGGAAACTTGCAAATGACCTAAACAATAATGTTCTAAAAAGTAATTCAGATATTGCCCTTGTACTTTTTCAATTTTAAAAAAAATATATGAAAGATATGAAAACACACTGGTGAAAATATTCCTTAGTAGGTTTTATACCACACCTGGTTTAGCAACCACTAGATGGAGATAGTGATTACTGAAATTGATATGTGGGAATTTTCTTTGAGGCTTCTGTTGAATTAATGCTTGTGCTCCCTCTTTTCTGTCATTTATAACATTTTTCCCTGTCATAATATTAGATTAACAACATGGATTCAGATTGTATTCTTCAAACACCTTCAGTGTCAGCTCTCTACAGAATACAGTGTCGAAAGTGGTAGTGGTTACTTTGCATAACAACAGTTCTAAAAACTTGACATTTTCTCACATGCCGTACTTCTAAAGCAAAGTTTTCACATATTTTTAATCTCTCTCTAGTTGACTCTTCTAGTAGCATATACCATTTCACATTGGATGCATTTATGGTTAGTACTTTTTGTTGTTGGGCACCTTTAAATCATTTCTGACTGATGGTGACTCAAAGGCAAACCTATCATGGGGTTTCCTTGGCAAGATTCGTTCAGAGGAGGTTTGCCATTGCCTTCCCTTTACTGAAGATGAGAGAATGTGACTTTCCCAAGGTCACCCACTGGATTTCATGGCCAAACGGGGAATCAAGCCCTGTTCTCCAGTTGCAATCCAACACTCAAACCACTGCTGCACACTGGAATGGTTAGTACTGTATTCCCTTAAATAAGTTGTAACATGGTATGATTTCCTTCTGCTTTTCTGAAAACTCTGAGAGGATGCCATGTTTGTATGTTCAGCTGCAGAAATGCAGATGGATGCTGTTGGGGTGCTCCATCCTCTAGCTATTTAATTGCTGTTGACAGGTAGCCTAACCATCCACAGGGGTCACTGAATGGAGTATGTACTAGATGCTTAGCTCCATAATGTGTTCAGCTAATTTCCTGAAGCTGGATGTGCTTCAAGTTGGCCAACATTTCCCAAGGAACCCTGTAGGTCTTTGCAGATGCCTGCTCCAGCATGTCTAGCTAATAAAAAGTAGCTGGATGAGTCTCCATTTATTCACCCTCTAATAACATGGAAATGATCATATCTGAAGGGGGCTGTGTTGCTTACAAGGGGTTGAGGGGCGCTATCATTGGGAGGCATAGCTATGGATCATAGGTATGTGATACTAGTATGTCTCCTGATTCAGAATCTTAGCCATTTATGTAATATTTGATATCCTCTTTATTTTACAAGGACTTTCTTCCCATCCTTGGGACCTCTTAACATAAAGATAACTTATTTTGAAATATATCAAATTTCAACCAGCACAACAGAAAGCTTCACCACCTAGTGGAGAATACTACTGTTGTTGGAAAATATGGCCCTCACTGTTCTTCAGGTATAAATGAATACCATACTCAAAAGTTTGACTTTATCTGAAACAGGAGACTCCAAAGGCTCCAGATCAGGGGTAGGCAACCTTTCCCCTTTAAGGGCCAAGGGACTTCAGCTCCCAGAAGCCTCAGCTATGTTAGGCAATAGTCCCATGTTGGCCAATAGCTCCTGGGATTCTGGGAGCTGAAGTCCCTCGGCCCTTAAAGTGGAAAGGTTGCCTACCCCTGCTCCAGATCCACAAATTAATTTTGGGTGGAGGGTTTTTGTGCTCTTCAAAGACAAACAGCTCCAAAAGCCACCAATGTGGCAGTTTTGTCCCCACTTCTGAGATTCCAACCCAAAATGAAAAAAAAAAAAGGTCCTCAAAATCAGACAGCAATGAAACCAGAGGTAACAGGACATCATTTTCAGTTGTGCTAAGAACAATGGTATGGCTCATGGCAGTGGGGATTGGTCCCTGACTCCATTATAGTCGCCAACTCCTGGTTTAGTTGTCCACCCCTTAACTCTGCCCCATTGGCCAGCAAAATGGGGCAAAGTTTCTTTTTCCCCATCTCATTTCCCTTTTTGGGAAGAAAAAAAAAGAGAGCCAAATGTCAATTTTCTTCACATTCAGGAGTCAAAGAACTTGAGGTTTAAATAATCTGAATGTGGAAAAAAAGCCAAACTGACACATTTTATCATCCCTATTTGCTAAGGTGTCAGAACTATTCCACTATTGCTGGTAAAACCTGAATGTTTTATATGCCTTGTGGAACCATGGAGATGATTTTTTTCCCTCCTGAAAACTCTCTGTCCATGCTTATTGCTAGTCAAGTGACCATCGTTTGAGTCACTCCTTGTAGAAACACAGCATAATGCCTCTGTCAGCAATTTAAACAAAGCTCATTATCTAAATGAATCCATAATTAATAAATATGTGAAAGGATGTCAGCTTTAATGATCGCCTACTTCCATGTGCATTCCTTTACTTGCTTATTATCTGTGGCCTTCCCTCTTCACTGGCTCCCACTTGCTGCTAAAGAGCCAGATTATAAATGAGATGTGACAAGATGCAATGAAACCTGAAGTTATGCTTTGCATACATGAGTGCACTGCCCAGCTCAGCAATGGTTTGTGTCAGTAGGAACCTGAAGAAACTAAGCACTGATGCTCCATATCTGCTGGCCTACTTTGTTTTCATCATGGAATGAATGGCTGGACAAGTGTTATCTCAATCCAGAATTGATGGGAAATTTTGTGTGACCTCCATGACCCATATAGAGATGGAAGCCAACCTAATTCAATCCAATGAAGGAACCTAAACTCACACTTAGTGTGAATTAATGCAAACTGAATCAAACCAATCAAACTAATATCTCAACATATTAAACTAATACATGAGCTGGAATGTAATTATCCCTTAGGTTGCACAATTTCCAAATGAGATTAATGTGATGGCATTTGGGGAGTTTCCTGCTATTTTAGCAGGCAATTTTGTTGAAGTGTTGGTTGAATTCTGGAATGGAGAAATGACCAGAGCAATGCAGTGGTGTCACCCAGGAAGGCTGTGTGTTTGCTCCTCCTGGTGTTCTGTTACTGAGCTTCCTCCTCATAGAGGCAGCCTAGTGATGGGAAGGGTGAACATTGACCCTTTTTGCTCCTCTGTCACTGGGCTGCCTTCCCAGGGAGAATACCTGGCAACAAAAGAGCTGGAAAAGGTGAGAAACCAAGTGTCACCCCTTCTCTGGGGTGTTACCCATTGAAGTCTGAACTCCCCACAACTCCCTAGTGACACCACTGGGGCAGTGAACACAATTGCCCCTATGTCCCCTATTGTGGAGTGTTGCTAAACCAGCCCCCTGGTTTTCTAAGGAGCTGGCAGCAGTGAAACATCAGGATGGAGACTAAAACAACACTAGCAAAGAACACAGTCTGACTAAAAACAGACTAAAGTATATCTGAAGATGGGCAGGGGAGTTCCCAGGAGTGAGCGAAGAGTGGAAGCATCATCTTTATGAATGGTGCACTGCAGGGTTTATTGCAGCACTCTCTTCTGCTCTATATCATATTTACAGTGACTTGGTTACCACCCTGGATTCATATTAAGGAGCTTTGATTTTGCATGCAAAAGTTCCCAGGTCAGAGTCAGCAAAGTGGATTGGTTGCACAGTAGGATGCCACCTAAGATGAACAAGTCTTAGAAAGCAAAAAAGAAATTGCCTTTTTCTTAAACAACCAGGAGCCTGTTAGGGTAGCCTTGGATATCACAGGAAAATCTGGTATCAAGACAGAACCAGTGGTGCCTCAGTATAGGAAGTGGACAGAAGAAACAGAGGAGATTATCACATTAGCTTTATTGCTGGGATAGACCCGGGATGCAACTTTCTTAAGGCAGATCTTATTACATTTACCCATCGCTGGGCAGTATGCAGCTCATATGCAACCCAGGCTTGTCTCATAGCTTTTCAAGAATGGGATTTTCTCACTCTTGAAAAGATATAGGACTAGCCTGGAAAAGCCTGGGTTGCATATGGGCTGCATACTGCCCAGCGATAGGTGAATGCTATAAGATCCGCCTTAAGAAAGTTACATTATGAGTCTATCCCAGCAGTGAAGCTAAAGTGATAATCTCCTGAGTATCACATAAAAGCTGATCAAATTGGTTTTTAAAGGCAGAGATGTAACCAGGGAGATGTGGATCACACTGGATGACACCCCAAAGGAATAGGATAGAATGGATTGGTATTTGAAAAAATGTGAACATTTTAGAAAGAGAAACTGATCATTTCATCTAACCATAGATACACACATTGTTTATCACTTGGAATTTAGCCTATGTCTAAGATGACCAAAATTCATTACCTCACAACCACTACAAAATCCATGTGTTTTTAAAATAAAATTCTATTTTTTTTTGCCAGAATATGTGAATTTCCTTACACTTATAACTTATGGGTTCTCTCACCCAACAGGAAACAGAGCTTATGGTTATGGCCTGGGCTGCATGTTTTCATCAGGGTTGCAATGTTTAATGAATATGATAGTTGTATTAACCTATTAAAACCTTTTTGATTATTTAAAAGAGCATCCGTAATCAAATAGTAGATTCCTCTCCCCCCTCAACCATTTTCAACACTAGTCAAAAATGAAATGTTAATTGCATGCTTTTTTATTATATAAATAGCCCAGGAGGAGGATGAACCACCCTGGGACCATGAATAGTAGGGAAGAGAAATTAACCCTTTCTCTCTCTGAGGAGTCATCTACAATGGCCAGGATACTCCAGACTGCTGCCAGACTATTCTGATCCTGGATTCTCCCTGTCCTCTCTGCACTCTGTAGCGATGCTGGGTGACAAATGTATCCTGTTGCTGATGTGAGTCAGTTCCTCTGAGATTAGAAATGTAGTGTCCAGAATTAATCATATGGCTGGGTGCCTCACTGTGACTTCAGAAGGACTTCAGAACTTGTGCTAGTTGGGATGGTGGTGACACAATGGGATACATATGTAAACAGCCACTGAAAATCACTCTGGAGTGCTTCAGATTTTCCTGCAAAATCCAGGGCAAAACATGAATTTTTAAAATCCAATTTAGGCAGGGATAAGGTGGATTCAGTGCAGAACTGGCCTTCCCTCATGACGCTTGAATTGGGAATTTGGTCCTGAGTCATGTAAACAGGAACTGAAACTGGAACTCCACCATCTTGTTCTTTTAAAAAATAACCATGACCTGGTATCTGTTGTTGTTTTCTTCTTCACTTTTCATTTCTTCCAGGAGCAAGCAGGGAAGTCCCTGAAGCTAACACTAAAATAATAATCTACAGCACATATCATGAACATAGGGCACTCTGTATATCTGTGCTGCAGCTGCTGCCTGACCTTGAGCAGATTCCCTTATGACCCTTACAATATATGCACTCTTTTCCTAGCTCCTATGAAAGGAGCCTCAGGTCAGCCACTGTATGGTTTTGCTTGTCAGCCTGATGCATATCTCCTAGTTCCATGGAGATATGTTAAAATCCCTCCAACCAGCTTGCCTTCAAGTGTGTTAAACTGTGCATTCCCAGACACCACATCTTTATCTCCATTGACTTCTGGGGAAATAAAAGTATAAAGAAATGCTAAGTTAAACATTAAGTGCCTTGTTTGCAAAAAAATAAATAAAAATAAAAATAAAATAAAATAAATAAAAAAAATGCCTTTGCTTGCATCTCTGTTGCTCTTTCTGTGCCATGATGACTACTAAGTAGGTTCCACACAGCAGATGTACAGTCTACCACAGCAGTGGTAATCTGGGTTGCAACCAGCAGGATATGAATTCATTTCAAACAGAGGCAGAAATACACACATATTTCTGTATTATAGCTTCTTTGGGAGGGTTGTGCAAAATATGTTTTTAGGGCCCTCTCCAAAATCAGTCTGAATATATACATACCCTCCAGCTGTCCTGATTTGGCAAGGACAGTCCCAATTAATTATCTGTTGTCCTACTCTTCCAGACATTGTAAAATGTTTTGGTTTGTCTCTCTTGCCGCCCCTTCTCCCTTTGTCCTCACCTTACGTCAGTTGCTGAAAATTGAGTTCAAAGCGCAAAAGTCATTTACACTCCACTCAGCAGGATAAGAGGTGGAATCCTACTCTTTCCAATAGGCTCAAGCAAAAGCAAACTGCTGCAGCCTCTTGTAGTTTATATGTTCTTCCTCATTGATAAATTTCTCCTATTTGACCACACTCTGAAGCTGTTTGGCCACATGTGTCCCAGGTTGCATCTTTGGAGGGTATGTATAAAACAGTACAAACCCTCTTATCACTATTAAACCTTTCCACTTTTTCAAATCAAACTCAGGTTGTTGTTTTTAATTCTTCTTGTTTTGAATTGGGAAACACAGCAAAGGTTATTTTTTTTAAAAAAAAAAGTAAGTTGATTTGCTTGTTTATTCTCTGTCAAAAAGACAGTTCATCCTAAAAGTCAGTCTTATGATATCACATCTTGTTACCTCAATAATTAGTAGAATTTTACTCAAAATTACCATTATGCCTTATAGTGGTTTGTTTCTCAAGGCAACCTGGCATTTTGCATGATGAAACTCATATCTTAGATTTTCTTTCTCACATTTTTGTGCCTTTTGGCAGATTTAATGACAGAAATACATTAAGTTGACGTATGGACAGCAGAATTAATATGCGTTTATCAGATCTGCAAAAATATACATTTTTCTCTAGATCAAGAATAAATGGATGAATTTTGCCTCCCTCATCCTCCTTGCCCACTTACTAATACACATAAGACATCAATTCCAAATCCCAGCATCCTCATCAATCTCCTACAGTTATCTTGATCATATCTCAGCATCACAGAATGTTTTAAAGTGAAAAATGGTTGTGAGGAGTGTAGGGCTCATGAACAAAAATGTTATCTCTGGGGGGCAGGGGATAAACTTAAAATGAAGAAACTTAAATTATAAATATATATTTCATTTTATAAGAACCACTGCATTCTAATGGTCATTTAGGATATATTTGTTGTTGTGTGCCTTCAAGTCACCTGGCACCTTCTTGGGCACCATGCCCAGAGATAACAGCCACAACATTGGCATGGGTATCTCCTTGTGAGGTCTAGATATCCTAATTGCTGCCACCTCCTCAGCCAGCTTGTCCCTCACCATCCCAGGTAAATCCCTTGTCAATTTGGAATTTGTTGCAAAGTGAACCTGGGTTCGGGGTCATGGAAGGACAATAAAAAAGATCAGCATATTCACCTTTCCACATATGCTCCTTTGTGATAAGCAGGAGATACCAATCCAGTGACATGGATACACCCCCATCGGGGTTGCAATCTCTCCACCTCCCATGTCAGTGGGGACACCATCACAGATGTTTGTACTTACCTTGTTAGCAGGCTATGCTCCCCATGAAGGAAGTTTTGGAGAAATCCCAGCAGTGGGAACTAGAACCCATGACCCACCAGACTAAACTGTTTCCCCAATCTGCCCCACTGGCAGTGAAAGTTGACTCACACCTCCTCCCTCCTGGGACTGGTATCCCTGTACTGGAGGACCACCCTCCTGGCCTCTGGGTGCCCACACAACAGTTAGCCAAAACCCAGGAGGGACAGAGGGATTCAATGTACCTGATCCCACAGATTGAGATGGTATCTCTGATGCCATAACCAGACCTGGAGGGGGGTCTGGTCTGGCAGTGGCCTGTTCCCCCTGCACCTGAGTGGGAAGAGCCCCCCCCCGCACCACCCCCTGATGCACAAGGGGCTACCAGAGCCGG
>CM034702.1:9318378-9333469 GCA_020142125.1 Phrynosoma platyrhinos
CCCCCACAGCTCAAGCATCAATGTACTTCCTACCTCCCATGACACCCTACCCTGGGCTCATGTTTCCCTCCCCCTTGTTCTCCAGTACCAGGCTGCCCCATCTATCCCACTGACAATGTTCCCACTAAGCCCCTGGATCACCCCACACAGGGTTCAATGTGATACTGCCTCCCACAACCAGGGCCCCAGATGGGGAGGCTGATACGCCAGCATGGCGGAGGAGGGAAGGTGGATGTGCAGGCATACAAGCCTAGTTCACCAGAGGATTAGACAGAGGAGGACAGGGAGGACACCCAGTGACTGACCCCAATGCCGGGAGGTGAAGGGGCGTGGGCAGTTTAGATGTTGAGATAAGTATATCAATGATTTGAAAGCTTAGTGCTTGAGTAGAATGACGGGAAGTCAGTAACAGTGACTCAGAAACAGCTATGAAGTAGCAAGAAGAGAAAAAGGGATCACTATCATAAAAATGGGGAAAGTGGAGAATCAAGAAGAGATGAAACTTGGTTAGGTGGAAATTAAGAGTTTAGGATTAACAGAAATTAGTTTTAATAAGTGTAAAGTCATAAATGTTGGATGCATTTGACTTATAAAGCTTTTTCTAACAGCCTGTATCCAAAATAGTTACAATGTTATGTCCCATTAAAACTAACCAAGAGTGTCTTCTTTGATTTATCATTTATGTGCCAAGCTAGGAATACATAAGCATTCCAAGGGACATTCTGAGTTGCTGATTATTCCTTCTCTCTGGAATACTCTTAGGTACTTTATAACAATATAATAACCCAGTAGTTCTCAAACATTGGGGTTGGATCCCTGGGGGGGGGAATGGGGAGAGTTGCTCAAGGAGGGAACATGATTTAGAGGCTTCTCTTCCTCCTCTTCCTCTTCTTCCCAAACCCTTTTACATGTAAAATTGCCATGTGTTAAATATTGTATTTACTTAACTAAAACTGTTCTATTTTGAACAAAGTTATTTCCTGATAAAATGTTAAACTATGAATATACATGAATGTGTGAATGGAAATACACACATTAAATAAACAAAATCATTTTTATCCATATTCTGAGTCAGGGGGAGTGTGACATCTTCATGTAGATGTAAAGGGAAGGCAAGGATAAAATAATCAGGAGTTATTGTAATAACAGTGTACAACTGCTTCCTGTTAATGTACTTCTGACAATTTGAAATATATATATTAAAAAGGCCTTTCATTTTGTCATTTGTATAGCTGGACTCACAGAACTGAAGTCATCCTTCAGTGTTTGTGTATCCAGCCTTAGAAATATAGCTGGATGCTTCTCCGCTGCTCTCCTTCACTCTCCACAAGCCATTAAGTTAGAGCATGGGAATGCAGATGTTAAGAGGCAGGTTGGGTGTGATGGAGGAGATATAGCATAACATTATGCTACACTGGGGGAGTCTGCATGTGTCCCTGGACTATTTTTGTCCCCAGGGTTCAAAAATAATTGTCAGGGAGTTTATTATTATTATTATTATTATTATTATTATTATTATTATTATTATTATTATTATTATTTGTTTTTGGGATTTTTTTTTTTTTTGCACCAAAATGTCCTCTAGAGGTTTAGGGGTGTTTTTGCAATATTCCCCACCCAGGCTACTTTATGGACTGGGGAGGACTATTAAAACCAGAAGTAAACCTGTTCTGTCTTTCAAAAAGGCCTCTCCCAGGCTTAAAATGGCCCAGGAGGCCTAAAAATATAGAATATGCCCCTCTTCACACTCTAAGATGACTTAGGCTGCATCTGCACTGCAGAATTAAAGCAGTTTGCACCACTTTAACTGCCATGGCTCAATGTTATTGTGGGGGTGCATTTTGAGTTTCCCAGGGTGTTAACCCTTTTAAAGGGAAACAAAAATATGTGAGTATAAAAGTTAAATTTGTTAGAGTTCAGCAAAAGGGTGGGGAAGACTATTTATTCTAAATATGCCTTCATAAAGAATAAAGATTTACTCCCAAAAATGACAAAGATGCAGTTTGTAGTTTAAAAAATATGTACATAAAATAACAAAAAACTAAATCTAGCTGATGGTTTGGGTAAAGAGAAATAAATCTTACCATCTTTTAGATAGCAGGAAGATGGGACTATAACTACTGATTACTGACTGCTACTGACTGCTGTTACTAACAGTTTTGAATCTTGAGAGAGAGCTGTTAAACTGCCTCCAAGAGTGATAGAAAGAATCAGAAAGAGAGAGGGTGTCACTATCTATATAATGAGGGACAAGAAAATGCAATGCATAATTCTTCAAACAGTTATGAAATCCTGGCATTTGCAGTTTGTTGCTGTGCCAGACCTCTCTTACAGAGAAGGCTAAGTATCTCACAAAACTACAACTTCCAGAATTACTTAGCATTAAGCCATGGCACTAAAAGCAGTGTCAAACCGCATTATTTCTGCAGTGCAAATGCTGCCAATGTGGGGAACTTGGAGACTTTGGGTGGTGGGAAGATGTCCCCCTAGCCTCCCACAGTTATCCACTACTGTGTGACATCTTATTTGTCTTATTTTATTTATGTTAACTACTAAACACACAGGAACAGTGTCCTGTATTCAACATGACAACTCTCATGCTTGTATTATCACTGAATTACTTCTATAGAGGGGGAGATGTATTTCTGGGATTTTCTGCCACAATGACAAATATAAGTACTATGTATCTTGTCGGGATTTGGTTGGAGTAACATCAAAGGTTTGAAAATCTCTCAGATTCCATTTTATCAGAGTTCTCCCTGGCAACATTTTCTTCCCAATCTTTTTCTTCCCTCTTGGAAGCATTGCTTGACTTTTAGAAAAAAACACTTTTTTCTCATTTTTCTAAATATATGTAATTTATACATATTGTTCTCTGACTAAAATATATTTATCTGCATTTTTCTAAGATACATATTTTGAGTTTTGTGGAATTTGTGTATAATTTTGAAAAGAGAGGGAGAAGTGGAAGAAACTGTCCCTTCTGGTTTCTTCCTAATAATTAAAAAAAATATGCATGAATATTCACTAACCATTTTGCAAACTTTGAAGACAAAAATCATTTTTAAAACAATTAACACACATTCATTTCTGATAACTAAGGGGAAAATGTTATTTTCTGCTTAGCTCAGTTAGGCTGGTTGTGGTATTATTGTTCTCCTTATTGTATTTATTTTTGATCATATGCAGAAATGCAGCAAAACTTCTCAGCGTCTGTGTTCTCTCACCCTCACTTTGGCTACTTCCAATTTTAGAGAAAGTTCTAGACCAGAAAGGAGCACATATGAAAATAAATAGTATTTTAAAACACCCTTTCCCAGTGCTGGTCTAGTCAAATTCTGAGCACACCTTTCCTACCCAGCTAGCTGTATTTTATGCAGAAATAAAAATGCCAAGAGATGGTATCACAGATCATATGCGTAACCTGTACTTTGACCCCATCTACCCAATTACTCCTTGAATTTATCTTCTACAATGTCTGAGAAAGTGACAGCCAGCTCCATTCTGATCCTCTGGAATAGTCACCAAATCTCATTTGTTTCCTCCTCCCTTGAGTTAGCAGCACAAATATAAAAGTGTTTTTATGTCCTATAATGTACTCATATTTTCAGTGTAAAACTTAAATGTGCATAGCACTCAGCTTGCATATTATAAGTTTGCACTTATAAGTTTTACTAACAGCCCAGGATATTCTTTATGAGTACCTATGAAATAAAAAAGGGCATAAATTTGTAACTGATTTAAAATTTTATAACCAAAGTTACACTGAACATTAAGTAGGCCATTTTCAGCTAATCCACACTGCTGTGAATTAAGTTGTTATGCTAAAGTGAAAAGGAAAATAAAAACAGTCCTTGCCTTCCCCGGTGGCCTGTTTGCTTTAACAATCTGAATTGCAAGCTGAAAAGTATATTAATTGCTACTAGTATTTGTTTCCCCATGGAGTGCTTTTTATCTAGTTCAGTTTCTAACTTGCCTTATCTTAAGGTAGAAGTGGGCAACTGTATGAGGTTAGTTGCTATTTTCTTCCTTCACCACCCTACGTGTGCCCTACTAGGGCCTTGAGGTTGGTTGGTAACCATAGTACTTTGTGGGCAAAGCCTGTTTTCATTTAATAACATTCAGATAAAAATGCTTTAACTGCCATGACTCAGTACTATGGAATTCTTGGATTTGGATTTGTTGTGGCACCAGAGGTCTCTCATAGAGAAGGCTAAATATCTTACAAAACTGAAATCCAAAATTCCATAGCACTGTTTACAAGTTGAGATACCTTGTTTCTTGACAACAGGCCAGATACTTTTCATCAGTTAGCCATCTGCTTGGGAGACCTCTCCAGACCCAGTTCCACAACCCCCACAATTTTAAAAGGCATGTGACTCAAGATCAGGGGTAGGCAACCTTTCCCCTTTAAGGGCCGAGGGACTTCAGCTCCCAGAAGCCTCAGCCATGTTGGCCAATAGTCCCATCGGCCCTTAAAGGGGAAAGGTTGCCTATCCCTGCTCAATATGGTCCAAAGAGTGGTTATTTTGCAAGCTTTTGAGACCCAAACAATCTGAGACATCAGTCTGAAGAATTCTCCTCTCTAAAATGTCCAATGGATGCTCACCAATACTGATTTGCACCCTTCTTCCATACTATCCTTGTTCCAACCAAGTGGCCTAACTGGCCAAGAATGTTTCCATCACTATCAATGATAAGCACTTGTACAACTTGTTACAATTGTACATAATGTCAGGTTGTGCCAGGAAAGTTGCCAAACTTCTTCCCATTGAATTTATCATCTCCCTGTTAACCTTTCTTCAGGCCCTGTACAGACATATGTATCTCTCTGGCTCCAGACATACCCAAGAAGCAGGGCAGATCATACCAGAGCCATTCCTATCTACTTATGTTGAACTTCCCTTAAATGTTCTATGGGCCAAATGATCAACATTTTGCCTTTTAACAGGCCCAAATCATAACTTCCAGTGTGAAGTCCATGATCCTCCCATGAAACCCCACCACTACATGGCTTGGTCATGAAGTTTCTTGCTGGAATTGAAATATAGTCTCTTTTGCACCTAGGAGACTGATAGACTCTCTTCCATCATGTTCCATGTTAACAAGTATATATACATATATGTATGTGTGTGGTGAGAGGGAGAGAGAAAGAGAGAGAGAGAGAGAGAGAGAGAGAAAGCCATAATGGTCTGAAAGAAATGTGAGAGTTAACATAAAATTCTATATCCCTAGACAAATGCTCCACATGCAAGGGGCAAAAATAAGTCATAAAATACTCAGTCCATTACTCAGCCTTCTGGATTCTGAGTGTGTTGTCCTAAATGCAGCAACTAAGAGTGGGAACAAATTACTGTAAACCCAGATTAGGCATGAATCTAATTGCATGGTCTAGAAATGCTCTCTGGCTAAAACGGAGCTATCTTAATGCTGAAAATGCATCAATTCTAGTCTTCTACATAAATTGATAATGCTTTCACTGTGCACAGCCCTCACTCTATAAACCGAATTTCTATGAAAGGCTTTCACCATAGTCTAGGACAAGGGTAGGGACTTCAGCTCCCAGAATCCCAGGAGCTATTGGCCAACATGGGACTATTGGCCAACATGGCTGAGGCTTTGGGGAGCTGAAGTCCCTCGGCCCTTAAAGGGGAAAGGTTGCCTACCCCTGGTCTAGGATCTGGGTAATCTTATAGTGATAGCCCCAACTCAACCCAAAGGCCCCAGTACTCTAAAGTAATCCACACCTTAAACCCATTTCAAAGCCTCCAGTCTGTTTAAAAGCCTACAGCATGGCTAGAAGTCAAGCTGTCCTGTTTGGTTCTAGGTAGCACCTGGGTAGCCACTTATATGGGGTTACCACTAAATTGGCAATATTTCTTGGTGTAATTTTTTTTTTCAGTGGACAGTAGCTGACTATATTTTTACCTCTATTATTGGTTTATGCTGGCCTCAGCTATGCTCACCTTTGAAATTCTTTCTCTCTAAGAGACCTCAGTTACGTATTTTAGAAGTATATTTTTATGTGCTGGCAGCTTGTCTGCTAATGACTTCAGCCTTTTCAAAATCTAATTTTGCTCCTTTAGTGATGCAGATTAATAGGCTTCAAACATTTTTCCTCAAAACTGTCAGTTAATTCATCTGCTTATTTCTACACTTGTGGTGAAATTGGGGTGTCTGTGTAGATTTTATCTATTTCTATAGCTTCTTTCATCTTAAAAGACTCCTGCAACTGACTCTGTCCACTTAGTCTTTTAATAAAAAGTAGTTTTATTTGTCTGTTTTTAAATACTCTATTTAAGAATATCTCAGTGATCTGAAAGTCTTTTTTCTTAAGTGTTAGGGCAGGACTCCTATAGTTGTGGAAAGTTCATAAATTTTTTCCCTGTCTTTTTGATTTCATGATGCTTTCTGTGTAGGAATATTTGGTATTTATATTAACCAGAGTAAAGCAAGGCTAGTGCAACAAGAACTTGTAGTAGAATAAATTAGTCTGGATGTTCTTTTAAGATAAAAAAAAAATCTTGGAAGGTTACAAAAAAGGCCAAATTTTCCTGCAATCTTTAATTCTGCTCTATTTGCTACTTTTGATTTCCAATCACTTACAATTAACAAAAAGTCCAGTTCGGGAGTGTGATCAGGTTGTGGACTCTAGAATAGACTCTTTGAACTCCTTCTGCCTCTGTAGTTAGATCATACATAATTGTGGATTATGGACACATTGATGGATTTTTCTTGAAGTCTTATTATCCGGTCAGACTTTGTATCATATTCTTTAACTGTTTTTGCTGCATCTCTCCTCACTCATTGTGTAATTACAATGCCACCTCATTTCTTAGACTTTCATTTCCTGAGTAAAACAGTGTGTAATTATTTAAGTCAAAATGTCCCATTCTTATCCAATTTTGCTCACTCAGCCCAAGTATTGCAATGTTCCTACATTCCATTTCTTGCTTTACTATTTCTAACTTCCCCTGATTCTTGCTCCTCATATTCCATGATCCTGTAATATCTGCTGTGCAGATATGGACTTTCCTTTAATCTATGAGCACATCTTCTACTGTACCCAACTAACTTGCTAAATGTCATCCAACTCAGGAGTCTCATGTTCTGTCACTATCTCTTGTTTAATTTTGGATTGTCTCATCATAGGGTTTTCATATGAAAAGACATACAGTAACTGTTGGACTGAATCTGCACTGCAGAATTATTGCAGTTTGACACTGGAGTTCTGGAATTTGTTGCCATGAGTCAGGGATGTATGAAGGATAGTTAACAACAACAACAATTATTAATTCAGGATTAATTTTACACTGTTAAACCAAGAATTAGATATTACCTGAGCTGCTTCTGGACTTCTCAGTCAGCACAGTTTCTGGAACTGAGTTGGATTAATGCAACTGTTTTAAGGTGAATGATTATCAGGGTGCTCATATCCACAGCCCCCCAAAAGTGTGACTGAATTCTAGCTTTGATGTGTGATCAAAGGTTTGAGAAGCTGAAATTTCCATCTCAGCAGGATATTAACAGTATTTCCCCCTTTGATTTGAGACCTCCTTGGTGTTAGGTAGAATGTCCAGGTTTCATTAAACAAGGACAAGTTTCCTCTCATCTCTATAATAAAGGATTCAGTCTGTTTTGTGATTATCAGATCAAAGGCACAGTCGTTTTTTATATTTTGACTTCTAGGGCTTTCAATTAAGTTAACAAAACAAAGCCCTTTGAAATGAGGACAAGCCATTTTAATAAACAGACACAAATATCCATTACAAGAGAAATCAGTAATGATTAATGAGATAGATCTATATTTGTGCATACACACAGAGAGAGATGTATAATCATAAATCTTTAGGTCTAGGAACATCTCTTTTTTTTTAAAAAAAAAAATCCATAACATGAGGAAAATGCCCCCATGTGTCCAAACAGATTGGGGACAATTTTTAGGGGGAAGCAGATACAGCCCTCCAAGGTCTCCTAGGAGGATAATGCACCCCCTAGACCTCCACAGTTGTCAATCCCTGCCTAAATGGATGGTTTCTTCTACATTTGACCATTTTTTTCAGTCTCAAGTTCTCTCCATCCTGAATATGAAGAAAATTGCAAATTTTGGTAAAGTCTGATGAAATATAAACTGAACTGAAATATTCATCAATCTGCAGCAGGGACCCTTTTCCATTCATGCTTTGTGTAGAACCCTGGAAATCAGTCTTTGGGAGACAGAGATTCTTAAAGTCTAGGAAATAAAATTTAAACCCCATTAGCAACACAAACAGATGCCTGGATCTCAAAGGACACATCTAATGGATTTTAAAATTTACTTCCTGGACTTTAAGAATTTTTGTCTCCCAGAGCATACATGGTCAGAAGGAATGGCCTCTGCCTGCATGAATATCCCTCCAAACCATCTTAACTGAGAATAACAACATCTTGACAAAATGTAATCCTATCACTCTAACATTGTAATTCCCCCCCTCCTGCATGTCTTTGTACACCTTTGCCTGATGAAGAAGCCTCCTGAATTTTGAAAGCTTTCATCATATATTTTGTGTATTTTGTTTGGCCCAATAAAAATATCACTATTTTGTGGATTTTGTATTTTATTGTAAACCTGACAAATTTTTGCTGGTAGACACAGTTCCAGTGCTTCCAGAAAACATACTTTTTTTTTTCAAATCAAATCTCACTTGGCTTTCCTTCCCTTAGATGATTGTGGCAACTGATTTCCATTTATTTTCTTCCTGTGAAAAGATGGAGAGAGCACCATGCAGAGACTTCTGTTGGTAAGATAAAACTTGGCTCATTTTATTGGAGAATGTTGTTCTGATAGATGGGAACATCTGAAGCATTTTCACACAGATTTATATACCCTTAGATTCACAATAAATAAACTTTTTTTTATTACATATGAAAAATAAATTACTTATAAAAACTAGCAAGGGAAAACAGTACAGAATAAAGTTTTGCAAATATAAATGAAAATGATGTTCTTTGAGAAAAGAGCCTTCAATATGACTGGAGGGAAAACAGATGAAACTGGAAACACCATTTTGAAACGTTGTTAACCCAAATATCATATTACAATAGCAGGATTAAAAACAATTTCAAAACACATCAGACAAAAAAAGCACACCTGTTATTAAAAGCCCTTTCTTCAACATTCAGTCCATAGCACAAAGCCTCCTTGAATAAAAAGGTATTTGCCTGTCAGTAGAAGAATAACAGGGAGAGAAAAGTGATCCACAACTCAGGAGAAGGCACCAAGAAAATTGTTTATTGTGACACCCCCCAACATGCCTATGTGGTTGGCAATTCAGATATACAAGGCCTTATACATACTTTGTCCATACCATGAGAATGCACAACTCATTTGAAAAGACAATAATACTAGGAAAAATAGAGGTAGCAGAAAAAGAAGATCACATGCCAGAGCAGGACCTAAGCTGAAGTGGAGGACAGTGGGTATTGGAAATGTCTCATCACAGGGTCTCTATGAGCCAGGGATGACTGAAGGACCATTATTAACAACAACAAAACTTAAAGCAGTAGTAGCTGGTGGAATGGAAAGTAGGGTCACCTGAGGTAAACAATATCTATTTTGCTACCAATGTTCCTTTAGGGTAAATCTCCAGAGGGCACAAGTAATTCATTACATGTATTTGGCATGGAAATAACATGATCAAAAATCACCTACCTGGTTTGCGAAGACTGCATACCCCTCATACCTGGTTTGGTTTTGTGCTAGGACAAAAGATGTGTGGCCTCTTGCCACCTCTTACAGACAACCCATCCTCCTTCAAGAAGCCTTAGATCTGAGCTTTATCCCAAACTGAATTTGTAAGTAATTTTTAAATATGGATATCTTCCCTGTATCTCAAAACTCCTGTATCTTTCCTGGACAAAGCACATAGAAAGCATATAGCAGGAAAAAGAAAGTGTCTCTACCAATGATCACAATTTGAGTACAAACAGCCAAAGTTCAGAAATCAGTTTCTGCTCTCAGCCTCTCTTACACACACACTTTATTTTCAGACCTCTGTCTCTAAGGAACTGGAGGCTAGAACAGGCAGAATTCACATAAATTAAATTGCTGCTACTACTTTCTGCACTCTGACAAGGAGAACCAGAAACCTTAGTAGAATATATATACAAGGGTTCGACTCATACTGAGTATGTACAAGTTAGAGAATTTAAATTATATATTTAATTTGATTCTGGGGCCATTATCCAAGTTGAGGAAAGGAGGGGCATGTGCAAATAATGTAATATGTGGCAACAATCAGAAAGTGGTCAACTTCACTGCTGTCATTGCTGTAGAGCTATTCAGAAAACAATCAGAAGTGTCAACAAAGCAGCAGGACATGAAACTTTCTGGGCATGTGAAGGTAGCACACCTGGAGCCTCTTCACACTACATAATTATGGTAGTATGATTCCACATTAATGATGGGATTTGCAGTTTAAGGAGGGGCATTTAGAATCTTCATCCAGAGTACTTATATAGTGCCTTCTTAAACTACAAGCTCTCATAAAGGAAAGGAAGAGAATACCGAAGCCAGTGGAGAAGCCAGTGAGTAAAGGGCAAAAAGTAAATCACCATGTAGCACAATCCATTTGTCTTTACTCTGTCTTTCTGCTGCTAAGGAGTCATTAGTAAGGAATTGTTCTTACACTGCCCCTGCTCTGAAGAGCTGAAAAGCTAGATAGGGTTATACAATATAGGAAAATATGGTCTTGTAGCTAACCTTCAGATAGAACTGGCAAAAACAAATCTGAGTATATGTTTGCCTGAGAAATCCTATGAAATCATGGGGTTACTATAAGTTAACTGGTGACTTGAAGACATGCACACACTATTCATCTAGTTCTCTGGTATCTCACCTCCCCATAACTGTTGTTAGCTGCCCTCAAGTTGGTTCTGACCCATGGTGACTCTGTGGATGAGACATCTCCAAGAATCACTGTGCTTCACTGCCTTGCCCACATTCTGCAAGCCCTTGCCTATAACTCCCCTGATTGAGTCTATCCATCTGGTTTGTGGTCTTCCTCTCTTTCTTCCACCTTCTACCTTTCCTAGCATTATTGTTTTTTTCTAGTCATCTATGCCTTCTTATTATGTGACCAAAGTATGATAGTCTCAACTTGATCATCTGAGCTTCCAAGGAGAACTATGGATTGATCTGCTCAAGAACCCATTTGTCTTCTTACCTGTCCATGGTATTCTAAGTACTCTTTTCCAGCACCATATTTCAAAGAGTTTATTTTTTTTCTGTCTGCTTCCTCCACTGTTCAGCTCTCACATCTTTACATGATAATTGGGAATACAATGGCCTAAATGATTCTGACATTAATGTTCAGTTGTATGTTTTTGCTCGTCAGTATCTTTTCCAGTTCTTTCACAGCTGCCCTGCCTACTCCTAGCCTTCTTCTTATTTCTTGACTGCAGTCTCCATTCTCGTCAGTGTTTGATCCTAGATATGGGAATTATTTGACTATTTCAATTTCCTTATTGTCTAGACTGAATTTGTGTATTTCCTCTGTGGTCATTATTTTTGTTTTCTTTATGTTCAGCATCAGATTTGCCTTTGTACTTTTATCTTTAACCTTCCTTAACTGTTCCAATTCCTGAATATTTTCTGCTAATATTATGGTGTCATCTGCATATCTTAGGTTGTTAGTGTTTCTTCCTCCTATCTTAACTCCTTTTTTCTGATTCTAATTCTGCTTTTCTTAAGATATTTTTCAGCATATATGATAAGCAAATAGAATGCTTTTGCCTGACCACTTTGCCTATTGGGAACCACTCTGTTTCCCTGAATTCTGTTCTGATGGTATCCTCTTGACCTTGATACAGATTCTTCATCAGGACTATCAGACGTAGTGGCACCCCCATGTCTTTGAGTGTGTTCCATAGCTTTTTGTGATCTATACAATTAAATGTTTTGCTGTAGTCTATGAAACACATGCTGATTCTTTTTGGGGAATTTTTCGGTGTGCTCCATTAGCCATCGTATGTTTGCAATGTGGTACATAGTGTCCCCTCCTTTTCTAAATCCTGCTTGCACCTCTGGAGTTTTTCTCTCTATTATGGTTGGAATCTATGCTGCAGAATTCTGAACATTATTTTGCTTCCATGTGAGATTACTGCTAATGTCCTATAGTTGCTGCAGTCTTTTGTATTGCCTTTCTTGTGAATTGGTATGTATATCGAGCATTTCCAGCCTGTTGGCCATTGCTTTGTTTTCCATATTTATTGGCATATTTCAGTTAGTTGCCTCTGTCTGTGGACATTGTAGCAGTTCAATTGGGATATCATCTGTTCCTGGTGATTTATTTTTCCTATTTCCTTTATTGCCAATTCCACTTCACTTCTTAGAATTTGGGGTTCATCTCCATAGGGCTTCTCATTCCAAATGTAATTCATTCCCTCATCTCTTTTGAATAACTCTACTGTGTATTCCCTCCAGCGTCTTTTTAATTTTTCTTGTTTCTGTGTTATGTTCTTTTTTTTTTTTTCTATAGAGCATCTCTGTCTTTGGTTTGAATTTAGCTTTTTTTTTTATACACAGCCCTTATTCTTCCCTTTTTATTGTTATCTTCTATTTCTCTGCATTGATCTTTGTAGTATTTCTCCTTATACCTGCATGTCATATGTTGCATAGTTGTGTTCATGCTTCTGGTTTGTTCCTATCTCCCTTTGCTTTTGCTTTTCTTCTTTCTTTTACTGTCTGAAGTGTTCCATCTGTCATCCATTGTTTCTTATCTTTCCTTTTGGCCAGTGTTAGTGTTTTCTTGCATTTGTCCTTAATTATGTCTTTGACTTCTATCCACAGTTCTTCAGGTTCCTGGTTAATTATACTCAATAGTTCAAATCTGTTTCTTACATTGTTACTGAATTCATCTGAAATGTTATTCTGGGCATATTTTGGTATAATGTTTTTTGCTTTCTTCTTCAGCTTAACTCTGATTTTTGCTATGAGCAGTTCACGGTTTGTGCTACAGTCAATTACTGGTCTGGTTTTGACCACAAGGATAGAGTTTTTTCATCTTCTACTTCCAATTATGTAGTCTATCTGGTTTTTGTGTTTACCATCTGCTGATGTCTATGTGTATAGTCTCCTACCTGGTTGTATGAAGCAGTTATTTTCAATGAATAGATTGTTGGCCTTGCAGAATTCTATCAGATTCTCTCCTGCTTTATTTCTTGTTCCAAATTCAAATTTTCCTACTGTTTTTGATTCTTCTTTTTGTCAACTTTAGCATTCAAGTCTCTAATGATTAGTTTGAAATCTTGTGATAGTATGTTGTCAATTTCTTCCTGGACTGCAATTTCCTCTCTCAGTTTCCTCTTCATCTGCATCTGTGGTTGGTGCATATACCTGAATTGTTGTGATGTTTATAGGTTTACCCTGAAGCCTTATTGATAATATATGACCTGACTTTGAATTGTGTCTTTTGAGTGCTCTAGCTATATCTTTCATTAGTATAAAAGCCACCCCATTTAACTGAATCTCTTTGGAAAATCTTATAAATCTTGCCAAACAGATGATTTATGTCAAATGACACAGTGGTTAAGTGCTTGTACTGCAGCCACTCACTCACAAACCACAAAGTTGTGAGCTCACTACCAGCTAGGGAGCTCAGGCTCGACTCAGGCTTGCGATCTTCTGAGGTTGCTAAAATGAGTACCCAGCTTGTTGGAAGCAATTAGCTTACACATTGTAAACTGCTTAGGCAGTGCTTAAGTGCAGTATAGAAATGTACTTGCTATTGCTATTGTTAAGTGATATCTATTTTTTTAAAGTAGACATTATTTTATCATCTCTTATGTATTCAAATCATGTTTGTGAAAGGTAGGGTCTTTTATTTTAATTTAAAAAGTATTCAGGTTTGTTTTGGGATTATGGCCAGAAGTACACAAATCCATAAATTAATTTGAAATTTCATTAGGCAATATTAAAATGTTATATGTCAAAGCTTTAATTAGAGTTACTTTTTTGTTTACATCTTTTAATTGTTCGGAATAATAAATATGCGGGTTTTAAATAATATTTATAACATATTCTGATTAATAGTATCGGGGATTTTCTGTAGGCTTACAGCCTTTTTTCAGCCTTTTTTTCTTTTGAATCATAGAATCTAAGAGTTGGAAGGGACCACTAGGGTCATCTTCCATGCAAAAATATACAACGTATATATTCCTGCCCACTTAATCTCACTATAAAGCCCTCCAGAGATGGGAGTCCACTGCTGAACATCTCTTACAGTAAAAAAAAAAAAAGAGACTTTTTCCTGAAGTTTAGATGTCATATATTTTCTTGTAATTTGTTCTAGTCTCTGAAGCAACAGAAGATAAGGAGACAACCTCACTCCATCTTCCACATTATATCCTTTCAGATATTTAAAGGCAGCTATCATGTCATCTCTCATTCTTCTCTTTCTCAAGCTAAACAAACACAGCTTCTTAAATCATTCCTTGAAAGGCTTGGTTTCCAGACCATTGATCATCTTGATTATCCTATTTGACCACTGATCATCTTGACTGCTGGGCAGCCCCAGCTTGTCAACATCCTGCTTGAATTATGATTCCCAGAATTAGACACAGTACTCCAAGTGAGGTCTGACCAAAATAGTGCCAAAGAGAGCATTGCTACAAGGACCCTTGATCTGAACACTATACTCCTATTGATATAGGCTGTAATTGCATTGGCGTTTTGGATCACAGCATCACAGTCTTGACTCATGTTTTAATTGTGGTCTACATGTACTGCTTCCAAGCCATGTCATCCATCTTGTATTAGTGCATTTCTTTTTTCCTGCTTAGGTATAGTACTATGCATTTACCCTTGTAGAAATTAATTTTGTTAGTTATAGCCCAGTTTTCAATCTGTCAAAGTCATCTGGAATTCTGCTCTTGTCCTTTAGAAAGATTCACCAGCTACCTTCTCCTTCATTTGGTGCCATCTGATAATTTGATAAGCATACTCCCTATTACATCATTTCAGTCATTAATAAAGCTGTTAAACCGCGGAGGAGGAGGAAGGCGAGACCACCTGGGCCTGTCAAAAGGGCCCCACCGAGCCTTTCCTCCAAAG
>CM034702.1:9333569-9347141 GCA_020142125.1 Phrynosoma platyrhinos
TATTATTATTATTATTATTATTATTATTATTATTATTATTAACCACACTCAGCCCCTAACAGAACCTTGAGGCACCCCACTAGTCACTTCTCTTCAGGATGAAGTGGAACCACTGGTAAGCATTATATCCATCAACAAATTACAGATCCACCTAACTGTAGCACTATATAGCCCACATATCAGTGGCTTATCTGAAAGGATATCATGGGGGACCTTGTCAAAAGCCTTACTGAAATCAAGATATACTACATTCACAGCATTCCACTGGTCTACTAAGCTTGTAATTCTATCAGTAAAAGATATAAAATTAGTTTGGCATGACTGGTTTTTGAGAAACCTATGCTGGCTCTTAGTAATTACAACATTCTTTTTTCCATTATTTATTTGATTTATTTAATACATGAAAGTACTTCTGCCTTCTGAGGAATCTTTCTCATATTACACTTTGGATACAGTGGTCCTGGTGGCTACTATAATAATAATAATAATAATTTTTATTTATAGCCCACCCCTCTGCTCAACAATCAGGGCGGGTTACAACATTAAAAACAGACAAAGTTAAAAACATCCCCTCGTGCCCCTAATCCTCCCTCCTAACCCCTTAAAACAAGATTAATCTAGAGAAGAATTAAAATACCTTAAACAATAAAACCTGAACCAAGGCAATCACATGCGATAGGACAAATAACACACTGAAAAACTCATCTCCCTGGGCAGATATTATTCTGGGAAGGCCTGCCAGAAGAGATCCATCTTCACCGCCTTCTTAAAGGCAGTAAGGATGGTAATAAGATGGATCTTGTGCGGCAGGCCATTCCAATGTCTGGGACTGATGGCAGAAAAGGTCCTCTGGGAGGTCTGAGACAGCCTAGTTTTTATTGGCTGCAGCAGATTCCTCCCAGAGGACTGAAGGGCATGGGGGGGATCATATGGGGAGACACAGTCCCTGAGATAAGATGGACCCAAGCCATGTAGTGCTTTAAAGGTCAAAACCAACACCTTGTACTGCGCCCAGAAACTAACTGGCAGCCAGTGGAGGGATTTAAGCACTGGTGTTATGTGCTCCCTCCTAGATGTTCCAGTGATTAACCTGGCTGCCATATTTTGCACCAATTGAAGTTTCCGGGTTAGGCACAAGGGTAGCCCCATGTAGAGTGTGTTGCAGTAATCCAGATGTGAGGATACCAGAGCATGTACCACAGTTTCCACAGTTTACTTTTAAATATCCCATATAATAACATATGACATTCCAGAAGTTTTGTTTTCCTCATTTATCAGTGGAGTCATAGAGATTGTTAGCAAATGGATGTCTAATCAATGGTGTTGGATTAAGTCTTCAAATGTGCTTCTTTTATTTTCTATATTAGAGTCAAATTGCAAAATAATAATAATAATAATAATAATAATAATAATAATCAATGATCAGAAACTACCGTGGCACAATATATTTGTATTCTGGGTGCTTATATCTCCAAATATTTATTAATCCATTAGGTGAGAACAGCATGGAAGAGTCAGGTTCTCCTTACTTTAGTATTGGTGAATCTGCCAACTTGTAAAGATTCACATCTGTGATAGTGTTAGTGTTATCACCCACAAGTGAGACTTCATCTGCAACAGCATGAATTCTGTTCAGAACTATCATTATGAATCATTTCTGACCCATTTCATTTTTGTTTTGTTTTTGAAGCACAGTAGCATGCAAAGCATTTTTTTTCCCCTACCAAGTGTCCATTGATTAACACAAACTTATCTTACAGGTTAATACAGGTATCATCTATTCAGATGGTGTGTATTTGCATCTTCTTCCCAGACTTAAAAGATCTACCAATGAAGTTGTTATTGTTGTTGTTGTCTGCCTTCAAGTCATTTCTGACTTATGGCAACCCTATCACAGAGTTCTTTAAGACTAAGTATGTGTGACTTACTGAAGTGTGTTTTCATGGCTGAGCAGGGAAATGAACTCTGATCTCCAAAGTCATAGTCCAATACTTAGATCACTATACCATTCTGTTTCTCATATTAGTCTATAATTCACATTAAAACATTTGTGGTCCTACTGAACTGATGTGTTTCCTGCATGAATACAATGCAGGGGTGTGTATTACTTTTAACACCCATTTTCTGAGCCCAGACCATTTGTGTTATCTGGTATTACTTTTAATTGTTATTCTTATTGTCTTATTCCATTAGTGTTTTGAGAAAACTTTCTCTATCACATTTCATAACTTTTATATTGATTTGGTTTCACTGCCCACAATGATCAATACAAACATGAAAGACTGCGAACATAAATGTATACTGCATCTATCAGGTAGAGGTCATACTTTCCAGCTGTGAACTCTTGCTTGCTGTGCTGTGAGTTGCAATTATGGAGGCAAAACTATATCAGTAATGTAATGGATCAGAAGAAAGCACACACACACTTTTCATTGTAGCAACCTGCTTCCAACCAACCCTTCTTTGGATATAGAATTGTAGCATGTTATTATAACAAAGCATATAACAGACAACCGAGTATACAAAAAATTAAACCATCCCATTTTATCATAGATTCCAGTCACACTACAAAAATAACCCAGTGTGAAACCGTGTTGTTTTCGCAATGTTCACACTTACTCCAACTGCATTTGGTGCAATTTGCGGGTGAGGGGTTGCCCCAAAACCCAATTAACCCAATGTATTTGACAGCGGCTGCCTTAATGCTTCTTTCTTTAAAAGCCACAACAATCCCAATCTTTAATAGTGAGAGGAAGCTATCTAATCAATCTGGATCATTGATGGCAGTGGAGGTGCCTCCATTTTTCTTGGGGCAATGCTCCCCAAACCCAGTCTGGGGGGAAGGAGTGTGTGTATGTGAGAGAGAGGGGGGGTAGGTGTGTGTGAGAAAGACCATGTATCCTTGTGAGTGGATGGGTGTCAGCAAGGAAGCTAGAGAGCGTGCCTGAGAACATAGGCATGCTTCCCTTCCATGCCCTTCTTCTCGCAGCTTCCTCGCTCTCCTTTTTGGGGACTGGGATGGGGTCAGCATTTGCTGCTGCAACTGCAGCTGCTTCTGCACAGGGGTGGGAAGTGTGGCCAGCTGGCATCTCCCTCTCCTCTGGCAGCCCTCCTCAGGAGGAGTCTGAAGGATGGGGTGGGAAGCAAGCACTCCAAAAGCCAAGGATCCACCAGCTGCTTTGTCCTCTTCTGTTCCCCCCTCCTCCTCTTCCACATGTTCAAAGTCACCATTTTGAGGAGGAAGGCAAAGGTTTTTAACTGACACCAGATGGCCATCTGGAGGGAGCACTGTGGTTGTATCTTCTTGCATGGGAGGGAATTGGACTGCATGGCCCTCATGGGTCTCTTCCAATTCTGGGATTCTCTACAGTGACTTGGACATGGCCATCTTGTGTGAGAGCAGAGATGTGTTCAACTCCTGCTTCAAGGCAAGGGATTATTTCTAGCATTTTAAACTGTATGTCACAAGTGTGAATGCCTGACTGTGTTTAAATACCTTGGAGAGATTCAATTGCAGTAAACCTACCAGGAATATAGACCCGGGATTGCATCAGAGAGGAGATCCTGATCTCCCCAGTACAAAAATGTTAGTGTGTATGAGCCCTAAGTATATAATTAGGTGGCAACTCCTTCTTTTGTGTGCTCCAGAAGCATCCACATTCCATAAGCTTCTGCTCAAGCTTTCTTTCCCAGGTTGTAGCCTTGTGTCCTGTTTAATACTGGCAAGTGCCCAGGTCAGTGCACCTTCAGATCATAGGAACAGGCAGTGGAGAAACCAGGCCAGTACCAGGTCATTAAAAAGATGTCAGTGAAAGTAGAAACATGGTTCAGGCTGTCTTGAGGTCAAAGGATGAAAAGCAGTCCTGATCAGGTCCAATGCCAATAAGTAAATTTTCAGAAAAAGTAAATCAAGGGGCACACTGAATTTCAGAGATCCAGGAAGACATATCAGATGAGCCCACAAATGGAGTGCTGGACCTGACTGGTTGCATTCTGGGAGAAAGTCTCTCTCTCTCTCTCTCTCTCTCTCTCTCTCTCTCTCTCTATAGATATATATATGGCCTTTGTTGAAGTAATTTATAGGCAAATGTATATCAGCCCAGGTGGACCAATTAGACCAGCTTTTCTCTTTAAAAGCAGATCAAAGCTCTTCCTTTGCAATGGATCTTTCAATCTATTATGTTCTGCAGGATCAAGTGCCTCTGTATAGTACTCATGTATTACACAGGCTACATGGGATGGGCTAAGCTCTGCAACTTCCAGTGCCATGGCTACCAATCCTGACAAACACCAATATCAAGGCTCAGCACATGCAAGTGAACACCATCCAGGGTCAGGGGGTTTCCCAATAGACAAAGGATTACTGATTAAATAGACACAAAGACCCTTTGCCTATCTTCCCACCCTGAGGCTTTGCCATTAAATAGTAGATCAACACACAGATTAACATGTAAATGACTTCCTCCCAACTAAGAGTCACACAGTATACATACCCCACTCACTTCCTTGCTAGCATTTTCTGAAGATGCCAGCCACAGGTGCAGGCAAAACGTCAGGAATACATTCTTCCAGAACATGGCCACATACCACAAAAAAAAAAACCATGAAAACTATTCAAAAAATGATGAGTGGAGGGGCATTAATTGCGTTTTAAATTTTATTAGAATATTTTAACTGATTCTCTTTGCAAACTGCCTTGGGTTGCATTCTGGGAGAAAGTCTCTCTCTCTCTCTCTCTCTCTCTCTCTCTCTCTCTCTCTCTATATATATATATATATATATATATACACATGAAAGAATGATAGTCCCCATTGACAAGATTGTTGTGTCTGACCATAGGGGGTGGTGCTCATCTTGGTTACTAAGCCAAAGAGCACAGAAAGCACAGAATGCTGTTTACCTTCCCACTGAGAAGTGGTACCTATTTATCTACTTTATACACACGCACGTACACATACACACACACAAACATATGGTTTTCATGGTGGGGGGATACTTATAGGATTACATTCTTATTCATTCTAAATTTACTTTTCATTTAAAATATTCCAAGAGAGTTTATAGCAAAGCAAGTGCTTCTTTGTGTCAACTCATGGTTACCTGTGGATGAGACATCTCCAAGACCCCCTATCCTCCACTCCTCTGCTGGCTCAGGCCTAAGTCCTCTCTCCATTGTCATGCAATATCACTCTTTTTCTACAATCCTCTACCTTTCCTAGCATTATTGTCTTTTCTCATGATTCATGCTTTCTCATGATGTAGCCAAATTACAACAGCCTCAATTTGATCATCTTGGGAGATTATCACACTACCTTTAAAATCCATTAAATAGAGACTTACCTCACCTGAACTGAAGTAAAATTTGGGCTGCATCTGAGTGCTATCACATAGATTTCCCCCAAAAAACACAATTGAAATGCAGGTTAAATTCAGTCAGGCTGACTTAACTCGTTTCAGTGACCATTTTTTTTAAGTCGGAACTTCTGTTAAAATTTGGGCTGAGCTACCAAAAGGAATAAAATAAAAAATTCTGGACTAAAAAATCCCAGTTCCCAGATTCTGCTGTAAAGATTATGTTCCCAAATCATGGAGAGGAGAAAAGGGACAATGGCAAAGAATTAATTTGCTGGGTGTTAACTATTAAAAGCTATTGCTTGAATTCACAAGGGAACTGGGAGATGGGGATCTACCTATTTTACTAGATTTCACCATATAGACATTGCTTCCATGGTTCCATGAAAATGGCTGAGAATTAAGTTGAACAAGTGGATTTACATATTAAATAACATTCCTGGGGAGAGGTATTTTGCACAATGCCTGATGGATAATTTTATTGCCTTTTCCCACTGTGTGGTTACTAGAGTTCAGTTAATATTATTTCGTGAGCAAAATCCTTCTAATTGTCTACAAGGAGATAGTTGTCTATTGTTTTGTTGACTCTGTTTTGGGCATATATGGGAATCACCTTGAGGTTGATTTGCAATCTAAAGTGGTTTTCATCTCCATTTAACCTTCCTGCTGTGGCTGAAAATTGTATCACAATGTCTAGATTTTAATAAACTATCAAGAAATGTGCCTCTCTCTTCCATTTACATAATTAAAAGCTTTATCAGTGAAAACCCAGACATGGTTCAGTCAGCATTTCTTGCAAAATTTCACCTACTGGGCAAACTGAAAGGTTTTCCCATCATTTGAATTTGTCAGTGGCTACAGTGTCTCAAAATCCCCCCCCCCCCACACACACACACACATTTTCTAGAATATGAGATTTGTGATCTTTGATTTGGTTCGATAGCTACACCAGCATAGCCAACACAGGGCTTTTACAGACTGCCAGAAATAATGCAACTTGAGTCCACTTCAACTGACTTGGCTCAGTGCTAGGGAATCCTGGGAACTGTAGTTTATTGTGGCACCAGAGCTCTCTGACAGAGAAGGGTCAATGTCTCAGAAAAAAAACTACAATTCCTATGATTCCCTAGCACTGAGCCAGGGCAGTTAAAGTGGACTCAAGTTGCATTATTTCCAGCAATCTGTAAAGGCCCATAGTTGATTGTGAGGAGTCATGGAAGTTCAACTTTTCATAGTATTCAATGCTAATGGTGTGTGTGTTTTGTTTGTTTTTTAAAAAAAGATTATGCCCGCAGTTAGAAAAGTTCAAAAGTTCAACTTTTCATAGTATTCAATGATAATGGTGTGTGTGTTTTGTTTTGTTTTTTTTTTTAAAAAAAAGATGATACCTGCAGTTAGAAGTAGGCAAACTTGTGTTCCATTTTCTATAATTCCTGATTATTGTCAAGAACTGCCCCCTCCACAGTTCAGCAAAGCAACCTTCTGTATTTCAAACAAGAACCTTATTCCAGTAACTGAAGGTGTTACCAGGAAGACATTTGCAGACAGACAAGCTATCATTTCCAAACACCAATCCCATATTCCCTGCCACAAAACTTTATGGTCTTGGCTATTATTTGCCCCCAAATCAATACATATCAATGTATGAATCTTCTTGATCAATCATCCAGCCCCTGTTAATCACTTTCAGTTTCCTACTCTATATCCTTTCTTGCATGAGAAACCACATCCCACACACATCTATGGACTCAGATCTATGTTCTTTCCCAATACTACATCTCTCATCATTCCCCATAGCCACAATGCACATATTATACAATTCTAAAGTTATACCTCCTATAAAGGTAAAGATATTCCTCATTGACAAGGTTGTCAAAACATGTCTGACCATAGGGGGTGGTACTCGACTCCATTATTAAGTTAAAGAGCCAGAGTTGTCAGAAACTACTCTGTGATCCTGTGGCCAGCATGACTGCACAGAACACTGTATATCTTCCCACCAAAGTGGTGCCTATTTATCTACTTGCATTTGTATGCTTTTAAACTGCTAGGTTGGCAGAAGCTCAATAACTAATTACCCAACCATACACACAATTCATGATAGATTTGATCAGATTCCAACAGCCATACTGTCTGTTACATAAGGGAGTTGTAATCTAGAAGTGAATAGGTTGCCACCTCCTGTCTTAGTTTGTCAGAAACAGGTGTCACAGACAGGCAGTTACATCAGCTTTTCCACAGTGAAAATGGCAGGCAGATTTACTGCTAATAGTATGATTCCCTGTTCTGTGTCCATACTGCAGTGTTTCTCTTCAGTGATATCATATTAGGGACACTGAACTGAAATGTCAGCTGACATGTTTAGTCTATGGTAGCTGCCTATTCTTAGGAAGTTCTCAGCACTGAGCAACAAGGAGAAAACATCTTTGAAAGGTTCCATCTGGGAACATCGCTGTGCTGGGACTGACCTGGATAGCCTCATTTAATAAAGTTGAAGTATTTTCCCCAGAGCATGGAAATAATTCATTAAAATTGATTGATTACCTCAATTCATTGACATATTAGCAAAAACAAACAAACAAACAAAAACAAAACAAAACAAACCCTGAAATTCATAATGCATTATTTTCATTATTTTAACCACTAAATACAAGTGATTTTATTTTTGATTGATCTACTATACAATTATTATTATTATTATTATTATTATTATTATTATTATTATTATTATTATTATTATTATTATTTTAAAAAAGCAAATTGGCTCTGCTCCCATATATAGCTTTGGTTTCAGTAGCACTCCCTCTCAGCTCCATGACCATTACAAGTTATTTGTCACTGGCATATGCACTCCTTTATTATTCTTTATTATCCTTTACAAGCCTGCCTGTCCCTGTGCCATGGGCTTGCTACCACCATGCACCCCTTATGTCTTTCTTTCACCCAATGTCTTTCATTGCCACTAGTGAGAAGCCCCCTGTTGCTGCATCTAGCATGGAAACTGAGCACCTGGTTGCAACTACATGGCCAGGTGCACGACTTTCATGTCAAATGTAGTGATGGGAGAACTTTTCACTAGTAGCAAAGGGGGAGAAAGGTAAGGGATATGCAGGCTGTCTGGTCTGCCAGTGTTTGCCACATAGTTTTGGAGAAACTCAGTGGCAAACAGAAAGTCATTCTGATCTGGCTTAAGGCCACTTTGCCCTAGAATCAGACCAAATCCATTGGATCTGAATCTGGTCTGATGGTCATCCAAACAGGATGACGTGAGGCTGGGGGGAGGGGGACATGGGCCTTTTGCACCATGTGGACAGCTCCTGGGAAGGAAGATTCAGGTATGTGGGAAGTGGGGCTGTTATTGTTTATTGGGCAGGATTTCTATCCATTTTTGGAATAAAAATTGCCCCAAATCTCACTGTTTTTTTTTTTTAAAATGGGGGTTCGGTGGCTTCAGAGAACTGTTGGAAGATGAGGTTCAGAAGCTCCAAAATCAGTATCCAGGGGGAGCATGCAACCCATGGGCCACACTTTACACACCCCTGTATAAAAGTGCGAAGGTTGTGCTGCTGGTCTAGTGTGAGAGTGCCAAAATAAAATGCTCTGTTCTCCACGGTATATTCTTGGAACAGATTGCCTGCCTATGTAATTACACATTTCATGAATAACCTATAAAAGCCATACAACTCTGAACATATAGAATGGATCTGACCATTTTGGGGACTGCAGTGCTATTTAGGAAGTCCTATTCCATTCTAAACATTTTTTAAGGGACCAATCAAACTGACAATCAAGCTCTAGCAGAGTGGGAAGGCTCTGTTTTTGCCACAGAAGGATTATTTTAAAGCCTTTGCAAAACAACCCAGAAGAAAGATATTCCTAGTTGACAGGGGCTGAAACAACATATTATGCAAATGAAGTTTCCCAGAAGCCATCTTTTATGGAAATTAATATCCTATATTCATTTTCCAGCTGAAAGATTAGAATTAAAATCAGTTACATAATAACACAGATAAAATCCTGGTGCAATCAAGTACCAATGCTCAGATGAAGCCTGGTGATAACAGAAAGCAGGGTTGTGTGCTCTATATTCTTATATGCCTCAAGACAAATACTAGAAAATAAACAGACAAGCTGTTTATGACATTTCCTATTTCAGTAAACATACAACACACAGAAAATAGAATCTGGACTCCTGTCCTGCTAGTTAAGCATCAAACTGGAATGCCCATGGCAGTGAATGTGGCAATGGTTCAAGCATTTCAATCAACCAGGCAAGGGGTTGGGAGCAATGTGGAATAAATTAGTATGTACTGAATGTATGCTTCCAGTGTCCCCTCCCTTTTGTCATATCCATTCATATTTATGAATCAGTCCTGCAGAGTATGAGCAAGATCAGCATCCCCTTCCAATCCCTTTCCAATCCTCTGTGAATGCTATCAGATAATATTGAGCCAAACTGAATTCTGCTTATTATGACATTGGGGAGTTGCAGACTGGTAGAAATAGTGCAAATTGAGTCCACTTTTAGGGTTAGTGTTAGGGAATCATGGGAACTGTATTTTATTGTGGCACCAGAGCTCTCTGACAGAGAAGGCTCAATGTCTCAGGAAAAAAAAATTCCCATGATTCCCTAGCACTAACCCTAAACCTAAAAGTGGACTCAGTTTGCACTATTTCTGGCAGTCTGCAACCCCCCATTGTCTCCAAGGGCTTTTGTCCTGAACCCCCAATTAGTTATTGTGTGCCATTGAAGTAATTTCCTATTTAAGGTGACTCCAATATGACCCTATCAAGGGGCTTTCTTGCCAAGATTTGTTCAGGGGGGTTTCCTTTGCCTTCCTCTGAGACTGAGAGTGTGTGATGTGCCTGAGGTCACCCAGTGGGTTTCCACAGTGAAGCAGGGATTCAAACTATTGTCTCCAGAGTTATAGTTCAATGCTGAAACCACTATACCGCAACACAGACACACTAACCAAAGTAAGCAAAGCAAAGCAGCTTCATTTATATACCACTTCATACCATGCTATGGGGTGTCTAAGTGGTTTACAACTATAGGCTCATTGCCCCCCAACAGGCAGGTACTCATTTTAGTGACCTTGGAAAGATGCAGGCCTGAGCCTAGCCTGAGCTCTGGCTAGTATGAGTGAGTGGCTGCAGTACAGGTATTTAACCACTGCACCACCAGGGCTCCATGTATGCTTTTCCCCCGGGCCAACACAAGACATTTTGCTACCCGGAGTACAGAAAAAGATTGCACATACTCCTGTTCCATGTATAGAAACTGACTGGACTGGTAGGTAAATCTTTATTCTGTCCTCAGTGTGGGACAGTATCCCACTGCGGAGCAACAGGCTAGCTCCTGGAATAGTAGTGGGGAAAATGCAATCTGCATGTCTTTATGTGAAGCCCAGGGATCCTGGAGTCCAAATGAGTTCTTAAAAAATTAATATAAATAAAACAAATCTATTTCAAAGCTATTCCATATGTTTTTTTGGAAGGCATAAGTGTTCTCGTGTTCTCCTGGACTCAGTGGTACCTTTTAACATGTGGTGGTGGAGAAACAATAGTTGTAACTTTTAACATGTAGTGCTGGAGAAAAGGGCTAAGGATAACCCTAGATTCTTTCTCAACTCTATTTATACCACTTTTCCTTGCATCAAAGCACAACAGGGAATGTAGGAGGGGAATGCTTCTGGTGGCCAATAGTGCAACTTAAGTCATGAGACTCAAGCCCAACAAGATCCTTCTTGTAAGTGGAAACAATACACTTTCTGAATTTCTGCTAGAAATTCTAGGACTTACAGCCCCAGGAGAAAAAATAATTATAGTCATGGTTATGACTAGGAGCACCTACCATCTCTGCATCCATTAATCCTTGCCTTCTGCAAACTTTTGTGAGCAAGAGTGTGCTGATGTCTTTTTCTACATTTTATAGAATTATAGAGTTAGAAGTGACCACAAGGGCCATCCATTCCAACCTTCTGCCATACAGGAATACACAATCAAAGCTTTCCCAACAGATGGTCATCCAGACTCTTTTTACAAACCTCCAAAGATGGAGACTCTGCCACTGTAGAGACACAAAGAAACCTTCCAGAATGGGCAGGAATTTGCTCCATCAGTCATATTACACATAGCGCAGCAAATATGTTATTGTCCTGTAGTTAAACACTAATTCTTTTTCAAATGTATGAAGTGATTCTCAGCAATTTTCTTTTCTAATCTTTTATGAACATCATGTCTGGAAGACACAATTATCCTTTCACATGAAAACAGAAAAGAAAGGAAAACAAACAACCCAGAGGGGGAAATATCTTTATATTATATTCCTTCTGCTTGGACTAATTTAGCTCTATATTTCTTCACAGTGGGAAAGGAGTTCAAGGAGGTCGGATGACAAAGTGTATTCTGTTCTCAGCTGGCCATCCATCTCTCCATGTTTCTTTACTGACTTCTTCGAGGTGATATCAATTTTTTTTTTGTGAGGTCCTTGAAGCAAAAATTAAATAAGTTTATTTAAGAGAGGTAAAGTATACACATCTTGTACTGAGAACAATTGTTGTGTGTGCGTGTGTGTGCATCTCTCTCTCTCTCTCTCTCTCTGGGTATGTGTGCAGCCAATCAATACAATGGGAAGCACAGCAAAATAGGTTGCAGCCTTGACAGCCCATCCAATTTCTCTCCCTTTGTGCTTAAAAAAACAACACCTCTTTTAATATGTGCTAAAGGTCAGGGACTGTATTTATCACAACCACATATACTCCAATGATGGGAGGCTATCTTCTTTTTGACAACATAGTTTGAAAAGGGAGTGCAAAATCTAATTACTTGAGTTTTTCGATTACCAGAGTTAAAGTAAGGCCAACTTGGCTGGAAATTACTTGCCACATTTTTAGTGACTTTCTATTCAAAATGTTTTACCTGGCTGCTGTTATTTCTGCCTGGCCTGGTAGAAACAATAACAAGGATCAACTATGATAAGCTGATGACTTCTGAAAGGGTATATGAACTTAGAATAATTCACATTTTCAAGTAAAGATGGATCTCTATTTTACCTGCATGTTTTTTTTAAAACAACAACAACAACAACAACAACGTGCATTTAATACAGTTGAGTTAGATTTAAACTGAGGGCCGATGCAGACAGGCCTAAAGGGCCAGCCTGGGGGTGGAGTTGGGGCAGGGCAACTGCATGCCAGCTGCCCTGACTTCACCCTGACGTTGCTGTCATGGCACATGCCCAACCACACAGTGCATGGCATCAGGGAGCCCTGTTGGTACAGCATGCACACAGACTGCACCAAAGGGGCACAAAAGAGCCGCAGCAACAGTTCTAAGGGTGGCTTTTTGCTGCCCAAAAAAGGAGCGGCATTTGCTGATTTTTTTGCTGCCCAAAAAAGGAGCGGCATTTGCTGATTTTTTTGCTGCCCAAAAAAGGAGCGGCAAAAAGTCAGATTGGGGTGTGGCATGTAGTTGCCGTGGCCCAATCCGGTGCTCCCAGGGGTGGCACAAAGCCACCCCTTAGAGGCTGTCTGCATCAGCCCTAAGTCCATTGAAATCAATGAGACTTATATAAATTATTGCTTACATGATCCATTTATTTCAATTATTTTTCCCTAAGCATGTTTAATTCCAGATATGTGCATACTAAGAGAGCAATGGCAGTGTTTATTTCTGGGTTTTGTTGTTGTTGTTGTTTTAACAAAATGCATTAATTAATTTAATTTTATTACTCTGTCTCTGTCAATTGCAACATGACATTGAGCCAATAAGTGACAAGTACCAGGATCCTTACAAGTAATGTGAGTCCTGAAGAAAAGGAAGCCCTGCCTTTTGACCACATGTGTGTAGCTGATTTTGGCTGGGCATAGAGAGGACCAGAAACTGATCCAGATACAGTAATACAGAGGTGGAAACTGCAAAAAGAGAAATAGTGAAAAACAAATCACCAGGAACAGATGATATTCCAATTGAACTGTTGCAATCCACACTGACAGAGTCAACTCTAGTGCTAACCAACATATGTCAACAGATATGGAAAACAAAATGATGGCCAACAGATTGTAAGTGATCAATATTCATCCCCATCCACAAAAAAAGAAGATACAAAGACTGCAGCAACTATAGGACGATAGCACTGATCTCCCATGCAAGCAAAATTATGGTCAAAACTTTGCAACACAGACTCCAACCATACATGGAGAGAGAAATCCCAGAGGT
>CM034702.1:9347241-9367971 GCA_020142125.1 Phrynosoma platyrhinos
GCCCTTGACTGCATAGATCATGAAAGGCTATGGAATGCCCTTAAAGACTGGGAGTGCCAATACATCTGATAGTCCTGATGAAGAATCTGTATTCAGGACAAGAGGCTAATGTCAGAACAGAACACAGTGAAACCGAATGGCTACCAATTGGCAAAGAGGTCAGACATCCTTTCACCTTATCTGTTCAACTTGTATGCAGAACATATTATAAGAAAAGCAGGCTTGGGTGCAGAAGAAGGAAGAGTGAAAATAGGAGGAAGGAATATCAACAATCTAAGATATGCAGATGACACCATAACGCTAGCAGAAAACCTCACAGACCTAGAAACACCTACTAAGGAAGATCAAAGAAGAAAGTGAAAAGGCAGGCTTAATGTTGAACATAAAGAAAACAAAAATAATGACCACCAAGGACCTTCACAAGTTCAACTTAGACAATGAAGAAATAGAAATAGTAAAAGAATTTTCATACCTGGGATCAAACATTGATAGAAATGGGGACTGCAGTCAGGAAATCAGAAGAAGATTAAGAATGGGGAGGACAGCCATAGTAATAGGAATAGCAAGTACATTTCTATACTGCTTATCAGTGCACTTAAGCACTCCCTAAGCTGTTTACAATGTGTAAGATAATTGCCTCATCAAGCTGGGTACTCATTTTAGCTCCCTCGGAAGGATACAAGGCTGAGTCAAACTTGAGCACCTTGTCATGCCTACGAGATGTAATATTTAACTAACAGTATGTACATTTTGTAAAATTTAAATGGAAATATGTATGATTTTTGGGAAGGGAGGAAGAAAATAGCTTGCAATCAAATATGGACATGAATCACAATGAACTTGACAGCTTTGAGAGAGAAAAAATTGCGAATATAGTGTTGAGTGAGCAAGTCATGAAACGAAAGCCACAGATTTGATCAAATTAGCTATTGAATTGAATCGTGAAGGAACATGCACAAATTAAAATACAAGTCTATCCCCAGAACAAGCAGCATGGAATATGTTTATGCAAAGATAAAATGCCTTCTGGGCACTATATACAATTCTCCCAAGTGTTCAAAAACTAATTGCTAAAAAGTATTCTGCATTCCATCCTTTAAATGCCATACATATGATGCATCATTAATGGAAAATATTTAATTATTCAGTATTAGATTAGATGTGTCAGCATGCATATTTTTGTGCATCTGCCTTATGAAGTTGTTTTAAGAAAAGAATTTTCATCATAAGGCCTGAAAGGGTAGATTGCAAAGCAAAGGCACTAGACACCTGCCTCCCCCCAGTCACTAAATGTTATATAGGAAGGAAGAGAAGGGAAAAGCGGTGACCCTATGTTTTTTATTCCTCCTACCAGTTGTTTCCACCAATATATCAATTCCAAACAACACATCCACTTCCCCCAAACTTACAGTCCAATAAACTCTAGGGAAGTAGGGTGATTTAATCTATGCAAATCCTATATAATCTGATCTGATCCACAATACCAGGATTTGTTGTACTTAGCTTCCACTCAAAAAAGTTTGTTAAAAAGTCACTAGGTAGCTATCATTCCAAATGTAGAAAAGTACTTAGTTATATCATAGTTACCATTCAACTTTGCTTTCTCCTTCTTATACATATAGAAGGACTTGGTATTATGTGAGGGATTTATTCCAAAACCCTTCACATACAATGATTTTCACATATAATCTGGAATGTTATTTCTCTTATCTGAAATGAATGACAAAGACATTTTAGGTCCTCTAATGTGATTCTATGGTACGCTTCTGCCAGAAGTTTGACCAGTCAAAACAATTATGAAATAAATTGAGCTTCATTAAAATAGCAATGATATGCATACAGTAAATATATTATGAATTTTTATGTAACAGATATATGAAAATATACTAATTAGAACTGAACTAAATGAAGTATTAAAAACCTGAAATGCTCACAGAGTGAGAAATTGACTATAACACTAATCAAGCACATTGTGTTTACTAAGATGCTTTCCAAATATATTCAAAATTAAGGAGGCTTGGCCTCAGATAGTGACTGTTTTGGATGAGGCAAAAAGTTTGCCAACTGCAAGCATGGCAAGGAATGGGACTTGATTCAAGGGAGCAAAGTCTACTTGTCTACCAAACATCTGAAGACTCAATAGCCAGCCAAAAAGCTGGGACACAAATTTGTTGGGCCTTTTATTGTAAAGAGACTAATTAATGATGTAACTGCTGAATTGGCATTGCTCAAGTTTGCATTTTGGGGATGAAAAAAAGTGTCCAAGAAGAGACAGGGAAGGGCTTCAGCAGCTGCTCTTCAGGGGATGGATTTTGCCTCTAGGAAGGGCCTGAAATACCTGCTTGTTCTCCTTAGCCCTCGTTCTGCCTTTGCAACTTTTTTCCTTGTTTTGCTCTGCATCCTTGGCCTCCATATGCACCCCTCCCCATATCTTCCCTCCAATAGAGGATTGATCCTTGGAGTATGTACCATCCCTCCCTGTCATTCATCTCCCTTTGTCACCATGGACCACCAGAACCTTTTCCTGCATGCCTACTTGTCCTGGCCACTCAAAGGCTCTTCTTCTTTGGACAACCCATGTTTTCCCACAAGCAGGCCTATTGCAAGTTCATCCCCACTTCCTTGCATCTCTTTCTCCCCCACTCAGCTCCCTCCCCTCCCCTCCTCTCCCCTTCCCTCTGCCTTCCAGTGGGGGGGGGGGAGCAGAGAGAGATTCTCTCCTTGCTCACTGAATTGACTGCATACAAGGAGAGTGCCTTCTTCAGTCACTGAGCTACACTTCCACACATTCCTTGGATGTTTGAGGAGCAGTGGTGTCACCCCCTTTAGGGTGTCATCTGGTGTGGTCCACACTCTCTGCACATCCCTGGTGACACTACTGGGGGCAGTCAGCCTCCACTTAATCACCTAAACAAGATTTGAGGTCCATAAAGATGACAAAATTCAATAATTTCCTAATTAAATATGTGCAATGCATAATTTCTGTACAGTGAAACAATACTTTAATTCAGTTACCATTAAAGTATATAGAAGCAAACAGATCTGTACACATAAATTGCATGACTTCTTTATTTTTAAAAGTGTAATGTTGTCAGCTGTTGTTCAACAATACACAGAAATACTTGCTGACCCAGAATCGCTAGAATGTATTGCCATTGTGTGGCTAAAGTATGTATTACACATAAGACTTTTTTTTAAAGAATAAAATGGTTGGTGACTGCATACAAGGTCATAGAAAAAGATGGAGGGACAGAAATATGGTAATTAAAACAGCAATGAGGCAAAAAAAAAAAAAAAAAGCTTCAGTGATCAGAAGTATATCTTAATAAATTGACCTATACCTACTCTGAACTGAACTGAATATCCATGGAAAACCTCTCACTAGAAGTGAAGGTGACTAAAGTGAAGCTATAATATTTTGGACATATCATGAGATGATGTGATTCACTGGAAAAGATGGTAATATTTAGTAAAGTGGAAGGCAGTAGGAAAAGAGAAACACCACACTAAGGGGACGGGGACTGAGGCTGCATCCAATCTGCAGAAATAATCCCGTCTGACACCACTTTAACTGCCATTGCTATGGAATTCTTGGAATTGTAGTTTGTTGTGGCACCAAAGTTCTCTGACAGAGAAGGGTAGCTGTCTCACAAAATTAAAATTCCCAGTGTTCCACAGCACTGAGCCATTGTAGTTCAAGTGGTATCCACCTGGATTATTTCTACAGTGTGAATGCAGCCTGATTCAATCATGGCCCTAAGTTTGCAAGACCTAAGCAAGGAAGTTGACGACTGGGACTTTTAGCATTCTCTCATTCAAGTCAAAGTTGACTTGACAGCAAATAACAACAAAACATTCATCATAAATTTTTAAAAAAATGCATTAATCCTCAGGTCCACTAATATGATTCGATCCCTGAAATACTTTGTGTTTCTTCAGATTGTTGTAGAAAGGGTTAGTGTGTCCTGGAACAGGGATTTTTTTTCACTACTGGAACTGAGTGCCTTTCCGATTCCTGCTTGATGTATCCAGTTGGCCAGCCATAGGCAACATAGCCATCCAACATCCCAAAAACAGTCTTTTTGTTAACTTCTGCATAGCATAATCCAGAATTCTAGTAACAAACACAGTAATCATCTGCCAAACATTTGTAGCAGAGTATGTTCCATTTGCCCTCATTTTTTTTATTTTTTTTTTTTATTAGCCTCAGCTTCTTTTTTCAATTTGTGATGGTGAAAAGTTGAGGCTGGGAAGTGTATTTATTCCTGTAGACATTCTATAGCTTACTTTCAAATATGTATTTTTGATGGGGTGAATGGAAAACAAAGAACAAAGAAGGATGCCATTGTCTGCTTGCACCAGAAACCTGGGTGTTCATTTTTTTACCCAATGCCAAAGGGGCAATGGAGAGCTGAACTTTTATGCCCTGAGGAGTGGACATTCTCATTCTTCATCAAAGGACATGGAATATGTGTGTTCCAAATTTACAGCACTTGCTGTCAGCTGCCTTTGCTATTGGAACAAGACGTTTATGTTTATATAGATAATTAGTGTGAAACTTTGCCAGACCATCAGTATCTCTTTTATGGATCAGTTCCACAGGTTTACTAACTTCAATTTAGACTAGCTTCCATAGCAGTCAAATTAGCTTGTAGCTCAGAGAGATCAACAAGGATTCACAGCTTTATTGCATGAGAAAAGAAAGCCAAAATAGAGTGAGAGAGCAGTGGCTTTCTCTATGCTTCTCCATATTACCCGTTGTAGCACTTCCATTCAGAGGGAGACAGTAATAAAAGTATGCCTTTTGTTTAACTGGAAAAATCTGTTCAACAAAAGGCCTATTTTTTCCCCCAGTCAATGAAAGTGCTTCAAAGGCATGCACAGAGGTGACAGAGAAAACCAGTACAAACCCGCTCCATTTTGGCTTTCCTTTCTCATATGATAAGGCTCTCAATATAGGATCATCTTCCCTACAAGAGAACAGTTCAACAATAATTGGGGGGAAAACCAATGTAAGGCCATTTGTAATTGGTCTGTAAGATCCATTTATTTATTATATATTCATTGATTATATTAATATCTTTAGATCCCTCAAATGAGCTCATGGATCTCCACTGCCACAAGTTATCATTTCAACAACCCTTTGAGATACCATATATATTTAACTATAAGTCAAAAAATTTGCCCAAAAATTGACCCTAAAATCCTGGATCGGCTTATATACTCAATACAGTAATACTGCTTGGAAAGGAGCACACACACCCATGCCTCACTCTCCCTACCTCAGTAGTGATCTCTGAAAAACCAATCTCTTCCACAGGAGGATGGGGAAAGAAGGTGTGGGGTGTTTGGTTAGCAGGAGAGATCCGGAGGAGGATGAGGAGGATGAGGAGGATGAGGATGGGGATATAAGATTTTAACATCCAATTGAGAAGGGAATCTCTCCCTCTCCCTCTCCCTCTCCCTCCCTTTCTTTCCCTGCCTTGGCTGCTCTTTCAGAGATCACTACTAAGGCAGGGAGAGAAAGGTGATTCCCTTCTCAGTCGAATATTAAAATGTTCTCTCCCTATCCTTCTCCTCCTCTGAATCTGTCCTGCCCACCAAAAACCCCACTTCGCTCCATTTCATTCTCTTCTCAATTGGATGTGACAACCTTCTCTCCCTCCTCTTCTGGATCTCTCTGACCATGGAACACTCTATTTCCCTCCACTTCCTTCTCTTCTTAATCGGATGTTAAAAGCTTTGGATCTCTCCTGCCCACCAAACACCCCATTTGCCTCCCGTACCTTCTTTTCTCAATCAAATATTAAAACCTTCTCCCCCATTCTCCTTCTGCCTCTCTGGATCTCGCCTGCCCACCAAGCACCCCACTTCCCTCCTGTTCCTTCCCTTATATATCCAATGTTAAAACTTTCTCTTACAGCAGCAGCGAAGAGGTATTAAGTGGTCAGAAGAGGTCCAGAGAGGAAGATGGAGGGAGGGAAGTGATGTTTTTCTTTTGTTTTATCCTTTACATCCTTTGTTCATGCCCCTAAGCTTCACCCTCAACTTATCCATGGGTCATATCAAAATCCACAATTTTGGCCCTAAAACCTTCCCTGGACTTATACTGACATTGATGTGCACATGAGTATATATGGTAGATCAGACAGAAGGAGTTGACTGGCCCAAAGTTTTTCAGTTTGTTTCATGCACAATTTAGACTTGAACTTGGATTGTTCAAGTCTTTGTCCAATCATTACATCACATTGGATCCAAAAATTATTGAAGCCCAAAAACTGGCACGTGTATAGGCATAAACACAGTGATTGCAGTGGGATTGCATGTTATGATTCAGTGTACATTGTTGCTATCCACAGATACATTTAAATGAAGCCATTGTGAGTTGAGAAAACCTGTACTCATCTGTTTTCTCCTTTTGGCTAATTCGCACTTTGAGGTGAGGTGGAGTTAATTTGGAGAATTAGTAAGAGGACAGGCTTCCTTTTAGACATGGGTATCATACAAATCGATCCCTACAGCCAGTTTTTAATAAACAAAGCAGCAAATAGAAGTGGCTGTGAAATAAACATGGAACATCTATGGCACAATGTTCAAAAAGTATGCAGAAAATGGAAAGATGAATGTCATATTATGAACTATTAATATTCAAACTCAATAGTTTATTTTAAAAAATATTTTTATACAAAAGAGGATGGTTTGGATCTGGAATTTTTTGAACTAGGCATGTGGAAACAGCATGAAACTTAACCATACATTGCACATTATATTAGCCATTCATCATCTCCTCATTCAGAAACCTCATATAATTTTTATATATATTTACTGCATTTATGTACCATATTTCTGATAAATAACTGATGGTGATTTATATTGCATAATAATAGCTGAGGGCCTAAGAAGCATTAGACAAAAGAAGAACATAATAAGTAAAATAAGCAAATACGGTTATTTCAGAAAGAGGAGCCATAATACCTACTGCAGTAGAGATTTCTTGGAAAAAAAGAGAGAAATCCAAATGCCAGTTGGTATCAGCCACAACAATGGAGTGATTCCTGCACTTATAACTTTTCTAGAGGTAAATGAAAAAAAAATCACTTCTCATTTTCACTTACATTTAACTAATTTTTCACTTGAATACACACAGAAAAACACAGTTAACCAAATTTACACTTCTTCAAATTTTACAACTGATTTTTCAAATTAAAAAAGGAGACAAAATGCATTCATTAAATAAAAGAGCACATATGACATTTATACTCTAATAACTTCAGAATAAAGTATGCTGGGAAAATAGCTTGAAATATTTGTATATTAGTAATATTTGTATATTATCAAACATAATTGAGACTTACCAGTATACTTGTCCATCAGCAAAGCGTCATTGAGCTGCCATTTGGCAATAATGGGAACTTCCATTATTGCCACATGGTGTCTCAATGATGCTTTACTGACAGCACAAGTGCACTGGTAAGTCTCAATTTTGCTTTGATTACAGGAGAAGAACAGTAGAAAAGTGCAGGGGTGTGAACCCTGATCATGCTATTACTACAATTTTAACATGATTTATTTATGGAAGGAAGACAAAAGCCTCCCATGGGATAATCCCTTAAGACATGGAGCAACGAAGGCAACAGATGTTTGACAGTGGAATATACTGCCTCAGTGTGTGGTGGTGATTTCTTCTTTGGAGGTTTTTGAATAAACCTGGTTGCCAATCTGTAGGGATTGGTTTGATTGTGTATCCTTGCATAAAGGTTGTTGGACTGGATAGCCCTTTTGGTTTCTTCCAACTATGTGATCTTATGATTTTATGAAAATATGAAAAAGAAAGTAGGATGGCTCATGATCAAATCTTAGAAAATTACTTTTGTGGAGAACAAATGATTTATGATGAAGCCATCCATAACTCCATGCATCTGAGGAAGTAGACCAAGTCTACAAAAGCTTATGCTCCAATTTCTTTTGCACCATTAGACTCAAAGGTGCTACAAGATTCCTTTTCATAGTGACATTCCAGACTAACACAGCTGTATCTCCAAATACTACATCCCTAACCTGTAAACTCCTAGAAAGAAATGATATGATTACTAAGAGCCAGCATGGTTTTCTGAAACACAAATCATGCAAAATTAATCCTTTCTCTTTTTTAACAGAGTTAATTCAAAAATACTATGGTTTAATACAGTAGGATTCAAATCTAGGCTTTTTAGGTTAAACACTCAGAGCACTGGGCATGTAAGGATGAATCTTATAGTTCTTGCTTATCCCATTTTCACATTTTTAAAATCTCAAATAATTTTCATCCTACATATGAGTAAATTTATTGAATATGAAAATAAATGCACATTGTAACTAAATTCTCATGTAGCCCTAGTCATGTCACACAGGCGGAAACAACAATCTCTGGAGTTATGTATGCACTGTCTTTCTCATCTTACTGTGTTTCAATTTTATGACAACTCTACATTCCCTTAATTCTGTTTTACCCCTCCTGATTACTGTGGGAATTGCACCAAGATAATGACAAATAGAAAGCTCACTAGCATATTTATCAGGTATTTAACAAACATTGAGTGAAGCTCCAGAAACATCTAATTTGTGACTCTTCTTGACAATCAGAATGGACTTCTGGCTGCTAATGACTTTTATAGCTCTGATCAATGACCTCCTGGTGCGTATACTGAGAAGTCAAACCTCAGACAAAAAGAGAAGGGCTTCATGTCAGAAAGTCAATGTGTGAACAATGTTTATTCAGGAAAAATCATTCAAGACAGCATGCTGGGCTGTACCATGCTGTGACTACAAACAATATTCTTGGGTAAGGAAAACAGAGCACATGAACAAAAACTTAACAAATACAAGAAGCAAAGGATATGACAAACCCAAGTAGGAAGCAGAGTAAAAAAGGTTCTCTTCTCTACAATTGAATTCAACAGTTGTGCTCACACTAAAGGATGGAAGAAGAACAACAGAACCACTATCATTGTCAGAGGCAAAAACAGGCTACCATGTATATTTAACTATAAATCAACCTCATGTGTAAGTAAAAAAATAGGTCTGGGGGCCAAAATTATGGATTTTGATATGACCCCCTTGAATCCCATTTTTGGAAAATAGTGGGATACAAATCCAATAAATAAGTCAAGGGTAAAATTTAGGGTATGTAACAAATGATGTAAAGGACAAAGAAAAGGAAAATGATTCCAACGAACTTACAATATTCCAGTAGGGGTAACTGTGCTCACCCTAAATGCTAGGTGACTGAAAGGGAAGCTATGATAAATTGTGGCTGTGCATCATGTGTGGGAGGCAACCATGCATGGATGGGTCTACAAAAATGAACTAATGTCAAAAAGGAAGGAAAGACAATGCAAAGAAAATAATGGTACTACATTAACAGGGATGTGATAACTTTAATGTGATAAATTTGCCAGATTTTACTCCCGCTTCCAAAAAAAAAAAAATGTGTCAAACATATGCAAACATCTTATTCAACACCTGATTCCTCTCAGCACCCAGGTTTTTGGGGTCATTTTTTGACTAAAATTTCTAGACTTACACATGAGTACATACAGTATAGGAATGCAGTGGCTTAGTGGTTAATTCACTAATTGTGATGATCAGAGGATTGGCAGTTTGAGGCCAAAGTGCTGCATGATGGGGTGAGCTCCTGTCAATAGTCCCAGCTTCTGCCAACCTAGCAGTTCAAAAGCATGCAAATGCAAGTAGATAGGCACCACTTCTCAGTGGGAAGTGTAACTTCTTTGGCATCATGACCAACAAAGCAGTCCTGGGACAACTCTGTCTCTTCAGCTTAGAAAAAGAGATCAGCACTGCCCCCTACATTCAGTTATGACTAGACGTTCATGTTGAGGGACTGCCTTTATCTTTTTTATATATATACAGTATGTATTGATTGAATAACCATATTGTTGTTCTGATTTTATCCATTTATAAAATCACTACATGTTACAAACAACATTAAAATCTTTATATAATCCATTTTGTAGCTGATGTTGTGTGCTTTCAAGTTGTTTCTGACTTATGGCAATGCTAAAGCCACAGTTTTTTCTTGACAAGATTTGTTGATAGGATGGTTGCCTTTCCATTTCTCTTAAACTAAGAGAGTTTGACTTGCCCAAGGTCACCCAGTGAGTTTCCATGGATGAGTGGTGATTTGAACCCTAGTCTCCAGAATAATAGTCCAGTGCACAAACTACTACACCATACTGGCTCTCATATATAATCTATATATAAGTGTTATTTAACAATTAAACCATCTATAGAGTAGGAACCATTTAACATTCATTAAAACATAATATTAAAAAAATCCATCAAATAACACAGAACACCATTAAAAGTCCATCACAGTAAATTATTAAATGTCTGATGGAACTGGAAAGTTTTTTATTGGTTGATAGATGGAGAGTAAAGAGTGATCCAATTCAGAGGGAAAGGATTTTAACTAGTGTGGCACAACATTAATGCTCGATAGTGCCTAGCTTGAATTACAGTCTTGAAATTACTGTAAATAAAAGCCTTTAAAACCATGACTGTAGCACATTTTAAAACAAACTAAAGACTGCTCTAAAATAGTTCTAAACTCAGATAATTAGGGGAAAAAACAAACTAATTAAGTCCAACCCGAACATACCAAGTTTGTGAAATCAGTCACTATGTGTCCTATTTTTAGAAAAACTGAGAAACTGAAAGACTGTCATGTTCCAAAAGTCATCAAGTGAGCCTGTAGTTGACGAGAACATTGAAAATGGATTGTCAGCTCCTGATTCAATGGTCTGTCATTTGCCACAAAAGCACTCTGAAAATGAAATTTGCCAAAAATGAATAAGAAAAATAGCCCTATTCAGGCACTGTGATCACACAGACAACCTAGCCTTTCCCAGTAAAGAGTTTGTGTGTCTGGAGGAGAAATCTCTCCCACTCGCCACCTATTTTAATAACAGAAATGATGTAGAAAACAATGACTATTCATGAAACTAAAACAGAATAGACAAAGACTGACTCAAATATTCCTTCCAGAATCTTGATAATCCAAAACCCAAATGCAAGGGCCTCAACATTTTCCCCAGACTTGGTACTTGGCTGTTTCCCTACCACCATTACTCTGGATGTTAGTCACACTGTTGTGGTACCATATGAACATATATGTTTGCTTCCTACAGGATGAAACAATCCATCCACCTAGCTCACCTAGCAGTGGTTTAATAGGAACAAAACTGGTGACTGAACTGTTGCCTTCCACATAAAGACAAGTTGATGGGTGCTAGCTTCCCAGTGTTAGCATGAACTGTGTTGCCAGTTTCTTATAAGGAAGGTATGGTATGACAATGTCCATATTTCATATAAAGCAGGGATAAACAGCTCACTTTCTTCATGAAGCCCAATAGTTAGGATGGTCCAGGAGAAGGTACATTACACTACAAAAAAATAAAAAAATAAAAATAAAAATAAAAAAAAATCCTAAAAATCTTTCAAGCATGTTGCTTGATAGTCTCAAATATGTAGTGGTGGGTAATGTACACTTCCTCGCCTTCACAACCGGCCATTTTCATATCAGGCAATCAGTGGTAATCAAGAGACTAATCTACCTGCAGTGCTATTTATTTTCTTATTCAGAGACCCATAAGGTACAGCTTTGTGTTCTTTCACAGAAAAGTGTTTGATGATGCTCACTACAAAGGATGTCTTCTTCATTCTGATTGCCTCAAATTGGAGAAAAGTACTTGGATGAAGGTATATTTAGACAGAAAACACTGTAAAACGTATATTATTTGTACTCTTGCTGTTGCCACAGTAGAACTAATTGCCCAAGAAAGGATTTTGAGGTTTGTTTTTTTAAACATTTAAACAACTCTTTATTTTTTCTTGTTTAAAATGATGAAGTATATTGTGCTGAGGACATTTGTAAAAACTAAACTTTTAATAAACAACTTGATTCCTGGACAAACAAGCACCTCACCTCATAGCTTCCCTTTCCCTCTTTAGACTTGGGGAACTGTTCCGTAACTTTGCTGTCACTCCCTGCTTACCATCTTGAAATTTTAACAGCACTGCAGTTTTTATCTCCACTTGCTCTACTAAGCAGTTTTACACTTCTTCACACTTCAGCTATTGGCTTCATGGCAGACACAGAACACAAAAGAGTGAGATTCATTGATTTTTTAAAAATACCTTTGTGATTGGTCAGCACCTTTCATCTGCAGGTCAAAAACAAATAAATCACAGAACTCTTCATTTCTGAAATGGTTGTGCCTTATTTTTAATGCCATTTAAAAATATTGTCAATATTAATATCCCCTGCTACATTTTACTCCTATAGTCATAGTCACCATCAATATACATGGTGAGTAAGATATTATTAAGAAAAAATGTCTGCATCATAGGTTAAAACAAGTTACTTTATGATGGTGTAGCTATGTTCCTGATATGTTACTCATCACTTTTAATGAACAGCAATGATGCAACAGGTTCCATAGCACTATGATACCAATACCCACAATCGACATGCTTCTGATTCTGCTTGTACAATGGTCCAGAAGCTGTAGATATGTCACTATTTCCCTCCTGAGAATATAGATGTTTCCCATCATTGCAATTCACCTTTACATACTTGTACATCAGATTATGATTACATAAAAACCTAACAAAATACCAAGCATAGGGAATAGGTAAACTGGTTTTCAACACAGATCATCAAAGAGCTCAATTAAATATTGCCAAAAAGGAAGAAGATAAGCCAATCTCCAAACTGAGGTGGAGAGGGGATCATAGTCACACTACAGAAGAAAAAACATTCAGAGGATTAAAAATGGAGTAGGGAGAGTCCCAAGCTGTTTTGGACTATAATACCCAGAATTACTTTCACTGGTCAAGATTGCTAGGAGTTCTCGGGGGTTAAAGTACAAAACATCTAGTAGCTAAAGGTTCTCCATTCATGAATTAGTGAGTGCCTTGTAGTTCATCTAGTCCATTCACTCCCTAATGATTGTAAATTCAGAAGCAGGGTTTATTTTAGCCCCTGAACTGAACTACAGCTCTGTTCAGCCCATAACTCACTCCATCAAGATTTTTATCTGAAATCTCACATTTGTAATATAAGTCATAAAGATGTTTTTCATTTGTAGAGGGGAAAATATTACAGCCCTAAAACAGAGTACTTGCTAGGCCTCTAAGACTGGATCTACACTAAAAACCCCATACTCACCTCAATTCTGGTACTATTGGAACACACAGCATTCCACAGTGTTAACCCTTTTCACAGTGAAACTGTTTTAAAAAAACTACTTTTTACTCCTAAATTTTTTGGCAACGTGTGTCCTGATAGATTGGTGTGGCATCAAGAGATGGGGTACTTGGAGAGCAGGACAGATTGGTGGGTGGCATCAACTATCCAGGAAGCATTTAGCCATTTTTTTGCTCTTTCTTGATGGATCTGCATCAATGTGTGCACATGTTAGTACATCAAGCCAACAGAAAGGACAAAAAAGGAACTTTACTCAAGATTTATTTCAATAGAAATACAAATAATGTGGTTCCTCCTATGTGATGTTTGGGTCTGGGTCTCAGTGTGTTTTCTAAGGATGGTTGGGGACCATTCAACAGTCCTGAAAGCATTTTTAAAAAGCATGCAGGAAGACAGTAGGCTCCCTGTCCCCCCAAGGAACAAATTCAGCCCCTGTTATTCTACAGGCACGGCTTCAAATCAAACGTTCATTTCCATCTCACATCAAAGCACAGGAGTTGCTCTCCCTGCTTCTGAAAAGTCCTGGCTGTTGGAAGCACTCAGAAAGGGCAGGGGTGGACAGTGGAGGGGGGCAGAAGAAGCTGTGCAAGCCATGCATCACACTAAGAAGACAGAGTTTGTTCTGTAGACATTGATTTTAATTCAATTAAGAATTCAGAGGGGAAAGGGAAGTGAGGGAAGAAACATTTTATTTTTTCTTTCTCCTCCTTGGGGCTGTCTTTGTTGGAAGACAAAGTTCCCCCACTTACTCACTGGAGCATAAAGAGGGGAAGGGACAGCCATACAATGAGAGTGCAAGGTGGATGATAAAACTGACAGAAAAAGGCTTTTGGTTGATAGGTTTATGCATGCTGGGAAATGGGTGAGGGGAAGCATATGGGAAGAAACACTCTTGTACCAATTTAAATTCGGGTGGGGGAAATTTGTAACTATCAATACAGTCTGAGTCTGAATTTTTAGAGGCCAGTGTGGCATAAAGAGTGAAATTTGAGCAAAACACTGATTTGGATTATTTTGTTGGTATGGATTCAGCCTCAGAGTCAAACCCTGTCAGATTTAGCAACATCGTCAATTTTCCAACAGTTGAAAGCTATACTTGGCTGTTTCATTAATTAGAAATGTGAAAAATAAATCTCAAAGAGTAAAACATCCCTTCCATGATTAGTTAATTCTGAATATTTTGTTTCAAATTTATCAAACTAGGAAAAATGTCCTATCTTTTAAAACACACAGATTGTGGAATGCACATCTCTATAAGACCCTCCTCCAAATCAGAATATTTAGGGCTGGGTTGAAATACTAGTTGTATTTTGACCTTTTTTCCAGACGATGAGCATATTGTCAAATGAAACAACAATGAACAACAATGAACAATTAACAAATGAACAACAATGGGAGGAACCATATAGGGAGGAAAACAGTTACTGGGCAGCAACAGTAGTGGTGGGTGTCACAAAAAGCAGTGACAGGATAGCTAACACTAGTTGGCACTGCACACAAAGAGGTGTAGGTGGCCCTCCTTGTGTAATCCCTCATCTAGAAAACCCTATGATGAGACAACTCAAGTAATGCAGGATCAGAGAACTAACAGAGGGAAGAAATAATCTGAAGCAACACCACACATAAAATAGTGATGTGGAATGTGAGAAGCATGTGCCAAGGGAAGCTAGACATAGTAAAAATGGAAATGGAATTCATGAACATAGCAGTACTAGGGGTGAGTGCATTAAAATGGACAGGAATGGGCCACTTTGAATCAAACAACTACACAGTGCTCTTCTCAGGGAATGAAAAGACACGAAGAAATGGGGTGGCTTTCATACTAAGAAAAGATGTGGCAAAATAAGTCATAGGATACAATGCAAAGTCAGACCAAATCATTTCAATAAGGTTACATGGAAAACATGTGTATTACATGGATATGCAGATGGCACAATAGTACGAGCAGAAAACCTCACAGACCTGGAACACTTACTAAGGAAGATCAAAGAAGAAAGTGCTAAGGCAGGCTTAATGTTGAAGATAAAGAAAATGACCACCAAGGACCTTCACAAGTTCGATCTAGACAATGAAGAAATGGAAATAATGAAAGAATTTCCATACCGGGGATCAACCATTGATAGAAATGGGAACTGCAGTCAGGAAATCAAACAAAGATTAAGAATGAGAAAGGTGGCTATGAAAGAACTAGAAAAGATTCTAAAATGCAAAGATATACAACTCAGAACAAAAGTTAAAATCATACAAGCCACCATATTCCTTATTACCATGTATGGATGTGAGAGCTGGGCAGTCAAGAGAGAAGAAAGGGAGAAAATCAATGCATTTGAGATGTGATGCTGGAGAAAAGTACTGAGGATCCCATGGACAGCCAAAAAGACAAACAAATGGGTCCTAGAGCATATCAAGCCAGAAACCTCCCTAGAAGCCAAGATGACAAAACTGAGGCTGTTGTATTTTGGACACATCATGAGAAGGAAGGACTCATTGGAAAAGACAATAATGCTGGGAAAGATTCAGTAACTCTGTGTAGCCATTAAATCAGCCAATTGGCTTAATTAGGAGTTTATTGAAAACACACGGTCAGTAATTCACCAGTCAGCATTTAAGCTAGACCTGCCACCTCTTCCACCAGATGCCATACTAAACCGCTCAAAACCGGTGGGCTCCACCCCTCCTCTTTGGCGCCAAAACTAGCACCCACCTTCAATTCCCACAGCTCTTTATCCCCCACTTGATCAACTCCATTTTCTAAATGTCCTCACACCAGCTATCTTTCTCCAGCCGAAACTTTCACCCTCTCCCCTCTCCTTCAGCTGAACAATCTCTTCAGCACCAACCACCCCCCTACGTGATCATGCATTCCACAGTCCTGCCTTTCTCAAAACTAGCTCACTATACCACACTACTCCCATCCCCCCACCTCCAGCAGCCTACTGTCCATAAAAGCTAACTACTTTCCCACCTATCATCCCCCAAACAACTACATCTATAATATCCCAAGTCAAACACAGGCATGGTTCTGACAGCCACGTGCCAGATGGATGGACTATATTAAGGAGGTCACGGGTATGGGTTTGTGGGAATTCAGCAGAGCAGGGGGTCTTTGAGATGTCTCATCCATAGGCTCGCCATGGGTCAAGATAGACTCAAGAGCAGTTAACAACATGAGCATATTGTCAACCTCCTATAAAAGCCCCTTCAAATTTAGAATTTCAAAACACCAGTACTTTACCATCTATTACTGGAGATGGTGTCTTCCAGTGCTTTAAAATCCCCATTATTGCTATAGCAAGGCATATGACATCAGGATGGAAAAAATAAATTGTTAGCATTTTTATTTTAATGTGCAGTGTCCCCCACTTTTCCCACCTCTCTCTCTCCATCATGTAATGGTATCTATCTACATTGATGCTTTATAGCTGAGCAGCAGGCTCACTTAAGCATTTCCCCCTTTCAATTCAATGATTTAAAAACATTTTGATGGCTTTTTGACATCTCAGAAATACATTGAAAGATACGAATGATTGACTACTCTGATTTCCTGCCCCCACCCCGAAGCTCCAGTTTTTACAATGAAATGTAAAAATATGGATAAAAGTGACACCATTCCAGTCCAGCATCCACTGTGAGATTTTGCCAAGCATTTGGCATTAATGTATTATCTCAAACTTTGGAAAATAGCTCTGTGATTTTGAATGTGCTTCTTAGCCACCAGTCATTTGTTCTGTCTCATAGCTTGGCACAGTTTTTCAGGAAAACACAAACAAAGGCATAAACTTGGCTCTTGTGCCCATTTCTCTCTTCCTTTACACTGCTTGGAATCTCTTGTTTTTTTTGTCCTTTCTGCTTGTTCTGAAGTGTTATCTGGCAAGATGAAGGTGCTGTGGCACACGCCTGTATATTGTGTCAAAATAATTTGTAGAGTCTTTGTTAAAGGGAGACAGCATAGATGGGCAAACTCAGGGATTTTATTCAGTAATGTTTCCAGTTTCATTGCCTGCTATTTGAGATGGAAGAGTCAATCAACTTGAGTAGGAACAAAGCTTTCATCTGGAAATGATCCCTGCATTGCAGAAGTGAATCACTAAGCAATGAACTGGAGCTAGTAAGGAAGCAGCAAAAAGCAGTTTTGCAGCTGATGGAAGCAGTGGAATATCACACATAAAGAGAGAAGAAGATGACAAATAATTCAAAATAAATAACAGGTTAAAATGAAATGATTGCTGGCAGGGTGAGTTAATCTTATCCAAATGGAAACAGAGGAGGGAATCACACACTGAAAATGACCCCTAGGTTTTCCATGTTCTGGCAAATGTACAGCCTGTTAAAAATGATGGGGACTGTGTTCAGTGGTTTAGTGTAATAGGGCTCATTGGGTTGAAATACTGTGAATTTTTTTATTGGTAGGGGCATGGCACTGTCAGCCAGCATTGTAGAGATTTTCTGTTCACTCTGAGTAACTGGATTGAAAATTAATCTTCATTTCAATAATACATCATGCTGAGATATCCTTATTATTATCTAAAATATTCTGTAGTATAGTACAAAAGTAATAGCAGCAGCAGCAATAACAATAACAATAATAATAACAACAACAATAGATTTAGTCATGTTGTACCCAGCTTGTCCTTCACACTTAAAAAGGCCCATTAAAAATGTTGAAAGCAATATAGGCAAAATAGCAATATGTACTCTTAGGAGATTATCACACTGATAATAAAACCGGCTTACCTGAGCAGGCTTAAAATTTTAAATGGGTGGCATCCTGATGTTATCAGAAGGATTTAGCCACCAAAATTGCCACCCGGGTCCATCCCCACTCACAGGGATGCTCAGTGTGCCTCTTTTCGAAGCTGGGAGTTTTCCGGCTTAAGGAAATGGCTGTCAGAGCAGCCCTGGGAGTGGGGATGGACCCAGGATACCCAGGGGGCAATTTCGGAGGCTAATTCCTCTGATAACATCAGGATTCTGCCCTTTTAAAATTTTAAGCTGGCTCAGGTAAGCCGGTTTTATTAGCAGTGCGATAATCTCACTAGAAAATGAGCAGTTTGTCCATTAATAGGGACACTTGGACATACATAGCACATGGTACCAGGATTGTCCTCATAGCCACACATCTAAGAAAGCCCACAAATGCAGTCCACTATGCTGTACTATATGAAAAAAAGGGGGTTAGTGTTTTTTTTTTTTCTAGCCACTGTCCAACTATTCACCCTTGTTCACCATTTTGAAATTCATTACAACCTTGTGTCAAAGTTTTAAATTAGGGTTGTATTATTTTGTCCTGTGCATCCCCTTCATCCGTTGTTTTGCACATCCATAATGTACTACAATTAGCTTACCTAGCAATTCTGAAGCATTTTCGCAGCACTTTGCAATGAAAACTCTCACTTTTGCTGTGTAGTTTACCAACTTAGCAAGGAGACCTAACGGCCACCCCAATTCCAACACTGCCTAGTTCACTCTCAATCTATACCAACATTTTGCAGTAATTTGCAGCAAATGGCTTTCTTTGTTGTTGCCTCAAGAACTTTTACTAACTTACTTGACTGTAGTAGTTTTGTAGTGCAAAGTCTCAATTTACAGTAGCATCAAAACTGTATCCAGCATGAGGCTCTACTGATTTTCCAAATATCAGAATTAGTGCACACAATAGTTAGGGATCCTAATTCATGAGCAAACATATCAGTGCCTTAGATAAATATAGTAAAGGGTTTATTATGGGAACTCCCTCCTGAGACAGTAAAATTATTTAGGGGGCTATTCTAGTGTACATGCATTCTAGGTTAGAGCTGAGATAGTTCTGGCAGGAGAAGAGGTGGAAACATCACTAAGAGTACATCACAGAGGGAGCAGAATAGGTAGAGAGATAGGAAGGACACTTTGGGTCACTCACACTTTCTAAAATTGTTCCTACTACCCATTCTGAGGTACTCTTTGACTCTTCAGTGTAGAGCAATGCTGCATTGCCAGCATCAAATCCAACACTATATAATTCACTCAAAACCTGTGTCAATATATCACAATCATTCTGCAGGATTTTGCAATGCAAAGTGTGAATTTTGCAACCCTACTAAGAACTGTGGTATTGGGTGCTACTGATAATTCAAGATCAACACTGCCCACTCGCCACATTTCCCTCCCATATCTTATTTTATAAATAATACAATAGTACATATTTTGTGGTACTGAAGCAACTTTTCTTGTTCCAATGAAACTATCAGTTATCTTCTGAGTACAGAAACTATTTCCATTACAAAATTTCACTATGCCATTTCTTGCATTTTTCTATTCTTTTGGGAAGTCAAGCTTGGAAGTAACTAGAAGCCTTATCACACAAGAAAACAAAGCAGAAACAGAGCTGGAGAGTAGCAACTTTCGCTGTGCCTTTCTGCGTGGTGTTGTAGTACTTCAGTTCCCTTCCCACAGGAAAAGGTTGTAAAAATGTGTGTTTTTCCTAGATGGAAAAAAATCTATTCAACAAAAGACACACTTTTACAACTGTCTCTTGTGGGAAGAGAACTGAAGTGTTATGATATCACATGGTAAGGCATGGGGAAATCTGCTGCTCTTTGGCTCCATTTCCACTTTGTTTTCTTATGTGATGAAGCTCTAGTTTATTAAAGAAGGAATTATTTATAAATAATTAAGCTATTCATGAATAAGTAAATCTTTTTTTCAAACTATGAAGATGTGACTAGGTCAACATTATGACCAAATTAATGAGAGACCACTTGACTTTTTTTGTGGTGTAAGGGTAAATTTTGGTAGAATTCAAAGATATAGCCATGTAGAATCAGTATGTAGAAAGATCATGTAGCACCTTTGAGACTAACTGAAAGAAAGAAGTTGGCAGCATGAGCTTTGTAGACTTCAGTCTACTTCTTCAGATGCTTTTGGTGGAGTGGAAGTCAGAGACAGACATATATATGCTATAGGTATGTGAGAATGTCCATTCAAATTCAAAATCCTTTGGGTATGGAAACAAAGACATAGCCATCAGATATGGAAATGAGGTGGCAAGACCAGTTTGGCCTTGGAAACTAGCCTCCAAGTAGAAAGGATAGATGAATGTAGCACACCTCCCTGAGGATGGGGTCATATAATGTTGATGACTATGTCATCAATGCCCATCAACATTCTACATGGGGAAACAGGCCACTTCCTACACCAGAGGATAAATGGACATAAATCAGACATTAGGAATGGGAATATCCTAAAACTGGTGGCAGAACATTTTAGTCTCCCTGGGCATTCCATCTCAGACCTCAGAACAGCAGTCCTTGGACAAAAGGACTACAAATCTAGATTGTAAAGAGAAACAGCAGAATTGGAGTTCATCCATAAACTATAATCGCTCAGCAATGGATTCAAGAGACAATGGATTCCTGACTCACTTCATACATTTCAACACTATGGACGTTATCACACAGGGAGTCACGGGGAGAAAGTGGAAATAA
>CM034702.1:9368071-9393318 GCA_020142125.1 Phrynosoma platyrhinos
CAACTTCTTTCTTTCAATTAGTCTCAAAGGTGCTACAAGATCTCTCTATGGTAAATTTTGGGTTTCTTTTATATAGTGATACTGGGAGCTGTGGTCAAAACAAATATTGAAATGATGGTAATAGGCACATAGTAAAGTGTGCTAGTCAGTAACCTCACCACTGTATTCTGAACTAGTTTTAGGTTCCCTAAGTGCAACTATACTGCAATTCAGTGGACGTTTTCACACAGGCGGCTCTAAAGCCGCCTGGAAGCCATCAGGAGTCATTCCGGCGGCGAAAACAGCAGCCGCCGGAATGACTCCTGATTGCCTCCGGCAGAAGCGCCTGTAATTCCTCTTTTAAAAAGGAATTACAAAAATGGGGCTAAAGCCGGCTAGCGGCAGGGATGGCGCAGGGATTGCGCAAGATGGGGCGGGGCTTGCTGCGACGTCGTGTGAACACTCGCAGCAAGACCCCGGAGTGAGTCAGGGATGGCGCAGGGATGGCGCAGGATGGGGCGGGGCTTGCTGCGACGTCGTGTGAACTTATCCTGCACAGAGCCGGAGTGGGGCCGGACGGAGGTAGGAATGACTCCGTCTAAAGCCCCGTGTGAAAACGTCCAGTGTGTGGTTTCAACTGGCTAAACCATACCATTTTGGAACAGGTGTGCTTGGTGCCTCAGCCTGAGCTGGCTCTAACCTACAAATATTAGCTGGGCCTTCAATTATACGATCTCTTCTCAGCTAATATCCATAAAAGAGATTTTTGCATTTTGCTGCTTTTCACTGATTTTTTTCCATGAGAGTAGCAGACATGCAAATGGCTGATTCACTTGGCCTTCACATGACATACTGACCTCTGAGTAAATATGGATGAGATTATTCTTTTTTTCCCCTTTGCAACCTCTTTTCATTGTTTATTCTGAGAAAAAATTAAAATGCTGATTCTATTTTCAGTGACTTTACTGGTCATCACTGAGTTACAGGAGTCCTTCTCAAGGGCAGCATCCCATACTCAGTTGGGGGAGGGTAAAAATGTAGGCTTCTCGATGCAAAATGCTGCAAACCAATCCAAAACTTTGGCACAGGTTTGGATAAAACTGGACAAGCTGGATTTTGGAGAGTTACTAGGAATTTTGTTTTGAGATATCTTTTTCTCAGTTTGGGAGGTGCTGCAAAATATGGTGTTTTCACTGCAAGATGATCACAAAGCTTCTATACAGGTTTAGAACACATCAGGAATTTTCAATCTGCAGTTTTACTTGGAACCTTATTTTGAGACATCTGTTACCCAGCTTTAAGTGTGCAGCAAAATGCTGAAAAATGCAGGCAAAACTTGGTGCAAGTTTCAAGTGAATCAGAAAATACTAGATTTAAGGATTTACTCCATTTCCTGTTTGTCTTTTGGGAGACGCTCTGACTACCTTGAAAGTTAGTGTATTTGTATTCATAGCATGTTTTTAAACAGAGGTTAGATGGCCATCTCTTCCTGATGCTTTAGCTCTGGATTTATGCATGGCAGAGGTTGGATAATATGATCCTTGGAGTTCCTTCACATTATATTCAGTGCAGTACAACTAGTACAATACAGGGTGACCAGATGTCCTAACTGAAAAGGGGGACAAGGCACTGTAAAATGTATGACATGCAGAAAAAATGTAGGACATTCCAAAATAAAAATTAAAGCCACTCATATAAGTGTAAATTCGTACTTCTTAGTCATATACAAAATTGAAGAGATTTTGGAATAAATCCTGGACAGATGTCTGAAATGTAGGGCATGTCTGGGAAAGAGAAGATGTTTGGTGTGTCTGGTCACTCTGAGTATAGTATGATCATAATGTCACATTCAATTAGTAAGAGAACCATTGCATTCTGAACTGATAGTCATTTCCAAACTATCTTTAAAGGTAATCCACAGGTACCATAAAAATTATTTGCTGCGATGTATAGTATTTTTAATCACAGCTGCAGGTAATGTAGGCATTCTTTCTTAACAGGTCACATAAAGCAAAAACCTCCTTGACAGAATGGTTATTTTTGGAATATGTCTAAGGATTCTTCAGCAAAGTCTTAACAGCAGAAATCTCCCATAAACAGAGGGATTTCAGCTCTTAGAGACTTTGCTAAAGAAACCCCAGATATACTCTAAATGTAGGCAGATGATCCTATACTCACTTTATACAGAAGATATAGGTTGGCTTATTTTAAAATGACAACCAGAGGGTGGGGTTTGGATATGAGTAGGGAAATGAGTTTACCTTCCAAAATTGTTTGAGTTTCCCAGCTCTTCATGACAGTTTTAATTATAAAATGCATTGTATAAATCATAGACAATAGCAAATGGTTTTCTGTGTAAATGTTGAACTGCTTTAAATATTCACTGCACAGGTTTGATACACAAGAGAATTAATCAAACTGTCAGGCCTTAGACCAAGTACTGCTGTGAATACAGGCAAGTGTGCCATTGTTACTTAGCAACCACAACTGAAGAGGTTAAGGTAGAAACTGCTGTCATTTTCTTATTTGTATGAGAAAAAAATCCCTTCTGATGGTGTGTGTGTGTGTGTGTGTGAGAGAGAGAGAGAGAGAGAGAGAGAGAGAGAGATATTCACATGCCAAGAGATAATGTCTTTTGTATGTTTTAATACCCTTGTGTTGTAGGTTACACAATTAGTTTCCTACAGGCTTATTTGAATGGAATGCAGAAGGTGATTGTTGATGTATACAGCATAATTGGCAGCAATTAACCTGAAACAGGTTGAAAGGTTTGCAATCTAGAGTAAGAGCAAGGCTTTTCTTTAAAGTTCAGTTGAATCCGACTAGCAAATATGATTAATGGGAAGAAAGGAAGAGAGAGTATGTGTGTGTATGGTTTAGTGCAGGGGTAGGCAACCTTTTTTGAGCCGGGGGCTGGGTTGCTGTCCCTCAGACAATTGGGGGGGCCAAAGCACCAATAAATAAATAAATAAATAAATAAATAAATATTTTTTTAAAAAAAAAATTAAAAATATATGCATGCATACTCTCTCAGCCCCAGAAAAGCCATGGCAAAACCCCTGTGGAGATTTTTCCAAGAAAACCCCAAGAACAAGTAATAACAACAATAATCAATATTATCATGGCGGGTGGCAGTGGCGGCGGCAGCAGGACCGGCCTGGGGCTGGTCTAAAGGCCTCGGGGGGCCGCATCTGGCTCCCGGGCCTTAGGTTGCCTACCCCTGGTTTAGTGTTTCATGTCACTCCTGTAGCAAAAAAAAAAAAAAAAAAAAAAAAAAAAAAAAAGCTTGCCAGAAGAGTCCCCTTATTTAAAGTGCTAATAAAATGATAGCAACAAGAAAAGACCCAACAACAGGCACAGCCAGATGGAATACCAACACAACTGCTTTCTTCCAAGTAAGACCATTGGTCCAATTAATTTGTATGACTATTGACCACAGGGATGTAGCCTGATTAACAGTAGACTGCCATGGTAATAGGCAGAAGTCTTTTATTCTTGACACTTACATTACTTGCTACAAGTAAGCTCAGATGAAGGAACAAGCCTGAAGAAACCATTATATAAGGTCTGAAGAACAAACACAAAGAAACCGTTATATACAGTTGTTTCCTTGGATCACATAGTTAGGGTCTGCCAACAAGGCACAGTGCCCTTTTTTGGCCAAAACCTAGAGCCCTGTTCTGACATTTAGAATACTAGGGATGGAAATCCTGGAAATCCTCCACTAATTCATCTCTGAATGCAAGAAGAAATTATTATTATTGTTTTATCCTGACAATGACAAAAGGGAGTTCTGGTGCTGCAGTGGTTAAATGATGGTACTGCAGCCACAAGGTTGTGAGTTTGATCCCAGGGCTCCAAGATTAACTCAGCCTTCCATCCTTTCATATGTCAGTAAAGTGAGAACCCAGTTTGTTGGAGACAATTGGCTTACAGATTGTAAACTTCTTAGAGAGTGCTGAGTTCACTGATAAGTGATATAGAAATCACTTATGTAAATGCTATTGCTATCAGTGAAAGCAAATATTACTTTGCAGTTTTCTTCCTATATCCAAACATTTCAAAACATCCATGGGGAATTATTCTTCAGATAAATGTATGGGTGGGGAGGGTTGTGCAAAAAAAATAAAATAACAAACATATTTGCTGGACAGGAAATATGTTTGGATGGAGGGATTTTATCAGTATTCCTAAAATATATTGGGTAGATAACAATTCCCCCCCCAAAAAAACCCTCCGCATGATTTCTTTCATTATGATCTTGATTCATAAGTGGAACGTGGAAAATCATTTTTTTTATAAACAATGGATTTAATGATATGCTGAAGCCAAATCAGAGCATCACTCAACCCCTACTCAGTTAATAGAACCATAGAATTGTAAGGGGTCACATGTGCCATCTAGTTGAAACTCCTGACATGTAAGAAAATTAGAGTTACATCACCAGCACCCCCAAGAGATGGCTACCCTATGTCTCTTTAAAGACTTCCAGTGAAGGAGAATAAAACACGTTCTGAAACAATCCATTCTACTGTCAAGCAGTTCTTATTATCAGGATTCCCCCCCCCCAAAAAAAAACTTAGATTGAATCTCTTTTCTGACATTTTTGATCCATTAGTTTGATCCTAGTCTCTTGAGCAGCAAACACACCTTTTCTACTTGACATCTCTTCAAATATTTAAAGACAGCTATCATATTACTTCTCAGTCTTCTTTTCACTGAGATAATCATACCTTTCTGCTTAAACCATTCCTTGTATGGCTTGGTTTCCAGACTTCTGACCAACTTAGTTCCCCTTATCTAAACAGGTCCCAGCTTGCCAATAACATCTTGAACCATGGAGCCCAGAATTAATAACAGTATTCCAGATAATGTCTGACCAAAGCAGATAAGAGTAGTATTATGACTTCCATTTATGTGGAACACTACACTTCTGTTGATGCAGTCCAGAATTACATTAGCTTTTTGGAGATTGCTATGTCACAGCATTGACTCATTTTTAGCTTGTTTAGCTTGTGGTATGGTAATATACCTAGACACTTTTCACTTCTAGTGTTGTCAAGGTAAGGATGTCTCCCATCCTATATATGTACATTTCATCTTTTTCTTTGCCTCAGGCAGAAAATGGCTTAGACTAGCTCTTCTTACCAGAATTCCCAGTTCAGATTGTGTCCCGTCCCCCCGCCCTTACAAGACTAAGTAATTTGGAATTCCAATATCTGGAATGACAAAGGTTTAAGAAACATAAAAATATCATGATCTCTAGTTCTTTCTATCTTTAGTTTATCTCTTCGGCCAGAGGTGGGAATTCTATGACCTTTCAGATGTTGATGGACTACTTAATCTTATTACTTGCTATGTTGGTTACGGGTGATGACAGATGTAATCCAATAATGTCTGGAGAGCCATATTTTCTTACCTTTCTCCTGTGCTTTTGGAGCAGTTGTGTGCATATAAAGAAGTCTTGCTGTAAAGAATGTCAGAACCCATTCAGCAGAGTGGGACCAAGGTGGAACACATTCATAATATGAAGAAATACAAAAGGATGTCACAGATAATGCACTAGTTTGAGTATCCTCCTGATTCCATCATTTTCTCCTTTCCAGTCAACTGAGTATTTGTGGGACCCATCAGCATTGTTGCAGAAATTAAAAGAATATGGTAAATTTGTAGGTATCAAAAGAATTATGGATAAAACAAAGATATGAATTAAAATATGAGTGTTTCAGAAAAAGAAGAATTAACTTTAAAATGGTTATGAAGTTATAAACAAAGTAAGGCATGGGAGTAATAATATCATTAAAATCAACAATTATTTAACTTTTAATTTCTTTCTCTCACAGTTATGAAGAAATCTGTGAACTGTGGGAAGGATTTCTCAAAAGACACATGAAACAAAATCCTCACCCACTTGTGTTCATTTTCTCTAAAATCAAGGAATGTAGTCTAATGTTAACTGCCATGGCCATCTAAGATGGCTTGAAATAATTGTTTATCTAGATTCTGCAATAAGGATAGAAAAAGATTTATATTGTCTGAAATTATCTAATACATTATTATTTTTCTGATCAAAATTTGCCAAACTTTGAATGCAGAAAAAAGGAAAAAGTAACATACATTATATGCATTTCTATTCCTCACAAGTTATTTTTTATCTATATTTTTCAATGGAAGAGTGACCTAGGAAGTCACCTTATACTGATGATGACCGGCTAGTTTATTTTAGTTTATTCTTGTTTATTTTATATAATTTATCCTATTTCATTGATTTTATTTATGCTTTGATTGTACTGATTTTACTGATTGTATTTTGTACACTACTGCATATTTTATTATAATAATCCCACCTTGATCCATAGGGAGAGGCGGGAAATACACATTATTATTATTATTATTATTATTATTATTATTAGAATTACAATTGGTCCATCTGGGCCAGTATTATCAACATTGACTTGCAGTGGCTTTCCAAGGTTGAAGGTAGGATTATTTCCTAGTCTTATATGGAGATCCCTAGTGTTCTTTGTTTTCTGTTCTAATACTAATCAAACCTATGTCTTCAAGCCCTTGAAATGGTCATAGGATCAAAATAAGAAGAAAAGGAAGCCAGTCTTCCACATCTCGAGATGGATGTGACTTTACCATATTATTATCTGATACATTATTTCTTCCAAACACAGTTTACCTCCTAGGGGAGACAGCCTGACCTCTCTCAGTACTATTTGCAATGTTGTCTACTGGGAGATTTGCCTGTGGCAGTGGGTTAAAAATAATAGTGGCTCTGAAAAATTGATGAAAGCTGGAGGATAAGTATTACTTTGACACTGCTGTTTATCCCACAAACAAGATGGAGGTCTCACCACTTATAAAATAATCATAACAAAGGGATTTAAAATGCACACCATCATGCTAAGAGTTTATTTCACTTTATTTAAAGTGGTCAGGAAAGGATATATCAAAATCCGGACCAGTGGGGAGGTTATATAGAAGACTTTGATGGCTAATTTTGGTTGACATGCAAAATTCTTTTAGTGAGTGCTGGAGTATTTGTCCAATATGTGATCAAATATTGAGAAATAAGTATCTCATTTGACTTAGGAATAGGTGAGAGTTTTGCTTCTTCTTCTTTTTTCTTTTTTTTTTTTAAAAATGAATTTATCACATTTCACAAATTTATTCATGTTTTAGATGAGAAGAATATAAGTCCTTAAAAGAAGATTGAGAGTGATTCATCTATTCAGATCAAGGTATTTGGGTGCTTCCCCCCCCCCTTAAAAGTCTGGATTCAAATTTTTGTCCTGAACTGTAATCCCCTCCCCCTTTCCCCCCTGAGAGGCACCATACATAACATAGTTTGGATCTTTCTGTGAACAACTGTACCTGTTCAAGCTACCCAAAACAAATGGGGAAGAATTTTGTTTCTCTTATTTTTTGAAGAATGTCCTACAATGTCTCATTCCCCCCCCCCCCAATATATACAGGTGAGAGCACATGAATGAAAAACTAGAATGTAAAAGAAAGCAAAACTGGCAAATTTCCCCATTTCTAACTCTACTGTAATGAATTATTCTATTTCATTATTTTGCAAATATTATCAACTAATAGTAAGGACCCCTTAGTCCCCAGGCATAGTCATCCCACATAAACATACAACCTTCATCATGGATCAGATACCCCCTACCTGCATTACTCCTCCGACATTTTTCTCCAGTTCCCATTTTCAACAAAGAATATAATAAATGTTTTTGTGATTTCCAGGTAAAACAAAATGTGTCTAATGCCCTTCCCAAAGACCACTGGGGTCACAGGGGCATTTTTGCCACTTTTTTGGCTTTGATGGCCTTGGGCAAGTCACAGTCTCCCAGTAATGGCAAAACCCCTCTGAAGAAACTTAACATGATCGGGTTTAGCATGATAGGCCTTAGGGTCGCCATACATCAAAAACGTCTTGAATGCATACAACAACAGCAATAAATGGGCTATTGTAGTCCCAGAAGAGGCCTTTTTAAAAACAAAATAGAACAAAACAAAATAGCTAGATTGTGAATAGTTATGAGTCAATTGCACTGATGTCAAGGAGAATTCCTTTTCAGTAGATGTATGTGAGAGTGCACTGTATCAGACTACATTATTATTGAATGTGTTATTGAAAAATAAGCACTTAAAAGTTAAACAGAGGAAGACAATATTTATGTATTTATGTATTTGTCATATTTATACCCCACCCTTCAGTTAAAAAGTCTTCCAGAGTGTTTTACCAATTGTTAACTTGATAGTTCCTTGCCCTCAAGCTTAAAATCTAAATAAGACGTGGCACAGGAGTGAAAAAATATAAAACTGAATATTAAAGTTAGACTTGTCCAAGCCGCTATATTCCCCATCACCATGTATGGATGAGAGAGCTGGACAGTGAAAAAAGTGGATAAGAAGAAAATCAACTCATTTGAGATGTGGTTCTGGAGAACAGTACTGAAGATACTATGGATGGCCAAGAAGAGGAACAAATGGGTCCTGGAACAGATCAATCCTGAAGCCAAGATGGCAAAACTGAGACTATCATACTTTGGCCACATCATGAGAAGACATGACTCCCTGGAAAAGATAATAATGCTAGGAAAGATGGAAGGTAGTAGAAAGAGAGGAAGACCACATATTAGATAGAAGGACTCAATCAAGGAGGCCATGAACCTAAGCTTGCAAAACTTGAACAGAGTGGTTGAGGACAGGGGGGCTTGGAGGTGTCTTATTCATGGGATCAAGGTCAACTCAAGGGCAATTAAGAACACCAACAGTACTACCTACTCTTCTCTCTTTCTAAGGCCATAGCAGTATCTGTTGTGATGGAAGACCTTTTATCACCTGTGGAATCTAAGGATGATGGAGCTGGACCTGCTTGTTCTTATCTCCCTCCAAGGTCAGATAAGCTGTTGTTGTTTCCCATCTTTTTTCCAGACTAGGAATCAAGGCTGCTTTACAAAGGGTAAAAATTCATATTATATATAAACTAACAATAGAATTAAAAGTGCTTAAAACTTGACATTCAGAAAGGAAACAAATAAACAGCACAGTACCTTGTGAAAGGCCTCTTTCCCCCTGAGTAAACAGCCATCAAAAGTCTTCTAGAAAAAAGGTCTTTTACCACTTGCAAAAGGTAGCATAAATGGCACATATAATCTCTCAAGGAAGGGAGTTCCAGAGCATGGGGTCAGTGTAATGAGAAGACCTTTTCCTATGTTCACACTAGTTGTACTGGAAAGTGTGGTGTGTGAGAGAGAAGAGCTGTTCTAGAAGATGTCAAAACAAGGGCAGGCTCATATCTTATTCTAAATAAGGAGCATTACATCAGGCAAATAATCATCATACAGCATGGATTTATGACAACAAGGAGGAAAGAAGTGCATCATGTCAAAAGTGGCATACCCACAGGGTCAGTGAACAGGATTATCTACACCTTTGGGAGTACCTACCCACTTTGGAAGTGCACCTACCCACTTTGGGAGTAGTGAAACAATTGAAAGATGTATTATGGTAACAAGGGGACTTTTCCAAGAGTTGCTATACATAGTAATGTGAATTGTTGTAATGGTTTAAAATTAAAACTTTGTGGTATGCTTTTTTTTTTAAAAAAATGGAAACATTCAAAGCTACATGAAGAAAATATTTCTGTGTGCACTAGTCCTTAAAAGTAGGAGCATCCTTTTTAATTTCCTTTGATCCATTAGGTGTTTTATACCTCTCATGTGTCTACTGGAAAACTTATCTCATGTGTCTACTGGAAAACTTTGTTTTTTATTTCCTTCAATTCAGTTGTATGCTCCTTTTCTACCAGTGGCTTTTAAACTACAGAACACTCATCTTACTCATGTGATCTTTCTCAGGCTCACTGTCATTTGGAGAGATTCTGAATTTTCAAAGTTATGAAACTCTGCACTATCAATAAACCATGTCCACACTATAATGCAGATATAAAATATCTGGCCATCATGAACTAATGAATGCCAATAGGCTCCAAAAAGGGAATGACTTGATAAAGGTCCAGGTGATGCAGATGTATTGTCTAGAATTTCAGGTGGCTGCTGTCTAAGCAATTCATTTAGATTTGGTGAGCTGCAAAGAAGGGAACCAATCTTTCATTTTTCAAGCAGACAGACCAAGGGAAACAAACAAAACCAAAATCCAGCTAAAAGCATTTCTACTTTTATAAAATGAGAGACCTCATTAGAGGCATAATTCCTGTAGAGCATAATGTAGAGAGCAAACTCCAGATGATATGCTGAAAAGTGGGCAAGAGGGGAATTGGGAAGCTCTCCAAATCAGAAGAGCAGCACCCTGGAAGATATTGTTTTGTTTTGTTTTGTTTTTGCATGCTTCCTTGCTCATCTAAATCAAGCCTGTATAGGAATGGAACTTTTGATAGATGAGACAGCCAATTTGAGATTGCAGAGAAGAGCAGGTGATTGGAGCTGAATAACGATGAAGCAACCATGATTTCATTACCATCCAGGTTGCAATTGCATGACAACTTCAAAAAAGTGCCTACAGATAATTGATCAAAACAGCAGCACATCCTGTACTTCCTTCACTCTGGTTTGTCTAATTTTTAGGTCCAGTTTCCTTAGCTGCTAAGCCCACCATATCCAAGTAGTCATATTAGTTCTGTGCAGATATTCAGACCAAAATAATAATATTGCAGCAGACTTATTCCTCCCTAGCTGCCCTTTGCAAGTGGAGTAGTAAGCAATGCAGTTTGAAAAGATCTTGCCCTATGCTGCATAAGGCACACTGCTTAAAATAACAACATTAATAATAATATATTTATTAATTAAATAATAATAGAACCTTTTGAGCATTTTGGAGGGGAAACAAAGGTTTTTAAGAAATAAGCAACACATCCAGTAGAGCAACGAATTATGGGGAACTCTCAAAAGTTCCTAGATCTCACTGCAATGCAGAAATAATTCAGTTTAACCCTGCTTTAACTGTTATGGCTCAGTGCTATGGAATTCTTAGATTTGTAGCTTTGTGAGATATTTAGCCTTCTCTATCAGAGATTTCTGGTGCCACAACAATCTACAAATTCCAGGATTCCATAGCATTGAGTCATGGCAGTTAAAGCAGGGTCAAACTGCATAATAATCCAGTTCGCATCAGCCTCAGGTTTGCATCCAAACTTTTTTTTTTAAAAAAAAATAATCCAGGTTTCCCTCCTTTGCCTTCTTTTTCCTCTCCCTTCCATTAATCACATCTCACATAGACTTAGACAACATTTCAGAAATTGATTATCATCCATTTCCACCAAGGAAATTTCCACCAAGGACTTGTGCTAAAATACTTTACCAATATTAGACTGGTTAAACATTATGTCCATTTTCTTTTGTTGCAAAAATTCCTTTTCTCTCACTTGATCTCTATTGAATCTGTGTCCTGGAAACAACAGTTGTCTTTACTGACAGCAGCCACCTTAACTAGTTCCAGGATAATACCAACAAACAGACAAGTGGATTTCTATGACTGAGAGGAGATTAAAAACCAAGTCATCTGTCCCTATAACTAACACAATTGTCTTTGCTTAACCCTTCAATATTAAGGTGTATTCACCTCACAACCCTTCAGAACCTATCTAGTTTATTTATCTCACTTATCTTAAGCATTAGTAGAATGGTAAAAAGTAAGCTGGTCTCTCCCATTTCTTCTGTCACCTAACACACCAGTTGCTATGGGTTCAAGAAAGGCACCAGAAGAACTGAGAAATGGCTTAACCCTTAATTCATTCAACTGGCCATGGCCCAACCATTAACAATGTCAATCTTTGATTCTGGGACAGAGTTTTCTCTATTTAATTGTCCTTTGGATTTCCATGAAATCCTGTTTTGTTACATTAGCCAAATCTTCCAGTAAGGATCTACTCATGCACAGAACATTTTCAGTAGGAAATTATGCCTAGGGATACTATTGACACAAGTGTACTTAAATCAATATAAATTGAACTTTAGCTATTAAAGAAATCCCACCTCCCAAATCTACCTGATCATTGGTTGATATTGTCAGATTCCTCTGGCATATGTTTACTCATAATCCATTTCTAATGTTTCTTGATTCATTTGTATAATTTTAAAATCTATGAAAGTTCATGCATTATATATTAGAAAAATATGCACATTTCTAAATGCTTTTTTCCAAATATGTGTTTTAGAAATATTTCACTATATGAAGTGTGGATGGGCTTAAGAACTATGTTACAGAATTGGGAGTATTTTGGCAGGTGAATGTCTTTTAGTTTGGACCAGAAAATACTGATAAAATTAGTTTTTCATCAGAATTCACAAATGGTTGAGGCATTCTTTCAGGTTACCTTCTGCTTCCAAACTGTAATGGGAATAACCTACAGTATTTTTGTAGTCTTTTAATGCTTTTTATATGTTCTTGAGCATTATACTTCTTCAGTCTCTATTGATAGGGATAACTATCCTTTTTTCCATGTCTTCAATACATAGGTGATGAAAATGTAGAACAAGGAGGTTATTCTTCCTTGATTTGCAAGGACCCTGTTCCATCTTTGTAGACCCTGTCTATTTGACTATTAATGGTTCTCTAGATCTACTATTGCCTACTTGACTATTAATTTACTTGACTATTAATGGTTCTCTAGATCCCAATCAGAGGTCTTTCCCAAACTTACTAATCTGATATGCTTCAACTGGAAATGTTTTTGATTGTACCTTCCAGTTGCAGAGGTTATGCTATGCCAATCAGATATGGCCTTTCTCCAGACTAAAATGTTCCTTTCCTTGAGTTTTGTTTTAATTTCAAGGGTTAGGTAAGATTTTCTTTTTTAAAAAAAAATATTGTAATTTTGGATGGTTTGTGGGTGACAGGGGTGCATGATTCCCACCTCGATTATAAATGATGCCCGCTGGAAATAATTCCGGTATCGAACAAGACAAATTTGTAACCATATGAAAAAGTGTTAGGAAAATGAGGATTCTTAATAGACATGTAGCATATTTGCAGAGCTTAGAAAGTTTCTTTAAAGAAGAATTCATATAACGGCATGGTGAATTCATCAATAACTGAGCAGTGGTATCCAGCACATTATCCTATTTCTATTTAGCTTTGTGCAGATTCACCATGTCATAATTGTTCTGAAAATGAACTGTTATATCCTTGAATACTTGTCTATAGTATATCTTTCAGGCCTGTTTATTGGAACTTCCCATCTATACTTTAGTTTCACACTTCATAAGCTTATGTTTCTATTAAGTGTACAAATTCATAGTGTGTTTTTGCCTGTCCTCTTTAATTGTTAATAATTCCAAACATTGCTCCTTTTTTCTCACATCTCAAGAACACACTATCTAACAGAAGCATCTATTTTATTTGGAGGCAAATCTCCTGGGGGAAGAGGACAAAATCTGCTCTTCCCCCCCCCCACACACATTTAAATAAGCCTTAGGGCTTACAACAGAATCCACAACTGTGTCATCACCCTTTTATGAACTGCACTAAATAACTGCCATTATTCTAAATTCTAGTTCTGGTTGCCTAGGAGTTCATAGACTCAAAATGACATGCTAGTGTATGATGATGTTGGTCTGTCCTAATTACACAGCCTATGATCCATATTTAATTTGGTTGAATCAAGTATCCAGACTCAAAACTACTTTCAGATGTCAGGTATAATCAAAGGCTTATTAAAATAGTACTTTGTACAAGGGATGTAATGAATAAAGCAGACCATTTAGAATGCATTCACCTAGAAAATATTGACAATTCTCTGGGAGCAGAAAATTGCTTTGAGATCTTTTTAATAAAAAAAAATACACATACTTACACAAATGGCACCACTGCTAATGTCATGGAACTCTGAATGAATACAGGATACAAACAGTGAAAAGCAATTTTGAACACAGTGTTTTTACATTGACACTGGACCTCCATTTGACCCTATAAATCATTTTGCTTACATAATATGGTCTAATATATGCACAGACCACTAGATGTCATCTTGACATCAATTCCTAATCTCATGAATTTATTGAGCTACATGAACAGGGATGGGTGGAGAAGATGCACTCTAGTGTGGAATTCCATGTACTTCAGTCTGCAACCAACTGCAAGATTGCTGTCCATGGTCCTGAGGTTCTGCCCCTTGGGTTATATTCAAGGTCCTGACTTCACTTCACCACAAATCTGGCTCAGATATTCTTAATCCTTGTTCCCATGTGGCCCACCGTCTCTTTGGTGCTACCCACACAGCAGAAATAATGCAGTTTGGCATCAGTTTAACTGCCATGATTCAATGCTCTGAAATTCTGGAAACTATAGTTTTGTGAGATATTTAGCTTCTTTGTCAGTGAGCTCTGGTGCCATAATGAACTACAGTTCCCAGGATTCCATAGCATTGAGCCATGGCAGTTAAACTGGTGTCAAACTGGATCATTTCTGCAGTGAGGATACAGCCTCTGAAAGGTATCTTTATAGCACATCAGCCCTACTTACCAGTTCCAAAGGAATTAATATGATAAAAAAAAATATTTGTCTAAATTTTGTGACACCGCCCTTGAGGTGTAATCTCTTAGAGGAAATCCATCCTCTTAGATATCCATTTGCATCCCTTTGTCTCAACATGTCTTGCTTTTACACAAATTAGATAATGTGAAGTTCTTCTACAAAAACTCCACATAATTGTTTACTTAGTTTACTCTGTCCTTCCAACAGGATCCTCAGTGTTAAAAATAACAACAAATATAAGCCAAAGTAATGAGAAGAACAGCAATAGCAACAGAAACAAAAACAAAAACTACAGCAGATGAGAAAATACAATAGGATTTAAAAAGGAAGAAAAACATGATTTCTACAGAGAGCTAGTGAGGGGCACACCAAAACACGTGTTTTCATTTGTTGTTGTGTATTTTTAAAAAATACAGAATGAGGCAGTCTTCAATATTTTGGTCCAACCATTTAGCGTCCCAATCTGGATCAATCCACTCCATCTGGACCCCAGCTCCTCTATGCATCACAGTACCTCAGGACTTAGCTTATATGGTCATGTTAGAAGCATACTGCCTGTCTTTTCCTATTTATTTTGATGTTAGAGCTCCAGATCAGCCCAAGGGTTTTGAATTGTGTTGTTCTGCTCTGGAACAAAATTGGGCCAATCTGTTCAAATACAGAGCTAATACAAATTGGTCTGAATGAGCCCCAAAAGCTCCATCATTTAGGATTTGTCCAGCTTAGTTGACAAGCAGTATTTCTTGGGATATTGGGATCAGAAACTGTGAGGGGAGTCAATTAAATTGATAGGTGATGGAATTATATGAATGGGGGAAAATACAGTTTGGTCAGAAGAAACTCTAGCTAAAGCAGTTTGTGTTGTCTGAAGTCTCTAAATGCATTTCAGAGCTCATTGCAGTAGTACAAACTAAATGTGTCTGCAGCATTCTTCTCCAAGGCTATACCTTCAGAAGTTGTCTTGTTTGAACAATGCAGGCCATTACCCCTGGCTAAGATCAGGTGAACTGGGCACAGATTGGCTGGATCCCACCCAATCCCAGCCCAAAGGAGCCTTAACCCCATCTAAAAAGACTAGCTGTTTGCTTTGGAGTTTCTAAGAAACTCTGCAGCAACAGCCAGCAGACCAGATGACTATGTGTGTCACATATCCACCTCTGCCATTGTGGATGCTATGGCCTGTGACGTTCGATGGCAGTTCCTGGCTACATGGGTTTAGCCAGGCACCTTATTTCCACCCTTACAGGCTACAAAGGGTGTCTTTTCAGCAGTAATGATGGTGCAGGAAGGCATAGGGCATGTGTGGTAGCCATTCTGTGGCATGGTGGTGTGCATGTGTGTAAACACTCACCCATTACCATACTAGCCCAGGGATTGACCTGGGGCAGGACCCATGGCAGGATAGCATCGGCTTGGCCCATGCTATCCTGATCATCTGCATAAAGTCAAAGAGATAGGAAGTGTTCTTTTTGAAATACAACTCCCAAAATCCCCACTGAGGGATGGTCATTTCCCCACTCTCACTCCCAGTGTGTCAAATTTATCCTGGGATAGATCCTACCCTGGGAGTAAGGGCTAAGTTGAGGTATAAATCCAATGAATGAATGAATGAATAACACTGGAAAGTTATTGCTGCTACTGTAGCTTTGACTTCAAGAGGTTCATAAAGTTATTATATAGTTAGGTGGTACTGGTTAAGAAAGCTCTCCAATAAAATGGTAATGAATGGTCATCTGTCAGTGAAGAGGCTTTAATTTAGAATTTTCTCTGGTGGTACAATTAAGATATATAAGAAAGTTATGTTCAAAGCTAAAGGAGGGGGCCACCGTCCTATTTTATATCTTTCTCTTTTTTAATTAAAAATATGACTCATTAATGACATTGGAAAGTATGGTAGTGCACTGGATTAAAAATAGTAATTGTGGGATGTTTATATTCCCACAAGGTTTTCTGATGAGAGACCTGGAAGAAAACTGCTGTTTAAACAGTTATTTTTACTGTAAGATGCTTTAGAAGTGTTCTTCTTAATGTGATTTTTATTGGAAGGTTTTTCCCCTAGCAAGTTCTCAGTGGCCATCCACTAGAGAACAATTAAGTCATTACAACAGCAGCAAGAACCTGAATTAAATGCATTATAGATGAACTGCTTATATGTAATAAGGTCAAATAACACCTGGCAATTCTTTGCTTACAATTCATTTTGAATGCTAGTGGTTTTGTTTTGTTTTGTTTGGTAAAGTGAGTGTTTTAGATGTGTTTTGTTGCAATTCTGTCCTACATGAAGGTTTGCAGATAGTACTATGCTTAGATGTCTGTAGAATATCACTGTGTTTTTGGCATGAATTCATCTGCTCAATGGTGGGTTGTTCGGGTGCAAAGCCAGGGGCAGGGGGAGGATAGGCATTTGCATTCAGATAGGGCCAAACATTTTAGTAAGCTGTAAACTGACAAAAATCAATATGAACTGTGAACAGAAATTGAATGGTAGTTGACTTTCAGTCTGTAGTGACAAATAGCCTGTTTCCATTTCAATTGAAGCATGCTGTTATTTTGCAAATGTTTTGGTATGCCCATCTGAATAGCTCTATGCTATTGAATATCTTTAAGAAAAGTTACTAGTCTTATTAGTTGAGGAGCTAAATCCAAGGAGTGTGACATTCATTTACATTGTGAGTGGAAGAGACTGTTGGCTGGTGATGATGTGTGTTTGTGTGTGTGCCTTCAAGTCACTTCTTGACTAGTGGTGACCCCATGAGTTTCAAAAGGTTTTCTTAGGCAAGGAATACTTAGAGGTGGTTTGCCAGTTTCTTTTTCTGAAATGTAGCCCATAGCTGGTATTCACTGACTTTCCATTAAAATCTCTGTTCGGTTATTGGAATGGCAACAGTTGCACAGTATATGTAAGATTGAAGCATGCTGTTATTTTGCAAATGTTTTGGTATGCCCATCTGAATAGCTCTATGCTATTGAATCTATTTAAAGCATTTGTAATTCCATTACATAAACATTATGTTCAGACCACACAACCAGAACCTGTACAAAAGTACAACACTTTATGCACAAAGCCAACTGCAGTTGATAACATACCACCCATGTATTCACAACTTTGACATATGCACCACAAAAAATTGGAAATGATGAGTGGTGAGGGGAGGTTGGGAGGAGTTTCAATGACAAGAAAACCAAGAAGACTTGCACAAAGTTTGGAGGATAGGTGTAGAAGAACAGACTGGATCTTTCTAAAGTTCAGTCCAAGTCAATCAACTCAAGTCTACATCACTTTAGTAATGTTCTAGCAACACCCTGATGTTGCTTGGATATATGTGCCCAAGTTTTCATCTGTGAAATTCTGGAGGTTATGCAAAAGACGTTTCTGTTACAAAATGGGTCACCACACCCTTTTTATCTTCACAATAACCCTGTGTGGAAAATTAAGGGGAAAGACAATATTATTCCAAAATCTACCAATGACATCATTGGCTTAGTGGTGACATGGGCCTTGTCCATCCTATTCTAATATTCTAACCACCATTTTTGCAGCTGGGCAGTGTCATTTTAGCTACAGAAGCAATTACAAAGATTGAATATAACAGGAGATATGACATTTAGTAATTTAATATTTGTTGTAATTTGGCTTGTCCCCTATGTTGGGAGAAAGCCAAGATATAAATTATTTAAATTAATAATTCATATTCCTTTCCTCCTTTGAAAATGGATGAAGATCATGAATTGATATTATTTGTACTTGAAAAACAAGATGACACCCTGAAAGTGGGTGCCAAAATTTTGTTATTACAATTCATCCTTCAAAGAAGAAGTGTTATCAACAAATGAACAAACTAACGTTGAACAAGTAAACAAGTTGAACAGAAGACCTCTCAAGCCATTCCCCCACCCCACAAGTTGTAAGATGGTTTTCCTTGAACTTGAAGAAACAACCAATCTGATCTTTGCAGGAAATTCACTCTGTCATTTTTCATTATTTTAGCCATAATGTGATGTAGAAAACAGAGTAGTTTTCTCTCAATATGTCTTCCTGGAGGATGGCTTTGGAATTCTTCAGCAGCTCCAAAAAGGCCCTCTGAGACAACTAGTCATATATAATGTGCTGCAACAGAACTCGAAGCTAAACTAACCTTGATAATCTGGGTCCTTAGAGACTTCATCTGTGCCAGTGAAGCACAGATTAATTCCCAGTCAGGTTCTGTTTTCACAAATGCTGCTGAAGTAAAAATCACATCTAATTACTGGTGTTGTCTAAAGACTCCAAGAGCATAACATCAACACAACGATGATGTTTTTAATTAAGGATGGGCCTCTGATAACTTCAGATTACTTTTAGGATGGCAAAATGCAAATGTGCAGTCTGGTCTAGTAAAATGTCTGAGATTCCTTCCACTAGGCAAGCAGGCTACTATAACTACTGGCACTATACATTTATTGGGTAACTTATGCCATTAAACAGCTGTCTAAGTAGTTTTGGCAGTGCTTTCTCATTTATTTATTCTAGAACCTAGTTTAGTATCTGTTCATCTCATGAGTACACAATGAGTATTTTGACTAGTTTGATATAATCCTATCTCTATGCAGATTTGCTAATATGTTGCAGCTTTTGCAGCTTCCTTTTTCACTCTGCTGCCTAAATTTCTTACTAAAATGCAAGATTTTTTTTAAAAAAAATATAGTGCCTAAACAAGACAAACAAAAACTGGGATGGAAATCTTATGAAGGTAAAAGTTTTCCCTTAGACAAGGTTGTCAAGTCATCTCTGATTGTAGGGACCAGTGGTCATTTCTATTACTAAGCCAAAGAACCAGAATTGTGAAAGACAACTCTGGGATCATGTTACCTTCTCACTGAAGTCATACCTACTTGCACTTTTACATGCTTTCAAACTGCTAGCTTGGTAGAAGCTGAAACTAGTGACATCACATCTAAAAATCAAGATTTTTTTTTTTGTTAGGGCCTTCATATTCTCTCCATCTCCCATAAGCTGCTGAAGTTCCAGTCCTCATTCCTCTAGGGTGCTGCCCAACTACAGGATCTGCACCTCCCTCTCCAAATCATCACTCCTCACTGTAGACATTCTCCTAGGTGCTTGTCCAACTCCAGGGCTGGTTTTATAGTCAAGACTAGTTCAACCCCCTAAAGGTGGTAATTTCTGATCAACTGTACTATTAATTGTGCTGGTGCCACCTATTCTTATGTCTCTCCCCCTAGGGTCCATGTAATCCATTCTACTGTAACTTTCTTCTCTTTGTCTTCCCATTTGTTCTTACATCTCATATTGGCAGATTATCACCTCTTCTTCCTGCCTATGACACTCTTCTTTCGGTCTTATCTTAAATGCATTTCCTTGCATTTCCGCATCTCTTGATTGTGAAGTTCTGCATAGGTGGAGGTGGTACCAAGTAGAGAAGAGGGAAGAGTTTTTGTTTCCCGTATGCCCTTAGTGACTTCTCTACCGCTCACACTACTGTTCTTCCCTCCACTAGGCCTGGCACTTCCACATTCACCCTGACCATGAGAGAGAGAGAGAGAGAGAGAGAGAGGCAGGGAATGTGGGCAGGGAGAGGACCCATATCAGAGGAGGAGTGAGCACCCTAAAGACCATGATGGCATTAATGACCCATCTCCCCTTTCTCATCATAACTCAGGGGGAGTAGAGATATTTTATATGTGTATGTTTAACTTTTGTTGGGGCCCTGCACTTCTAACCCCTGCAAATGTGGGGGGCCAGCTGTAATAACTAGAGATGGACAGGGTAAAGGTTAGCATTCTTTTCAACATATTTATATAATGAGTAAATAGGACTTATTTCAACACTTAAATAGAAAGGTGGGGGAAAGTCCCTGGAGTATTGAGACCTTCCAGCTCTTTTTGGTTTGCTTTTTTTCTCTGCATATTTATGGTTTTGCAGTTAATCCCCCTTCCCCTCCCACTGATCATGCAGGCAACATTTCCATTTTTTTTCATATTTATGTTTAATCATATATATAGATAAAACAATTTATATTCTTCAGTTTTGTACAAATGTGAGTTATTCCAAAGAATAAACACAAAACCATGACTTCTAAATAAATGACTTCCAGTACCCCTTCATTAGCACACACTAACACCTACAGTTTTCATACTGTCTTATTTTTCAATCACAACTCTTCAAAGTGAAGAGCTAAAACTGATTTCTTGGAGCTCCAGTAATTGGTACCCACACAATTATCAGGTCCAAGTTTAACTTGAACCTACCAGTTTCTTATTATCTACTTCCTACATCTTAACTCCATCTCATTTTACAGAATTCCATAATTGGGAGCCATTCGCTTTCTATTTCACTTTCATCTTCATTATTCAACTGGCATATCAATTTGTCCATTTCTATCACTTCAGTTAGCTTCAATAGCCATTCGTCTACCTTTGGAACTTCTTGTTTTTTCTCCCAGTTTTGAGCTACTACCATCCTAGCCAAAGTAATCAGGCATAGCATTACTCACTACATTTATTGGGAGTGTATTTAACATGTTCAACAAATAAGTTTCAGGTCACAGCTCAAATTTAATCCGTTGTATTGATTCCATCTTGGTGTGTATCTGCTTCCAAAATCTTTTTAGTTTTGAACATCTCCACCAACTGTGGTACCAAGTGTCTACTACAGATTGACATTTCCAACAGGAGTTCAAGGCCAGGTTATACATCTTGGACATTTTACTGGGGGTAAAATACCATCCGTGTTCTGTTTTCCAATAGTTCTCTCTTAGATTTTGGGATTTAGTTTTTTGGGTTTTTTTAAATTTTGAATCTCTCCTTTAGTTGTGTGCATAGCAGTCAGTGCATTTTTGGGTCTAACAGAGCCAATTCTTCTATTACTTTCATCTGGTATATATTAGTTTCTGATTTACTTAAAATATCTTTATAAGTGAGCCATATATCCAATGATTTCCATCTACCCATGAAAGTGGAGAGAACCATATAGAAATCTTCCTATAAAATTTATTCTTTATCTTTTCCCAAATTCTAAGGAGAGATCTCTAAATTACATGATGTCTAAAATCATTGTGAATTGCAGCTTTACTATAACAAAAGAAGGCATGCCATCCAAATCTGTTGTCTGCTCTTTCCAAATTAAGTAAATTTTGATTGTCCGAGGTAATCCAATCATATAGCCAATCCAGAACATTTGCATAATAGTACAATTCCAAATCCTGTACCTCTGCCCCACCTTCTGTTTTTAGACATGCCATAATTTTCCAATTAATTTGTGGCTTCTTATTATTCCATATTAAGTCTTTAATGTTCTTTTTCTATTCTTTAAAATGAGTATCACTTTTCAGTATTGGGATATTTTGGAATAGGAAATTCATTTTTGGTAAAAACCATCACTTTAATGGCATCAGACATAGACAACTGTAGTTTATTCCAAATCTTAAGTTCCTTTTTTATTTCTTTCCATTTAACCTTATAATTATTATCAAACTGCTCTGTAGATTTGACAATCAACTAAATCCCTAAGTATTAAATTTTCTTCTTCACCTGGCACTTCAAAACTATTGCAATGTGTTGTTCTTCCTTATTCAGTAATTTTTTGTTAATATTGAAGTCTTATTTCTGTTAATTTTAAACCTGGAGTTTTTACCAAAATCCTCCATGACCCTAAATATTTTTTTCTATTTGGTGGATTGGACCATCTAATATTATCACCAGAACATCAGAGTATGCCTTCAATTTATACACCATTCCTTTAATTTTTGTACCTTTTATTTCTTCACCAGTTCTAATTTTATTTGCTAATATCTCCAACACTGTTATAAAAAGTGACGGGGAAAGTGGACATACCTGTCAGGTTCCTTTTCATATTTTGAAACTTTTTGATTTTCTCCCATTAATTATCAACTGTGCCTCTTACTGTTCATATATCTTTTTAATCCATACAATATTTTTTCTCCTATTCCCATCCTTCAAAGAACTTCAAACATGCAATCCCAATTAATGTTATCAAATGCTTTTTCAGCATCAGCAAAAATTAAAGCCATTTTTAAAAATCATTATTCTTTTCATAATGTTCCAAAATATACAAAATACTTCTTATATTATCCTTCAACTGTTGGAAAAGGAGGAAACTTGCTTGATCTTGATTTATGTCATCTTTCAGAGTCTTCTTTAATCTTATGGCTAATATAAACAACAATATTTTGTAGTCCTTATTGAGTAAGAAAATAGGTCAATAACTGGACATTTCCTTTGGATCTTTCTCTTCTTTAGGGATTAGGACAATATCAGCATTCTTCCATGAGCCCGGGATACCTCAAAATTTGATTTCATTGAATGTCTTTTATAAGGGAATCTTAATTTCTTCTGGAAAAAAAAATATAATACCATGCACTGAACCCATCTGGCCTTGGAGCTTTATTAATTTTTAATTTACTGATAGCTTCTAACACCTCTATCACTGAAATTGTTGCATTCAATATTGTTTTGTTCTTCTCCAAAACTGTTTTTATCTCTAGTTTTTCCAAATATTCCTTCACTGCTTCCATAGAAAACTCCTATTTTTTATTTAAGTTGCTATAATTTCTAAATTCATCTTCAATCACATATTGATTAATGATTGTTTTACCTTCATTCTTAATTTATAATATTGACTTTTCTGCTTCTCTGTCCTTAATCTATAAGCAAGCCATTTTTTCTTATTTTTTGTGTGTTTTCAAAATACTTTTGTCAGATGTACTTCATTTTCTTTTCTATTTCAAGAGTTTTTATCCTATCAAATTATTTTTTTCAAATACCAGTAAGGTCATTATGAGAAGACTTATGATACGTGATGCGGAACTTAAACATAAGGCAAGAAAGGGTTTACAAAACCTTGAAAAAGAGATTTTTAGAAACTGAGGAGAGATTGAACAATGATCCAACTTCAGACAGGAAAAATAAGAAAAATAAGAAATTTCTTATTTTTCCTGTCTGAAGTTGGATCATTGTTCAATCTCTCCTCAGTTTCTAAAAATCTCTTTTTCAAGGTTTTGTAAATCCTTTCTTGCCTTATGTTTAAGTTCCGCATCACGTTGTATCATAAGTCTTCTCATAATGACCTTACTGGTATCCCATGCCATCTTCATCAGCATCCCATCCATAAAATTTTCCTTGAAAAAAAATCTTCAGAGTATTTTCTGAGGTTTGCAATCTCCTCCATATGTTCTGCAATCCAAAATCTACCATTATATTGAAAAAAAGATATGGGTAATTTCTCCTGGGTCCTTTTTTAATTTATTTGATTGATTTCTTTCTTTTGAGTTCTGTCTAAAGATGGTTCAATCACCTTGTTATTACTATGTTCTCATAATCCAGGTCACTTAATTGTTTATCTCAGCTCATTTATTCTTTATCTCAGCTTCAGGGATCTCCAAGTATTTGGCTAATTCTTGTGTTATTTTTGTATGCACATCTTCACTCAGTTCTTCTGGTATTCCCTGAAACTCTCTCTCATGATGATGGACTTCTTGCATTAAGATTTTGTTTTCCTGTCATTTCTGGGTTTCTTGTAGTTCTTTTGCTGTTTTCTCAAGTTCTTCTGTTTTTACATTCAATTTCTTTGTTTCAGTTTGTAAGCCTTCTATATCTTTAGAAATTTTATCCAATTTCTTCCCAAAACTATTCATGTCTTTTTGCAAATCTTCCTTTGCCTCTTTCCTAGAAACTTTCAGTTCTCGTCTTGTTTCCTTATGCATTTCCTCCTTAAATTTTCTCAACTCTTCAGAAAAAAAATGATGCAAAATCTGTGCCTTTTGTAGCAGAGGTATCAGTTGAGAGCCTTCTCTGTATCTTCAGATACATCTGAGCTATTTGTTTTGTTTTGTTCCTGAAGCCATTGTCCTAATAGTATTATTATTGTTGCTGTTATGTTCTTTTAACAAATTATGAGACAATATTAAGGTTAGCTCTCTTTTCTTTTTCAACAAAATAACATGAGCTACCACTGTTTATATAGTCTACATGCAGCCTATTGCATACTCTTCAGTATTTCAATTATTAATCCCTTTAAAACAAGGAGATTTGACACAGGCCCTCTTGAATTTGAGTTGGAAAAACCTGGCACCAGTGTGAACAACCCCATTTTAAACCGGTTTGCAAACCAGTTTATAATGTATTTTGAATGACCCCTTAGCTAGTTCTGGGATAACACAGAAAGACATTTCATTTCATTTTTGGAAATAATTGATTAACTTAATCTGATTTGGGGGGTAGGAATAACAAGTCTTTGAAAGTGCTGGGAATTCCTTGGGAATACCTTGGAAAGGGAAAATATTATGTATATCTCTTCTCCCTATAAAAATTGGAAGGGATAAGAACAAAGCCTGGGACTTTTTGGGGGTTTTCCAGTCCATCTCAATGGATCCTCCCTCAACTTTTTATCTTTGGAAATATTAGGCTGGATTTGGACTTTTAAGAGGCATACAAACAAATTCAGATTTTAGAGGAAATGTGTATAAGAGAAAAATGCATACACATTAAATGCAGATCTATGTGTGGACATGTGTATGTTTTTAATTGAAGAAAATTATACGTCTTATGATTGAATGCTATGCAAGACTGATAGAGACCAGAAATAGATTGCTTTGCCAGATCCTACATGAAATTAACTTAGTGTCAGTACAGGCATTGTCACATGCAATATGACACTGGATTTTCATCATTCTGACCAGTAAGTGCAAAAATGTGTTTAATAATAATAATAATAATAATAATAATAAGTTTTATTTTTAACC
>CM034702.1:9424482-9439166 GCA_020142125.1 Phrynosoma platyrhinos
CCTTGGCCTGAAATCTTGACTCTTGGACTACTGACTTATCTTGAACTTCTGGAACCTTTGACCTTTGGACTGCCTTACCATTCTGCTTCTTTGAAATCCTAGACCTTCGGAATTGCCTGGACCCTTGGATTAGTAATATGGACCTTTGCTTTCTTGCTTTGCATTAGCAAAAGACTTTTGTTTGTCTTCCACCCTCACAGCTACTATCAGCTCTTTTGGCATCTTTCCTGGACATGACTAATGCAACAAAGTGTCTTGGACAAGCTCTGACACTCTAGTTATTTTTCATTTGGTAAGGGGAAAATAAATCATGCAAAAACATTCATATAGGTATGTGTAATCAGTAGTTTGGTCTCAACCTTATGGTTGTTCTTTATCTCTTCTGAACATTAATCTTTGCAAACAAATCAAGTTATTAATTCTTTAGGATAAATTTTGGTTAGATTGATATGACAGTAATAGTAGAATGTACTCTCTGTTCTCCACTACTGAGAGTCGAGGGAACTGTCCACAGGTGAAGCATGCTAAATAATAATAAGTACATCAATTATGGCAAATCAAATAGAACAATGACATTGTTAAAACTAATGACCCAAGACATTGCCACTTAACATACATTTTGAAGTTCATTCAGTTGTATTAATTGTTATATTACAGAGTGCTAAATTCTGTTTTAGCAGTTTATCCAAAAGTTAAAATAATGAACCAGTGAACAGAGATGTGAAGCTCCTTAAATTTCCTCCTTATACCTTAACCTTATATCATCCTGAGTATTTTCTACTGATGAAGCTAGAAAATTATTTCACCTCCAGGAAGAGTCATATGAATGCTTTGTTGTGGAAGTGGAGGATCTTTAGCTCAGTATTTTAGTAATCTTCCATTAAAAAAATAAAGTAAAGGTGATGGGAAACACCTATGTCAAAGTACTTTTTCTCATATATATATATATATATATATATATATATATATATATGTGTGTGTGTGTGTGTGTGTGTTTGAGCTAGATGTGAAATTGTGTCACTTCTGCACATATTGGGATATGGAACTCTCTGATCTTCCCACACAAATGTATATACATTTTTAAAGCATTTTCCCCCAAATTGTCTGTAATTTTCTAAATACAGTGGCATAGTAAAATGGCAAAATCAAAATTTGTTTTTGGAAATTATAAATATTTGGGAATATTTTCAAGCTGTAAATAGTTGAATCCATGAATACAGAGGGCTGACTGTATAGAGTACTGTTTAAGGTACAGGTCTTGGAATAGGAAAACCCAAATTCAAATCCCTGCCTTGGCTTCCTGCTGTCGTACAACAGTGTGAATGTACAAGAGAGACAGGTAAGAAATTAGAAATATAAATCAAAAACTGCAGAAGATAATTTAACAGATGTAAAAATCAATTCAACCTGGAAACGCTGCTGCTATTACCTGCCATTTTGATTCATTGAATATATTTGGGCCACAGGCAGCAGTGCTCTTGTATGATGTTATAGCAGGGATGTAAAGTGGCAAGTGCCACTCACAGACATATGGCTTCCAGTGCTGAGAGGACCAACCATCCTATATGGCTCTAACTGACAATTTAGGTAAGTGATAGTATAGATGGTTGGGTTCCCTACCAACAGTGACTTCCCATATTTCAGAAATACCTGAATAAAAATTCAGAGCAGGCAAAGTGAAATGAGGCAAAGAGCAAATCTGCACTTTGTCAGAGAAAGTAGAAGGTGTTTAATCACATCCCTATTCTTAAGCATGCAATGACTTCCCAAGAAAGCCCCCCCCCCCAAAAAAAACCCCACCACCCATCAGCCTCTTAGTTGCTTCATGTTTCATTCTCAGACTATCTGCCTCATACAGATGCTCTTTCTGTATAAAAGGATGTACATGGCATGGGAGAGATGGAGATTTAGCTTTCTGGGACAATTGCTCTCTTTCCCTACCTTGAAATGAGATAAATCTAAATAATGTAGGACTGGCTGCCATTTATTTGTATACTCCAATTGAAATTGGGCTATCATCACAATCAAGACTGTCACAAGCATTGATTTGCTCTTCATTGTACAAGCACCAGGCCTAGCAACTCCTCTGCAAATGAAATCTTATGCATGGGTAAGCAAGAGATGGAATGAGCACCTGCTTATTTATTCACCTGAAAATAAATGTTCTGATCCTGGGTGAAAAGATACAGCCTGTTATTTTTAAAGGAAGTGGAGGGGAATAGTAAGAGTGAAGCAAGAGCCCAGCCATCAGGTTGGTTTGTATTCAGTGTGGTGTTTTGCATGTCAAAAGTGACAAGCCCATACAATATTTGGCTTAACCCCCTCCTCAGACCCCAGGGCTTGTATTGATGAAATTAGTACACAGAAATCAATCTGGTGAATACAGATTGATTTTTTACCACCAACTTCAGCAGGAGTATTGCAAAAGAAAGCCTTGGAGTATTATGAGTTCTACATATCATCAGCATCTGTGGTTAATTGCTCAGGGTTTTTCTCCATGTTGATTGAGCAACAAAATAAGAAATGCAGCAATGTTCAAATGATGGAATCAGGCTATGAATGTTAACTTCGTGGCAACCCAAAACAGCCCCTTGCTTAGGTCTTACTATTTTAAATGTGAAACTGAAAGTCAGTCCAGCAGTGATTCTGAAATAAAGATATCTCTGGTGACAGCCCTCACAGCCCGAAAGGAGACCCCAGAAAGTCAGGCAGCTATGTTATCTGTATTGTTTTGCTACAGGTAGAATAGTCTCCATCAGAAGAGTCCCCAGGGACCCCAGCAAACAATCTCCCCAGGAGAGGTGGCTACCCCAATCTTTGACACTGATGATGCTTAAAGTAGTGGGGGCATATCTTTAGCAGAAAGCTCCATGAGTTCATTGTGTGGAGGAATTTTCTAAAAGCCTCTAATCTGCTGCAGATGGACTTTGGATAAGGCTAGCTGTTCCTGCATAAGCATGTTTGTCCAAGGCTGGAGAAGCTGCTGCAGATATCTCATCCATACCAACAGTTTCTCAGCTGTTAGCATTCTTAAACTCCTGTTGTGCTTTGCTCTGCTGTCATCTGAGCCTGGACTGTGGTTTGGACTGACTATGGATCTCCCACACTAGTAAAACATTGTTTTGACTTTGGCTTAGGATCTTAGAACTTAGAAGGTTAGAGTTGAAAGGGCTTGCAAGAGCCATCTCATCCAACTCCCACCACCACACAGGAATACATGACTGATTCTGAATCACCCAGCTAACATGCATACCCTGCCCCCATTCCCCTTTCCTTCTTCAACAGTCATGTGGGCACCAGTGGTAGAAATATGGAAAGATGATGATGATGATGATGATGATGATGATGATTGAGTATTAGTACCCCGCTCTTCAGCCAAAAGGCTACCAGAGTGGCTTACAAATGGTTAATTAGACATTTCCCTGCCCTCAGGCTTACAATCTAAAAAGACAAGACACAAAAGGAGAAGGGAATGGTGGTGGGGAAGGGGAATAAGTCCAGCAGATCTTCTCTCCCTTTGAGGCTTGGACCATGGCAGATAGACTGGAGGGAGGGCTCTCTTTCTTAATTTAGGCGAAGCACGATGGAACTGGCCTGTCTTCTCTAGAGATAGGCTCCTACACCATGAACAAAGAAGAGCCATTCAACAAGTTTCAACAAACTTTTTATTTAAAACTAACAGTATGCACATATGAAATGAAACAGCCAGGTCAGGTAAGCCTTGCAAAAGTAAAAAAAAAAAGAGTTTGAACCCTCCAGAGACCACTTGAAAGCTTCTTCCAAAATGCTTAATTCCGAGATGATGTTTGTCTTTCAACAGCCTCCATTTTTCTTATGATTTCCATTTTAGTGGCAAAACATATTGACCTATACTTTTTCAATGTATTAGGGTAGCTGGTGGGGCAGGCTAATCTGCTTTCCCCATTTATTTTCATTTCCACATGCTCAGTAAGTGATTGTGGAGGCAAATGTTTGCCTTGCCTGTTGTACATAGCTACACACAGCAACAGTAGGATCACCCAGAGTAGAATCCCATTATTTCCCAAGTCAAGTTTTATTGCATTGTTTACTGCAGACACACTACTGCAACCCAACAATGAAAGTCTGTCTTTCTCCAACCTTCCTTCACCATGTTCCCAATATCAATGCTGGGGGGGAAATCCACCAAAAAACAAAACAAAACAAAAACACCTTCCAGCTAAGACAAAATATAAATATAAAATATAAAGGGGGGGGGGGGGCTGGACTGGGATCACATAAAAAGACATTGTAAAAGGAAACTTCTTTGTCAGAGGTTTTGTTAACTGAGGTATAGCTGCATTCTGCAGTCATTTTTGCATGTTTTCTCCCAAACTACATTTGAAATAGTGCTAGGCTGTATACATTTTGAGGTAAACAAAATGGTGGCCACACTGCTAACTACATTGATGTTGTATAGGAGGAGCTTTTGTAGCAAAAAGGGAAGAAACTTGAAAGGGGAAGGTGAGAATAGGTGGAGCCTAATACTTATGGTGGAGATAGCACAGTGTAGTGGTTTGAGTTCTATTTTATTTATGTATTGAATTTATAAAGAGTCAGTGTGGTATAATTGTTTGGGTATTGGACTACAACTCTGGAGACCATGGTTTGAATCCCTACTTGGCCATGGAAACCCACTGGGTGTCCTTGGGCATGTCACACTCTCTCAGCCTCTGAGGAAGGCAAAGGCAAACGACCACTGAGCAAATCTTGGTAAGGGTTGATATAAGTCACTTGACCTGAAGGCACACAACAACAAAGCAGTGCGCTCCATCCCTCAAAAACTCTTGGAAAAGTTATCATCCTCTTGGAGAACAGTTTGACCTCCCTCACCCCACCACCAATATTTGTGAAACCATTTTTGTACAGGCATTGTGAACAATAGCTAGGGGTTTATTTCCCCCCACCCCAAAGCTATGCTTAGTAAAGCAGGACAAAACCCTTGATTAAGTTATAGAAGAAGTACATAGATTTTAGCAAAGAACACACTGCAGAAAAATCAGACAGTGGCCTCAGGATGTTTTCACTCCCCTTGCTGCCCATTCAACTTTTCCTGGAGTGATAATACAGATTAGACAAGGTGTTACAGCGAAGGTGAGGAACACCTTTCAGCTCGAGAGGCAAAGTGAATTTCATATCAAAAATGCCAAAATATTTTAACTTAACCTTCTTAACTGCTGCTAACAGAATCTTACACAAAGCACTTTAACCTCACAAAAAAACAGGAAAATAACAAAAAGTTGGAATCATGACTATCTCATACCCTCCAAATGTCTTGATTTGGCATAAACAGTCCTCTTTTGTTGTACCACTTTTTGAAAATCTTCCAGTATCTCTGTTCTCCACTCACTTTTCCCCTTTGTCCTCATCTTACTTCAGTTGTTGCAAACTGAAATGAACATGAGTTTGCACTCAAATAATTCAGCAGCAGGGAGAGGAGAGGAGAGGAGAGGGGAGGAGAGGAGAGGAGGAGGTGGAATCTTTCCCCCTCCCAGTAGACTCAGGCAAATGCAAACATCTGCAGCAAATCTTAGTTTCTGTGTTCTTTTTCATAAAGAACTTAACCCATTTAGACCATTCTCTGATGTTGTTTCATCACACATATTCCAGTTTTCTTCTGTGAAATGTTGGTGGGTATGTCATCAGATGAACCCCAGCTGAGTTTTCCACCCCTCTATTTCATCCAATATATAAACTACAGAGGTACAAGAGCCAATGTGAATGAACTTCCCAGTTACAATACACATTTTTGTAAGGTTTTAAAGGCACATCAGAAAATTGACTATAATACTAGGTTCACATTTCTCAGGTATACACACCATTCTTGAATAGGTGGGAGAGGAAAGTGCCTGGTGTTCTTTACCAATAGAGGACATATGCACCAAGGATAGAAATCAGTTTGCATACAGACAGAATAATTTGTTTCAATATTTCAGTTAAGAAGATACAGCAATATGGTTAAACCAGATGCTACTGGTGTGTTAGAAGATACTTCTCCAGTATGTTAGTCAATTCTTTGGTAGTCTGTGATACATGTTCATATTTGAAAAATGAGAGAGTGGTGTTCAGGTTGCTTCAAATTTGTCTCTTAGTGTTTTATCATTTCATAGTCATTTTGTATGTGAGATTTTCTGAGAAGTGTCCACACTCTGTCTTGTCATCTTCTTAGTGACAGATACAATTATTTCTGCTATTGTCATTTCTATGATTTGAGGAATGGTTGTCCAGTGTAAGTTCATGGGAGAGATAAGATTTGAATCAGGGACCTCTACACTTGTAGCTCCATTTCTTAGTGACAGTTTGCTACAAAAGTCCTTTGTGATGATTTTATTTCCATTCTGTCTTTGACAATCATATGTAGCCATGAATCCTCTCATAGAACATTCCAATCACTTGAGCCAGAGACTGAATATTACTTAAATAATTTCATGCTTTTAATTTTTTAAGCTAATGTATATCATTTTAAATGGTAGAGTGTTTCATTTCTTACCATCTCTGCCTTTCGGGCAACATAGAATATTAACCATTGATGGTCAACTTTTTAAGGATGGCTTTTCCCCCTCATTTTTAATAGAAATCCTCATAAGAAAGGTCAGTGAAGTGTAAAAAAAAATCAATCATTCATAAGCCATCTTTGGTTCACACTGAAATATTTATGAATGATAAAACTGGTCTGACAAGACAAAGTTCAGTTCAAAGGCCTCTTATGACAACATGACAAGGTTTCATAAGAGCCAGTGTATAATTAAAGGATAAATGGGGAATTGATGGAGATGTGTCCAGTTTCATTACACAAATCCGCAAAGAGCAAGAAATCAGCATGACTGAGTAAAAAAAAAAAAAAGTTAAATTCCATAAATCTCCAGTTCAGTTCCTTAAATACTGCTCAAACAATTTAACTAAGAACAAGCAAACAATGACAAACACACACACACAACACACATGAAAATATGTTCAATTAGGGCACACTTCTGCTGGTAATTGGTAGATGAGAATGTGTAGTTCCAATGTGACCAAAATTCTTGGTCGGCAGAGTTTCCTCCAGCATCTTCTCCCCCAAAAGAGGAAAATTTGGGGGGAAAGCTAGAAAAGAATTGCAAATCATGGATAGTAGTGACTAGGATGAGTCCTCCACACACACCTACAGGGGAAGTTGCACTTGCTAGTTCCCACCTCTCAGCTGTGTATTAAGTTACTATGAAAAGGGAAATAATACATATGCATATACATGTATGCATCCTCCATGTATTGAGAAATACAAGAGACTGCAGTGAATTTCTCAAGCAGAGCATCTAATATGCTAGGCAGATGTTTGAACAGCTCATGAACCTACTCCACACCACACACAATATGTAGCAGAGAAAGAAATCAAACCATATTAGTCTTCTTCATAAGGGATATATAAGTAGTTTTACTCATCAATACTGGTCTTTCACCCTATTTATTCAGCTTGTATATAGAAAATATCACATGAAGAGTAGGCTTAGACTTGGAAAAGGAGGAGTAAAGATAGGAGGAAGAAATATCATCAGTTTAAGATATGCAGATATGAAAACTACTAGCAAAAAACATCATGGACTTGGAACAATTACTAAGGAAAATCAAAGAAGAAAATGTAAATGAAGGAATAATGCTGAGTATAAAGAAAAGGAAAATAATGAGCACAGAGGATCTACATACATTCAATTGAGACAATAAGGAAAGCAAAATAGTAAAAGAATTCTTATACCCTGGCTCAAACATTGACCAAAAAGGAGACTGCAGTAAAGAAATCAGAAGAAGACTAAAAATGGGAACGGTTACTACCAAAGAACTAGAAAAGATCCTAAAGAATAAAGATATACAATAGAGTACTAAAGTCTTAGAAACCACCATATTCCCTATCACCATGTATGGATGTGACAGATGAATAGTGAAGAAAGTGGATAAGAAGAAAATCAATTCATTTGAGATGTGGTACTGGAAAAGAGTGCTGAGGATCCCATGGACAACCAAAAAGACAAACAAATGGGTCCTTGAACTGATCAAGCCTGAAATCTCCCTGAAAGCCAAGAAGATGAAATTTAGGCGGTCATACTGTGGACACATTATGCTAGGAAAGGTGGAGGGAAGTATAAAGAGAGGAAGGCCACATGCTAAATGGATGGATTCTATTAGAGAGGTCACAGGTATGAATTTGCAGGAACTATACAGAAAAATGGAGGACAAGGGGACTTGGACATGTCTCTTCCACAGAGTTACCATAAGTTGGGATTGACTTGAAGGCTGTCAACAATAAACTTGTGTATAATCAACACAGGTTCATCTTCTTAAGGCCAATAAGAAAAGAAATAGTACTACACAGTATCAGTAAAGTTGGAGCATCTCATCCATATGCATGTTTTATGGAAGTGTGAGAGCACTAAGTTGCTCTTCATAGGGCATGGTTTTCAGACCTTTCACCTTTTAGTCATGCTCTTCTGGACACACTCCAGCTTTTCAACATCCTTTTTGAATTGTGGTAGCACCTTGAATTGTGGACACAGTATTTAAGGTAAAGTCTGACCAAAGCAGAATTTTGTTGTTAGCTGCCCTTGATTTGACATCATTATTTGATATCGAGTCATGGTGACCCAATGGATGAGACATCTCCAAGACCTTCTGTTCTCCACTGCTTTCCTTAATTACTGCAACCCCTTAATACCCATGACCGCCTTAATAGAGTCCATCCATCTTGCATGTGGCCTTCCTCTCTTCTTATTTCTCTTCACCTTTCCCAGCATTATTGTCTTTTCCAATGAGTCTTCCCTTCTCATGATGTGTCCAAAGTATGGCAGCCTCAGTTTTGTCATCTTGGCTTCCAGAGAGGTTTCCATCTTGATCTGTTCTAGGAGCCATTTGTTTGTCTTTTTGGCTGTCCTTGGGATCATCAGCACTCCTCTCCAGCACCAAATCTCAGATGAATTGATTTTCTTCCTATCATCTTTCTTAACTATCCAGCTCTCACATCCATACATGGTAACAGGGAATACAATGGATTGTATGATTCTAACTTTTGTGCTGAGTTGTATATCTTTGCATTTTAGAATCTTTTCTAGTTCTTTCATAGACACCTTCTCTATTCTTAATCTTCTTCTGATTTCCTGACTGCAGTCCCCATTTCTAACCATGTTTGATCCCAGATATGAGAACTCTTTTACTATTTCTATTTCTTCATTGTCTAGATTGAACTTGTGAAGGTCCTCGGTGGTCATTATTTTTGTTTTCTTTATGTTCAACATTAAGCCTGCTTTTGCACTTTCTTCTTTGTTCTTCCTTAGTAGGTGTTCCAAGTCTGTGAGGTTTTCTGCTAGTATGGGGTTGTCAGCATATCTTAGATTTTTGATATTCCTTCCCCTTATTTTCACTCCTCCTTCTTCTGTGTCCAAGCCTGCTTTTCTTATAATATGTTCTGCACACAAGTTGAACAAATAGAATGAAAGGATACAGCCCTATCTGACCTCTTTGCTAATTGGGAACCATTCTGTTTCTCTGTGTTCTGTTATGACAGTAGCCTTTTGTCCTGAGTACAGACTGTCAGATGTGTTGGCACTCCCATGTCTTTAAGGGCATTCCATAATCTTTCATGATCTATGCAGTCACAGGCTTTGCCATAGTCTATAAAGCACACACTGATTTTCTTTTGGAATTCCCTGGTGCACTCCATTAGCCATCATATGTTTGCATTGTGATCCCATGTGCCTCTTCCTTTCCTGAACGCTGCTTGAACCGTTGGGATTTATCTCTCCATGTATGTTTGGAGTCTATGTTGCAAAAATTTGAGCATGATTTTGCTTATGTGGGAGATCAGTGCTATAGTCATATAGCTGCAGAGTGATACTATTAGTTTCCTTGATCTAGACACCATATATCTATTGATGCAGCCTAGAATCACATTGGCTTTTTAGCTGCTATATCATACTATTGACTCATGTTCAACTTGTGGTCTACTAGGACTCCTAGATTCCTTTCAGATGTACTGTTGTCAAGCTAGGTGTCTCTCCTCCAATATCAGTGTGTATTTCTTTTATTTTTTTTTCTGCCTAAATGTAGTACCTTACTTTTCTCCATGTTGAAATTCATTTTATTAGTTTTGGCCTAACTTTCTGATCTATAAGATCATTTTGAATTCTGATCCTATCCTCTGGGGTATTGGCTACCCCTCCTAATTTACTGTCCTCTGCAAATTTCTTAAGAATGCTCTCTATTTCTTCACTTAAGTCATTGATAAAGATGTTGAATAATACTGGGTCTAGGACAGAACCCTGTGGCACCCTACTGGTCACTTCTATCCAGGATGAAGAGGATCCATTGATGAATGCCCTTTGGGTTTGTATGTAACTACCCTTGCAGATAATTGCAGAATGGTAAGATATAAATGTAACTAATACATTAGAAGAATTTTTTAAAAAATGGAAAGCTTATACCTTAATAATGTGTAAAGTACTAATCACAAAATTCTTTGTTTCTTCTGTTACAGCAGGATAGTATGAGTTTTTCTCTGAAAATTCTTCCACATGTCTTACCTTAGGCCTACCTTTTAAAAAAAATCATACAATTTTGATGGTAAACATGGAAGTTCATGTAATTAGGCCATACTATAATCTAAGAAAATGCATGATGGAATGTCAGAACAAAATGTATATTTCAGACTGTTGGTGGCAAGCAAACAGTTGGTCGGCTATGTGGTCCCCATCATGGATTACTCTACTATTGCAGAATCCTGGACTTTTGATTGTCTCTGGATGATTATTAACTTTACATTACTATGTGGCGTGCCACTGATCATACTATGATCACATGTGTCCAAAGTCAGTCATGTTCTCTACTGAACTGGAACATTTAGAACCTAAATCTTTTATGTCCTGAATGTTTACTCCATTACAGAGAAGGTCCTTCAATTCAAGATATTGAAAGGAAAGCTATGGTGTGCAAAAGCAAGAATTGTGTTTGATTTTCTTGTTGTTGCTTAAGTCTAAATACTGATAACACTCTGACCTTGCTATCTATATAGCCCATTTTTTTCATTGTAGTATTAGCACCTTAAAAATACATGATATTGATTTAATAGTGAGGATTAACTACCCCTTTACATTCCTCATCTATAGACCAGAACTGTTCTCTACCATCTCATCAAAACCTGAATATCAAATATTGTCAGTTCTTCAGTTTTATTTGACACTTGATGCTTTTTTTGTTTTTGTTTTTATTACTTTCACTTATTGCTGATAGTGTCTTTAGTGAGTTGCAGGTGCCTCTGAATTCAATGCTCTTAGTGTGTGCCCAGTAAGGGCCCGATGCTTCCCACATGTCCCAGAAATGAGAGGGTGACACAAAGTAGACAAAATATTTTCATATTCAAAGGCCAATTGGAGTGATGGAAGAGATGATATCTCATTATCAGCTACTCATTCAAACCCACACAGCAAAGCTTCCACTATTTAAGAGCAAATATAGCTGCTATTTTTTAACACTTTTTTTTTTTTTTGGTAAAGATCAGCCCTATTAAATTATAAAATTAGAATTAGCAATCTGTTCTTTCTTGACTGAAGACATTTGCCTCATTAATCCTGAACAACCTGTGAGCACCATTAAAATCTAATAGACTAATGAACAAGATTACAGGAAGTAATCTTTCCATACACAGTGCAGAGTGCTTCAGGAAGGCTACTTTATATTCACCCATAATACATAGAATATGCATTATGGAGTATTCCTGTATAACAATCCCTGTGTATTTATGAAGATTTTAATATAAATAATTATAGTATTTTCCACCAGCAAAGACATGTTATCCATAGGCACTGATATTGGTAATAAAAGAAGAAGAGGCTGTCACCTCTAGTATCAGGTATACTATACCTCTAAATACCAACTCCTGGGAAACACAAAAAAGAGGTCCTGTTTATGGGTTTCCTGGGGGCATCTAGCCAATCACATGAAAACAAGGTGCTAGACTAAGATAAGCTGTCACTATACCACTCTTTTTAAGTTCGCAGCAACAGAAACAACATTGTCTCAACTACATACCTAAGGGAGCTTATATATTATGTAATTATAACCAAAGCCTTTTCTGGCTTATCCTGAGAAGGGTACTCACTAGGTTGATCTGCAACTTGAAAATGTGGGAGAGATTGGTTTGAGGAATGTCAGACAGAATCTATACAAAACTGTAATGTCTGAGTGACCTCTAACAGTTATGCAAGTATTATTTGTTACTATTTTCCCCTATAGACTTCATTGGGCTTGGATTTGATAGACAGTTGGATTTGATTTTTTTTTTAATTTGAGTAATGCAGGTTTGGATTTCTTCATTATGGTAATTTTTGAGGAAAAAGCAAGGGCATCTGCGGACGGGTGGATACAGGTGACCAGATCCCTAGCCTAGATTTCTGACAAGAAGCACTGAGTAGCAAATTTTGAAAATGCTGTGCTGAAGTTTATTGACCTGCACTGAGATTTATTATTAACTGTACTGAAGCACTGAGCCATGTGTCCCTTCCTTCTTGCTGATGCATATACATTGTATGATGATACGAGTTATGATAATGATATTTGCATCAAGGTTGTGGCTAATTTTATAATCCACAATGATATCCAGCCTTTGGTCTCAACTCAATGGCCAAGATCCTTCATGCACAACATTCTGTTCACTCCCTCGGTCCTTCTGCAGTTGTTGCTACATCCATTAAATCATTGAGGAAAGTGGGAGAGAGGCAACTAAGGAGCAGGGTTTGCATCCCAGTGTAGCCTTCCAGAAAAGGAAAAGAAGCAAGGTTTTGGAAGATGTGCATGGAACTAGTTACTCATCTAAAACATATATGTAACCTTGAATTACATGTGACCAACAGGATTCTAGTCAATATCTGGTAGGTACTATGCCTCAGTACTCATACTATAGAACCATAAAATGTAGAATAAGAAAAGGCACTAAGGACACTGTATGTTTTTAACTGTATTGTGTGTTTAATTTGTAAGCTGCTTTGTATCAATTTTTTGGGGAAAGTGGGATATAGAAGTAGTAGTCATAGTAACAATAGAACTTGTTTCATCCCTTTTCAATGCAGAAATTCACACCTGAAGCATTCCTCTTAAATGACACCCTGCTTTAAAAACCTCAAACAAAGGAGAGTCTATCACAGGGGTAGGCAACCTTTCCCCTTTAAGGGCCAAGGGACTTCAGCTCCCAGAATCCCTGGAACTATTGGCCAACATGGCTGAGGTTTCTAGGAGCTGAAGTCCCTCCGCCCTTAAAGGGGAAAGGTTGCCTACCCCTGGTCTATCACATTCTGAGCCACTTTGTTCCATTGTTGAAAATTCCAACTACCAGAAAGTTCTTTCTAATGTTTAGGTGGAATCTCCTTTCTTGTAATTTGAAGTCACTGATTTGTGTCCCATCCTCTGGAGCAGGAGAAAACAAGCTTGATCAATCTTCAATACAACAGAACTTCATACATTTTAAGATGGCAATAATAATAATAATAATAATAATAATAATAAAGTTTTATTTATATTTCCTGCCTTTCCCTATGGATTGAGGTGGGATTGCACAATAAAATGAATATAATGTATAAAATATAAACAATAAAGTAATAAAAATTAGAACAATAATAATAGATTAAGAGAATAGAAAAAAATATAATAAAATAAATGAAAATAAAATAAAATAGGATAAAATAAAATAAAATAAAATAGCCGATCATTGTCAGAGTCTAAAAATCTTGAAGATCAGATGGATAGGCCCGTGAAGAGCTCTGTCTTAAGTGCCTTCTTGAAGGCTTCTAGAGTAGTAATAAGATGGATCTCCTCTGGCGGGCTGTTCCATAACTTGGGAGCTGCAACTATAAATTATTTTTGGGAAGTCATGGTAAGTCTCTTTTTATGGTGTTCTAATAACTTCTTCCCAGATGTTCTGAGAGTGCGGGGTGGATTATGTGGGGAGAAGTGTTCCTTCAAGTAACTCAGGCCCAAGCTATGTAGGGCTTTAAAGGTAATAACCTGTCAGTGTGTGGATGATGGGTGCTTTGACACCCAGCAGAATCTCTAGGACAAGCTGGCTGCTGTGATCCACAGCCACTTTGTATCTTTTACCATCAACTGGCTTAGCTTCCCTTCTTCGGGATTTTGTCTTCCTCAGTCAAGAAGACACATTGTAAAGTCCAAAAGTATCATTTTATTAATGCATACAAAAGAAAAATAAGATAACAAAGTAAAATCCATTGTGATGAACTTATCCAGTTCAGCCATGAAAGATTACATCTTTAACAATCCCAAAAGCATAGGATCCCAACTTGTTGTAGTTGAAAGTTAAAAAGAAGTTACAGATCTATGTTTCCAGATCCAGGAGTTACATTATAAAAGCAGTATAAACATACTAACAGCTACAAGCTAACACTTAGCTCCACTGCGAGCAGGACTCCTGGGCTCCTTTCCTTTTGGACATCTGGCCTCTTTGTCCTCTGGCATACTAGCCTCTTCTGGTAGACAAACCTCATCTTAGAGTGATTGAGACTTAACCATTGCTGATATACTTTGATCTTCCAGGCTTTATTTATTTATTTACTGCAGCACCCATCATCCACACACTGACATAACCAACACTTTGTACTGCGCCTGGAAGCTAATTGGCAGCCAGTGAAGAGATTTTA
>CM034702.1:9445894-9462703 GCA_020142125.1 Phrynosoma platyrhinos
TTACCTTTACCTTTACCTTTACCTTTACCTTTACCTTTACCTTTAAGGATAATATACATTCAACTAAGGACATAAGAAACTGGATCTGTTAGATCAGATTAGAAATCAACATTGTCCTTTCATTATGTTTCACACTGTGACCAATCAGAGAGTCTGGCAAGCCCACGAACAAGGCATCAAGGTAGACTACTTAATAGGCAGCAGATTCAGGACACACAAAAGAAGATGATGCTTCACACAACACAAAATTAATTTATTGATATCTGTACCACAAAATGTGGCAGCAAGTAAAGTGACCAATGTACATAGGGACTGATGAACAATGGGACTGATGAACAATCAAAACACATCAGTCCACCTTCTAGGGAGTGCTGATGCACATTGGTAGAACCTGATCAGCATTGGGACACGCTTCACAATTATGTATCTTCACAATTCACTGACAGGATTCCTTAGCACATCTGCTATGTACCTAAATATAAAATTATGTAGTAGACCATGATAGAGGATAGCCAATAATTGCATAATGGTGTTGAGCCTTGAGCTGCTTGCTAGCTGTAAAGCAGGTGTGTACATGTCACCAATATGTCACCTTAGGTTTTGTTCACTTTTTTTTTTTACTATCATACTGTGAACTTACATTTGTAACGTAAAGCAATGTTTAGTCCATTTCAGTGCCTCTGACCACTAAAAGAGAGGAGAGCTTTAATGCAACAGCAACGTATTAACAGGTGCAAAGGAAATTGTTCTCCAAAAATCACAGCTAGAAGGGAACATAGGGTAAAAGGTAACAGCTGCAGACATGGGCTAGAATGGTACTGTGAATTTGCCCTCTAGTAATGCAGAGACAGATAGGAAGAGAAACCATAGCAACAGTTCCCATTGGTATAGCTCCATATTTTGTTACCATTTGGACAGGGTTAAGATAATGCTTTAGGGTATTTTAGTTTGCTGGTATATTTATTATCTTTGTACAAAGACTAATCATTTCTTGAAATAATCAGACAGAGGAAAACTGCTGTGACACCTATGCAATAAAGACAATGCATCCACAGTTTGTTGAGTTGCATGTAGACTAAATAGTACCACTGCAAATTCAGAAAACAGAGATGTGCAGTTCATTTCAAAATTAATATTCCCTCTGCAATTTCTCAATAAAAGGATTTTTATTCATAAATAACTTATCTGCAGTCATTCTGTACATCTTCAAAGGCTTTTGCAGCCATATATTTTTATGCAAACTCTACATAAAACATCCAGATTCTGTTATTTCCTTTCTCCATATAAGATGGCATGTTTGGCATTACTATATGTGTGTATGCATATTTAAATACACACATACATATATTGATACATATACATAGATACATATAAGACGTATATACCTATTTATATAATATGTACATGTTCTGAAAAAGAAGACATTGCCACTTTTCCAAACAGTCGTTACTGTACAACATTCAGAATTTACATTGATAATACAAGGCACCGAAAGTGTGGTATGAAGCCAAGGCTGTATCCTTTTCTTATCTTAAAAGAGGCATCAAATTTCTGCTTGTTGGGTTTCTTAAGATAAAACAAAAATGCTATACCACAAAACTTTGCTAAATTTTGATAAACTAATTTTGTGACATTAAAGGACTTTGGTTCTGTAACTAAATTATTTCGAAGAATACATAAAAAGGAAGCAAAAGGTAAAACACTCCACAATATCCATTTGATTTCATCCAGTAGGCCCACAGAAATCAATAGGAATTTCCATTACCTAAATCCCACTAATTTCAGTTGGTCTGTTCAAAATGTTATTAAATCTGAATCCAGCCCATAATCAAAGAACTGAACAAGAAATTAGGAAAATATAATGTAATTTTTTTTCAGCAAGAAAATTTAAATATGAGTTTTTCATTATTTTACCACAGGTTTGTTTATCTTTATTCCAGGGAAGGAGGGAGAAATGGGTCTCAAAGTACAGTTGTATCTATTTCTGATGTATTGTCACACTGACAAAAGTAATTTCCAGAACATGGCTTGATTCTTTGATGACACTGTTTGCATTTCTACTTCTATTTCATCTACTTACACACCCACTACTAAAACACACCAAAGAAGTGAACAAAGGTGGTACCAATGGGAGCTGGTCATCCAAAAACCAGAACACTGCCAACCTCTGACTTTCAAATATAACTTTATGTTGAATAAAGTAAACTGATGGAAAGGTAATAACAAAAGAGCGGAGCCAAACAACTGGGTGACATCCTAATCCATTTATTTTATGTGGTAATGCACTGATGAGAAGGACAGGAATGACGGTAGAAGAATCATGTGTTTGCACAAAATAACAGGTGTATGAAAATTGTGCTTTCTGAATATTAACCTTGTGTAGCTGCTTTAAAAAATGTAGTCATGCTTATTTTAGCTTACAAAAAAGGGATGAAATCCAAGAATTTCACATGGGTGTTCATATTTTCCTCTATCGTTTTCCTCTGTCAACCAAATGTTTAGAAAATCAGTTTATATCACCCTATGGAATAGTACCATGCTTTAGTACATGTTCTACAGTCACATCATGTATTGCAAGAAAGGCATATCCACAGGATTACTTGCTGAAACAAGTTACTCAGGGTGTCAGACAACAGCAGATATCTCAGCTGTCAAAGCAGCATAACTGCCCCTACATGGGAGCACAAATGGTAACTGTCACATAATGCCAGGAAGTTTCTCACACTAAACTCAACTATTTATGCAAGACTTATCTACAGAACAGAGCTGTGCTGGATCATACCAAAGGTTGATATAATCCACAGGTCCATGGTGGCTTTCCAGATGTTGTTGGACTATAGATCTCATAATTTCTTGCCACTGCTATCTAGGGCTGATATGAGTTGCATTCTAATAACATATTTGGTTGTCCACTCTCCCACATCCAATGACAAACCAAGACACCCCAAAGATGCTTCTATAGAAGAAGCCAGGAAGGCAATAGCATTATCCCAGTATTGCTCTGCAACAACTGGTCAGGCATGGGCATATACTTCAGCATGGATGGTTTATAAAATCAACATATTATTTTGCAAATTAAGTGGTATTCCAACATTTAGATTTTGATACCTTCTAAGTGGCTTTATACCTACTTCCACTTTAATTAATTGATTAATTAATATGCCATCTTTCTCCCAAATTGGACCCATGGTAACCCACAAAAGATGTGCAAGAACAACAATAAAATGATACAATTGTGTTCAATATGACAATATGAAATTTCAGGAATTGGGGTTAGAAATGTCTCACTAGGGATATGTTTCCATGTTTTAACAAGAGAAGTTTTCTGGGTGAGGGAATCAATTCTTTATTGAATTTCTTCTTAAGGGAAGCAATGAATGATTTTAACAATTTTCCTCCTGCTGCTAAAAGTTTTTGAAAATCATGTTTGTAGTCAATTTGCAATTTGGGGCATATTCTGTACAAAAATTTCAAATGGTTGCTCTGTGTATATATATTATTTTCTGCTCAGAAAATGCTGTTTTCTGTACAAAACAACCATGTGAATTTTGCACATAGTGAATGGCAAAGAGTCTCATTAGTCCAGAATTCTTTGCATCAGAGTTTCTCAACTCTCAAACAAACTTTACTATTTTTTAATATTTTGTTCTATCCATATTCTGGACCCAAACAGTGAATGTCTCAGTGAGAAACAATGACATTACATGCATTGAAGGGATCCCTTACAATGGAGAGTGAGATGTAGTGAATAGTTTGGAATTAAAATAATTGCATCAGAAATCTACTGACAGTAGATGGATTGTTGGAAGACAGCTCTTCTTTTATTTTCGGGGGGACTGTTTTGCCCTGCACTTTGATTTAGATGGCATTTTACTGATTGTTCTTCACACTGAGTGCATACACTAAGTAGCTTCTAAGAAAAAATACAAGATGAGATTAAGCAAGTATAAAGCCTCATTTCAAAACATTACACTGCTCTATAGGATTAAGTAGAGATGATTGTTCTAATTTCCTGAGCTAAAGTTTCACAAGCGATATGGTGTCTAATTCTGCCAAGACCATAGGGCATAGGCAATTTTTCTCATTAGAATATATTAGCTCACACACAGATCCCTCAAGTGGTCAAATACCAAAAAATGAATTTTAAAAGCAACTGCAGAAATACCTTGCAAAGCACAACATGATTTTCCCTGTCCTATCCCAATTATAAAAAAGTCACAAGAAACACAAAGTCTGGCAATATAATTCTAATAGATGTCAGCAAAAGAAGTTACCACATTATTCCCATTCTTTTGAAATGGACACTGTGGTTCTGAAACTGATGTTGAGGCAATCCAAGAGTTCTCAAAAAGGGAAGCTCACAAGACCCTTTAGTGTGAACTTCATGAAAAAAGACATGGTTTGGCTCCATATTGGCACAGAGAAGAATTCTACAGAGTAACTAATTAACCAATTTATCTGGAAAAAAGAAATGTAACATACTACAAAATTAAAAACAAAAAGTGTGTGTGTGTGTTTTTGTGGTGGGCCAGATAAAATTTCTATTTTGGATTCCTTTGTCTTACATTAATAGCATGAAAAGGCAGTTCCAAGTTTAATCTGGGTTAAAATGTTCAGACATCAACAAAATTATACATGGGAATAATAATGTTTCAATTGATTCATATGTATAGAGAGAATTTATTCAAGATGCACACTACTCAAAGCCAGTCAAGTTATTTTGGTACCTGAGACAGAAAACCTCACCAACAATTTCCCCCAACTGATAGCAAGTGAAATAACTAATAACTTGTTCTTTTCTGGCACACAAAATCTGCCTGGGTCAGCCCATCCATTTTGCCTGAATTTTAAACCAGCTTCCACAAAACCAATTGTAGTTAAATCTATATCCCAGGAGGAATATATGGCATTCAATACACCAGTAGGGCCACCTCTAATTCCAGCTCCAACTTCCTCTTCCCAAAGTGGATATTTTTGTTCTGCCTTGGAGAACAGTAAGACACAGGCAGAAGTAGGTGATATCTCACTGGACTTTTCTAAATACAGAGATTGGTGTTCAAGGAATATATCAAAAGCCACAGGAACATTCAGAGCAAGTGAAAGAACGTTCAGTCATCCCTAATTCACAGAGGTGTAATGTCATCTGTAGCTTGGCTCTCAATAACTGGGTTTACAAATCCAGATTAAATTCTTTATTTTATTATCAGTTGGTTCACAGCATCCCCTGAAGAATCTTGTCACTCTTTAGTAAGAAGCAGTAGTAAGTTAATTCCAGGCATCAGTGGTTTGGGTAATAAGAGGTATGATGAAGCTAGGATAAGTCTGAAACTTGCTTTTTGAATACAAATTTCCTATTTAGGACCGTTACTCTTCACGGCGTTAAATTAAGTTGTTTACAGCTCTTGTTCAGTTAATCTACCAGTACATGCAGTAGATGCCCCTACTACTTGATATAATGGTGATGGAAGTGAATTTTGTCTGCTGTAAAATGTAAATAGCATTAAGTGGTTGGGCAATATTTTCTCTTCTTTTTGATAACTTAGGCTCTGTCATAGAATTACTTCTCCATAAGAAATGCACTCCATATCCCCTTCTCATGATCAGTCCATATCATTGCACATGTTTTACTATGATGACATTTAGATAATATATATTGGTCAAATTTCTGAATGGGAGATGAAGCTACAAGGTTTTGGCTATGATCTGTTTCCAAATCCAATCCTCTAAAACCCACCTTAAAAACCAGACAGCCTCATCAACCAAAAGAGTTCTGTGGTGCTGGCTAATGGGGTAATAACTCCTCCTGCTAGAAAGACATAGTGTACCGTAGTGTACCAAGCCCTAATGGCTTGCTGGCAGCAGGCAACTGTACGCATCATCATTCTGTGTCCTGCTTGCCCGCTCTGCAGAACTCCTCCAGTTGATGCCTCTGCCTGGCTTTTAAGGAGAGTTTAGGGTGCATTTGTATTCATGACCATAATGTCATGACTGTAAATATGAATATCAACATTTATGAGGTTGTCAGTCTAGCTTACAGTCTGATAAATAATTATTGTAATGCCAGCTATTATTTGTGAAGTCACAAGCAGAAAAGTAACTTAACAGGACAATTGCACTATTAGATATATAGTATGTTGAGGTCTCCTAAGTCCTGCCAAAATTATCCATAGCAAAATGAGGGAGGAACAGACTTGGTTTCCTGATCTGGAGAGAATAGGGCTGATCTATTTAGCTGAGCAATCAGGATGCTAAATTCAGGGATGGTGAGAATTTGGGATGGTGAAATGGTTTGTGAGCACTTTGAATCACAAGCTACCCTATTTATATCAAATGTTGGGGAGGTGAGTAGTAATTACTTAACAGGACACTTGTACCTCTAGATATAAAATTAGACATAACATTTAGATTAAATCTAATTAATTGACCATTCTAAGGGCATGCTAGGGGATCTCCAAGGCTGGATATTCACCAAAATCACTTTCCTTTTCCACTCTCAAAATGGGGCATCCGGTATCCATTATGCCTTCCTCCCTGGACACTATGCCAGGGTTCACAAGACTGCTTTACCCAAGTTATTCAGATGTTGTACAGGTTTCAGAGAAAAATACAATGTAGATGTTGAAAAGACAGCTAAAAACTTTAAAGAGTATTTGAGTAACAACTCACAGAGAAAATGAGCATTCTATAATGTAATATTCACTGTAGGAGAAAGGAAGAGTATTGGATTAGCTGTACTTCAGATGCTTTGAGGATTCTATATAGGGGTGCAAAGAAAATCATGTTTTGTCACTCCATTTTCATTGTAAAACATTAAATTTATTTCATAATCCTTTTAATAAAATAGGATTTGTTTCAAGATTAATTTCTTTAAGTTGAAGATTCTCTGATCATTATGGGCATGGGGGGGGGGGCTGGCAGAAAGATCTTATTTTCATTCTTAAAAATTCATGTGGCATGCTTCTTCGGCAGTCTGCCTACACAGCACACTTCTTGAAATGTCCATGGGATAACATTATGATGGCATAGTATGCCCCCCATGGCCTTTTAGGTGTGTAGAGTGAAGTGGCAGAAAGTGGTATGAGCATGATTTTTTTTTTCAAAAGCTAAGTAATACCAACACCCCTTAATCAACTTATAATGTGCATTATTAAGGCAAGGGGTCAACTCTGTCCCATCCCCTAAATTTCAGTGAAATTCTTCTACTATCCCAGGAAGAACCTAAATGACCACTTCTTTCACAAGGAGGGGTGACACATTTCAAGTTTGGCACAATTTGTTACACAGCATTAATTGAAACATAGTCATTCCATTATTCACACTTTACTTTCTTGGTGTTTTGTTTTCTTGCAACATTTGTTATATCAGCATTGGTTAATAGGGAAGTCAAATGTGGCAGTTTTTGGTGAACACTATAAGGTTCTTCAATAATGTCTTGCACCGATGCTGCTAATTGTGGGGGAAGAAAATGGCTGCTCCCATTGGTAAAAGCCCATTTTGTGTGAGTTGTCATTTCTCTCCATACACAAACTACACTCTTGACTGAACCAAAATGCAGAGACTATATATATACACACACAACAACATCTATATAGAGTGCCTACATATGTCACTACTTCCTTCAGAGACAGGTCTTGCCTATAATGTAGCATTTAGAGTGGGAGCCCTATTCATACTTATGTGCATTTATTTTAAAGTCTAAAATTCAGTCCAATATTTGATCCCAAACCAGTGTGCATTTCAGTCCAATATTTGATCCCAAACCAAAAAAAACACTGTATACATATCAGATCTTTAGTAAAATGAGTAGCTGGGATGTTCTCCTCCATCACCATAACTTTCTAAAAGAAGTTAATGGTGACCACCAAGAAAAAATCCAACACCAGAAACCTTTGCAGAATCCAAAGGAGACTGACCTGGATAAAATGAAGGCTGTGCTTTTCACAAGCGATGATAATGTGGGGCTGCTGGAAACAAGTGTCTCTTTTGTTCTCAAATCTATGTTGGCTTTTTGAACTTTGATTTCTAGTTTTTAATTCATGGTTTATATCAGGGGTGGGCAAAGTGTGCCCTATAGGCTGCATGCTGCCCCAAGCGCTGTTTCTGTGGTTCTCAGGCCACCCAGGGGTCACTGGTTTTCACATTGTGTGTTCAAATGCACTCCAAGGAGCTGTGGGAGTCATTTTGCCACATTTTGGAGCCACATTGGACCATTTTAGACCCAGAAAAGGCCTTTTAAAAATAACAAAAAACTGGAAATATTATGAAAGTGGAAAAAAAAAGCCTATCCTGACCCTTAAATAGCCTAGAGGACCCTTAAAACACAATAAAAATTTCCTCTCATCTCCTAGAAGGCATGGTGGAGGCAAAAACATTATTTTGTGATTCTAGCTTTGTGTTAGAATTTTCTTCTGATACCTCTTTCCTTAAATTATGCTGTGAACTGCATAGGAAAGTAGATTAGACATTCTGATTGGAAATGGGAATGGGGATAATGTTTTGATCTCATATTGACACTGACAATTTATTGTATCTTTCTAAGGACCTTATCACTCCACTCAGCTTACCTCTTCCGAACTGAAGTCTAATTTGGGGCACAGACAGGTAATACTGTAAGGATTTTGCCACTAAAGCCACCAGGTGCCTGGATCCCCAGCGTGCTTCAGCAGCCTTACTTAGAAACTGGGATCTTTCCAACTTGAAAAATGGCCTCTGAAGAGCACCAGGGATCCGGGCTGCAGCTGGCCTGGAGTTGCCCAGTGGCTTCAGCAGCAAAAACCTTGTGATAGGACCCATCTGCCTCCCGAATTAGACTTCAATTTGGAAGAGGTAAGCCAAGTTATTTGAGTGGTGCAATAATCTCATAAGGCAGTAATACTATCCACACTCCTTGGGGATTAAGTCTTGCTAAATTAAAGCTGCAATTCTAAACAAATTTACTAGAGAGTAAATCTCACTGAATTGAAAAAAGATCTATTTCTATGTTGACGTGTATTGGACACCAGTGACACTGAGCTTAGAGTAAATAGGTTTTTCTCTGAAGATGCTAGCCACAGATGCTGGCGAAATGTCAGAAAGAAACTTCTTCAGAACATGGCCACACAGCCCGAAAAAAAAAAACACAAAAAAACTATAAATAGGTTAGGGTTCATGTGTGTTGGAAGGAATTGCCATTGCTTATTTATATCCATATTTATAAAGTGGGAATGGAGGAGCAAGCTCATCTCATTTGCTTCAGCCACCTTGGATACCAGCAGGGAATGAGAAAGAATGGATTACCTCAAAACACCATATTGGCATACTATGAGTGCCGGGTTGCCCTCTGCTCATTAAATTCAAAAGGTTAACTTCACCCAGAATGTAAAATATCTGATTATTACATTTGTACACACATATTTTTTCCTCATTTTAAATGATATTATCTTGATCCCTGAAAGTCCTTTCTGAACTCAAATTACCTTGTACTGCCACCAAAATGACATGAGCTGCAGTTTTGTCAGACCCCAGCATCGTACATTTTAATTTATTGATTTTGATAATGTTTTTAAAGTCTTATGTAGCTTTAAATCCTGTAAACAAAAAAGGGAACAAGGCCTACTTGGTAGACTACAATGAAGATTTAATTTAGCAGCAGCAGAAAACCAGTAAAGCTGGTGACTGACTGTCCTCCTGCAACACAGGTTTGTAAGACTGTTTGTAAGAAAATAACAGATTAACACAATATTCGGTAAAGGCAGGAAAATCATGTTTATGCTTAAAAACAATGGCCACAATCCTGTTGGGAATTTATGTCTCTTTAAGTGGATTTATGTTTGTGGCAATCAGAATTGTGCAGTTGCATAACATCTAAATTCAATAGACGGCTGCTCTTCCATTACTATATAGCAGAGGTATCAAACTGATCATTGTACAATAGGACCAATGCACAAGGTACAAATGTGCATCAGATACCAATGTGAATCAGGCACCAATGTGCATTGACCACTCTTTCTGGTGTCTCATTGAGTATCTTAAAATTCTGTAATAGAGTTTCTTTGCACCTCTGCTGCATACCTAGGTATACATAAAGTTACATAATGTAAAAGATCATATAGGATTTCAATGCACATGGTATTTCCATTAAGTCCAGTCACCTTAGTGCTTTCTCTGTAAATGTCCACTTAAAAGGTTCTAAGAACACTTACCCATAACTGAATCTCCTTTAAGAGAAGGAGACCTGAATACTTGAGATGGCATCACAATTCTCTCTCTTTGAAAGCCTCAGAACACTTAGCAGATGTCTTGTTTGAGAGCATTTTTATGTTCACAAAATTAGGATATACAGTGGGGAAATCAGATGAAATGCTTTGTCTGTCTTTGTTATATTTTCTTTGTCTATCTACTTAGCAATCTGTATTCAGAAAAAAAAATTACAGAGCACCTTTCAATCTATAAGAACTGGAAAAAATATGTTTTTCCTTGTCTAGGTTCCGTTCATCCCATGTGTGTTTTAACAGGAATGTTAATTTATATAGATACTTTGACAGCAGTTACAATAATACTAATATTGTACAACGAAGTATTGAACTTAGTCTTCATAGGATGAGGGTTCATATACCTGTCCTCCCATTCCTTCAACCATGTTTTGCTTTCCTTTTCTTTTATTTAAAAAAAGAAAATCAGCTTCATTATCCAATAGTTTTGTTCTAGAGTTTTGTGCAGCTGCTTTCTCAAAACTGTATTTTCTATTTTAGAGCAGAAAAATTAAGGGAATGCTTCGATAAGCTGGAGAAATTCTCCAACAGTTTTTCATTAACAGTGGCATTAGCACAGTTTCCTTTTCCCAAATTGTTTTATTTTTGCTGTATTTTCCATCTGACTGCAATTTTTCTTTCCCTCCTCTGTTCCATGTGTTACATTCTCAAAATGTAAGCCACCAACCCTATCCAGAGTGTTGCAAACTATCTGGAGAAAATTCTGCAAAGTGCCCTTTTTCTTAAGGGGATACAAGAAAAAAATCTAGGAATTTTTCTTGGAAATGACTTCTGAGAAATTTGGCCAGAGCTCCAGAGTCTTCCAACTTGATCCATTAACCATCTTCCAGCAAATCATGGTTTTTTCACCTCCCTCCTGCCCCTGCAGCAGTAGTGCCCTCTACAGGGCCACATCCTCAGCTTGGGTTACAAACTACACCATAACTCACACAACAACAGAGAAGAATGAAGTGAACAATCTAAGACACAGAAATGTCTAAATTTTAGATAATTTCAGGCATCTTTGACTATTCACTCATTTCCCTCTCATGGATCCAAAGAAATTGATTCCTAACCATTTTGTGCCATCAGGATGTACCCAAATATCCAATTCAATCTTCAAAAAAGGGAGCTAATATTTTTCTCCTCTCACAGAGAGGCATAACATTTCCCTTGTAGTTTAGCAGATTATTATCTTCCTCTAAATGGAAACTGCTTTGATGGCAAGAGGGAGTGAACCACTGCATGAAATATAGAATGAGCTAAGTTTGTGTTTGTGTCTGTGTGTTTCGGTGTGCATGCATGTGAGCATGAAATCATAATTATGGTTTGTAATTTCTTCCCTGCCAACAGGAATTTCATCAAGTACAAAGTTGAACTCAGGCCTCAGTTCTTCAAAAGGAAAGTGACAGCTAAAGTCCATTTTGTCTGCTGTAGCTAAAGTTGGACTCCTCAATCTGAGTTTCTGTGAGGTCCGAGATTTTGGGTTGTGTCCTTCCTATTTCTTCCAAAGCACAGGCTAGAGAGTCTAAGTCACCATCATGCTGATGCCTGGCTTCCCATAAGTCCAAAATGACAGCAGATGGGCTGTGCTGAGTAGCAAAGTAAGACAAATTCCTAAACAAGGAGAGAGACAAAAGGAATTAGGGCAAGGGAATTTCATCTGTAAGTACCACATTAAATGGTTCAACAGTATATTCACAATGATGAATAGACATCTTGTAGGTAGCTTTCTGATGAAGTGTGGCAGGGAGAGAGAGTCAAATAATAATAAAAAAGGAGACTACCATCCCTTTCAAAAACTGGTGCACCATTTCACCCTGGTTTGATTTATTTGGCTAATCTAGTTATCACTAACATTCATCAATCCTGCCAGTGGTTCAGTCTGCAAGGAATCCTTTGCCTGTGTATGGAAACAGTAAGCAAAATGGGGGCAGGTTAGTAGAAAGGCATGTCTATTCGACCCCTCAATTAAACTATGCTCTTGAGTACGCTCAGGAGTATCATTATGTTTAGTCCTTTCTTGGTCAAAACCAGAACTCTGAATTGAGTTTAGAAGTAAGCAGGAAGCCAGAGTAGTTGACAGAAGACAGGTGATATAAGGCCTCTATATTGGATACATACCTCTGCATTATGCACTATCTGTAGTTTCTGAATACTTCCTAAGAATGGATTACAATAGTCTGTCTGGAAGCTAAATGAAAGGATGAATCACATGTGCCTAAATCCACCTTCATAAGGAAGGGATGCAGCTTTGCATCAACTGAAGCCAGACAAAGCTACTCCTGGCTGCAGCAGCCATTTCGCCTTGCAGAGCAATTCTAACTCCAACAGCACCTAATACTATGAACTTACCCTTTCAGAGGGAGTAAAAACAGGTTGTAATCTCAAGGTTAGCTTTACTGATGACCAACAGAAAGTCTGTTTTGTCTGGAAGGAGCCTCAATGGGTCTCTTATAGCTGGAACTAACCAAGGGATTTGGGCCTTTAGCCTCATAACAGTGTTGTGATGTCAGGCTGAGTGAAATAATGGCTGGGCCATGGTCAACTAGTAAATTTCAGGGTTCAGCAGGTATGTGATCCTGAGCTCAAGTCCTAATGTGGCACTCTTAACCACTATATGGCATTACCTGTCAATTATGATGGTTACATATTTCCTCTAATGTTGAGGGCAATATAACTCTGGATACCAGCTGCTGGGAAACATGAGCAGAAAACAGTGACTTGCTTATGGACTTTTCATAAGCATCTGGTAGCCCACTATGAGAACCAAATTTTGGATAGAACTTCAGTCTGATCCAGCAGAACAGCTCTTATGTTCTCTTCTATCTGTAACTTAGCTTAAAGAGCAAAGGGTTTTAAAATGATGATCATTTTTAAGAAAACAAATCATGAATAGCAAATATTGTGAATCTATAGACAAGGTGTGAGATTCTTTTGTCTCCCTACAAGAATTTGTAGTGCTTTGGCTTCAAAATGAAAGTTTACTTTTTAGTTTTTCAGTAGCCAGCTTTGATTCTGCTAAAATGTTATCTAAATGATTTATAGAAATGTTCAGGACATTTATTTGCAAGGGACGTGGTGGAACAAACTGTTTTTTAAATGCATATTATTCTCAGACACTATCATTAAGAGATTGTGCATCTTGGCAAATTGACTTGTGTTACTTCCTGTGGGCATAATAATCCAAGTAAGGCTAATGAACCAGACTGTCTATGCACAGTTATATTTACATACAGCCCTAAATTACATAATACATGCACATAGGATTTTTTTTAGTTAACTCTTTGCAATACCTCTGGAAAAAGAATTATTCACATAATCTTTTCCAGATTCTAGCTATAGTGGCTGCTAGATTCTGGGAGTTGTAGTTCAGATAGTAAATTTTCCAAGCTATGCCATACTATGTATAAAATTTGTCTCAGGACTGAGTTTTCAAATAGGGCATCATCTCAACACAGTACACTTCAATAGAGGCAGACTGCATGTTCAGCTGCTGGTCATAATCAATGAGTAGTAAGCTATTATAGATGGATACATATGTATGTGTTGATTCAGTGTTGCTGACCATTATAATCCAGATCTTTGGGGTGATTTGTTGGTTTCTTCCAAAGCACATAGGTACCAGGCATGGATTATGTAGTCCAGACAGCCTTATTTTGGTTTTTGAATGTGCTGTATTCTTACACTATGTTACTAAGGGGGGAAGCAGACTGGCGGCACGGGGCCGCCCTGGGAAGGTGCACCGCAGGACCGAGGCATCCCCATGCCTCGATCCTGCGGCGCTCCTTCCCCGTCCCTGAAAGGAGCGCTAAAATAGTCATGTCAGGACGCTGCGGCGGGAGGTTGCCCCCGGAGCGCCGGCTGTGCAGAGGGCCGGCGGCTCCGAGGACAACCTCGAGAGGAGGAAGGGGCACCGAACATGCGGCTGCCCCTCCTCTTCCCTGCCTCGAGGATGGCTCTATTAGCCATCTGCCGAGGCCCTAAGATATTATGTCGCTTGGTAAATTTACCTGTGCTATTTCTAATCATTCAAGTAACACTCTTGAACTGGCACAAGCAGGCATATGGAGAGTCATATTTTAATGCAGCCTACTTCAAGATTTTGGGAAAGTAAAACCATTAACTTTTCCAGGGAGGTTCTACTATTTTATAAACATTGTGAAGCTGGGTTTATCATAAATCTCAACTATACAATGTACACTTTCTGCCAGATTATGGAAGCAAATAACCATAGCTTGGATCAGACAATACCTTGAGCTCAATCCATTTTTTCCCCCTGTATGGTGGGAACTGAAGGTATCCCTTCTATTCCTGCATATCCAGCATGTCAATCATGTCTTCATTGGATATCCAAACATGAACAGAGACATTGATATGACCATTTCAACATGTGTAGAGCCAGACAAAACAGAAAATGTTTCTGTTAAAATCTAGGAATCGTGGTTACAAGGGCACTGAGCTTGTGTACATACGCCTTCAAGAAAAGTATGAACATCTAAGACTATCAGACATAGGAGAGGTGTTCTTTGTTCTTTCATGCACAGGGAAATGTAAAGGTAGCATCTAATCCCACCTTGTTTTTTATTATGTGGTTTGTTTGAAGTGCTAATTCATAGATGCATATCCCAAGACTCTGAAGGTCTTTTCCTCAAGCAAGCAACAGTACAGAACAGAAGCAAATTAATTAACATGAACATTCATTCCACTGTTTCTTTTAACAAGTAAAGATACATTCTCTCTCAGTTGCAATACAGGAGCCTGGATGATAAAAGCACTTGACAAGCTTTACAGGAGAAACAAAACTGTTTCTAAATGTTGTCAGAGCTGTTACCACACAATTCTCATCAAAACATGATATCTTCACTTTCTGACAGCAGGGTTGAGGCAATCAATCAATCAATATTGCTCAAAAAGTACAGATCTATCCTTCTACCATGACTTTCTCCCAGAGCAACTTTTCACCTCTAAAATAGGAATGATAGCTTTTGCTTTTGAAACACTTTACACTCTTTGGGGTGGAACCATTGGGTGATTTGCCATCTCTTGGAATGACACTGTTAACAGAAGAGACTGGGGATATATATATATATATATATTCTTTTAAAATTTTATTTAAAAATGTCACATCTTACCAAATTTTCACTTTAACTACCTGAAACTATGTACATGTAAATACATTTAGGGTGTGCATGTGATACTGTAATGTAAAGGTACAATTTTAATTTTGCTAGTTGTTTAATTTTGCTAGTTGTAACAACTGTTACCATTAAATATAATGATAAACAGGAATTACAATTTATGAGCAATATTAGTACAAAAACTTTATTAAAGATTCTGTATAGTGTGGTATGGGAAGAGGTCAATTGGGGGGGGGGTTTGAAACCAAGAGTTACCACACCGGGTGATGCCAATGCTTGTAATGCTGCTAAGCAGGTTGATTACATTGAGACATATATCATTAAAGAATCATAGAATCATAGAGTTGGAAGAGATCACATGGGCCATAAGTACAACCCCCTGCCATGCAGGAACTCAAAATCAAAGCATACCCGACAGTTGGCCATCTAGCCTCTGTTTAAAGACCTCCAAAGAAGAAGACTCCATCATTCTCCAAGGGAGTGTTGAATTCCACAGTTGAATGGCTCTCACTGTCAGGAAGTTCCTCCTAATATTGAGGTGAATCCCTTTTCCTGTAGCTTGCATCCATTGCTCTGGGTCTTGTTTTCTGGAGCAGCAGAAAACAAGGCTGCTTCCTTCTCAATATGACACCCCTTCAAATATTTAAACAGGGCTATCATATCACCTCTTCACCTTTTCTTATCCAGGCTAAACATACCCAGTTCCCTTAGTTGTTTGTCATAGGGCATGGTTTCCAGACCCTTCACCATCTCCAACCTACTGAAAACCTCTGAACCCCAACACACAGATGGCCATTCTTGGCTTTATGGGAAGTGGACAGGAGGACAGAATGTATTACTCCATCCCTATAGCCAGATACAAAATGATTCCAGAAGTGCTGAGCCCACTTGGAGGATCTCAGAACTGATGTCATCATTTAATATCTGACTATCTGGACATAGCCAGATCTGTGATCCTGCCTTCTTGTCACGAAATGTGAAATGCTGTGTAGGAAGCTTCAAAGGCTTTCTGTAAGCAGAAGTTTTAGGTGCTGCAGAGGAAGGGTGCACTCCCCCCAAAAGAGATATCTGCACATGTGATGAAGGGATACCAGCCTAACCAATTTATTTCAGCATAGGTTTTCATGGATTTCAATCTGCTTCTTCAGATGCACTGACAGAGTAATAAAATAATCTATTCTGTCATTTTACTTGCAGCTGTTTAGCAAAATATTCATCAGGCTCCCTGTGTCTATATTTGTTTTGATTCTTAAAAAATGTCTAGCCCTGTACAACAAGAAGAAAAACATTTAAAATTTAGATCTCAGCTATCTTTTGCAGCTTAATAACCACTGCCTCAGCCACTAAGGAAAGATATTTGTGAGCAATTAAATTGTTCAGTGCCAAGGTTCGCCAAGGTTCGCCCTCAACTTCTCTATGGAGCTCAATTGGGTCCATAC
>CM034702.1:9462803-9474468 GCA_020142125.1 Phrynosoma platyrhinos
TACCATCTTATCCTATTGAGGTTATTAGAATTTTCAACTATCATGGTGAGCAATTGACCAACAACAAAAACCTTGTTTCTCACAGATAAAAAGGGAAAACCGAACTAATATTCTGGGCAATGCTCAGTGGGACAGCAGTTTGCAACACATGAGGTTAAAAGTTTGATAAAAAGTAAAGTTTGGTAAAAAGTAAAAAGCAGAAGCAGAAACCCCTGTGGAGACCTGTCACAACTCTTAGACTTAGGAGAGACACTATCTTTTGGGATTATTTCTATATCTCCTTATTGTAGCACAGTGGTCCTCAACCTTTGGCCTCCCCAAATCTCTTGCCATTGACCATGTTATCTGAAGCTTCCGGGAGCTATATTCCAAAATATCTAGAGGGCCAAAGTCTTGAGAAATATCACCCTTGCAGCAGTATTGGATTCAAGAAAGCAAAAATGGAAAGCAAGAACTGATTGCCTTTCTGCCATGAAGATCTTGAATATACTATCAGAAGAAAGAAAGACTGTTATCCTGTTAGCCAGTTACAATGTCCTTAATTAGATTTAGGACATAAGAACTATGCTTTGTACTCTCCTTTGTGATTGAGGTATTATTATCATGACTGCAAATGACCATGAAAAGCCAGTCAGCTAGCCTGAGCAATGGAGATCTGCTATGCTCATGAGCGGAGCACTGCAAGAAAATGTGACCATCTCCCTCCCAGCAGTGAGTGATGCTGCAAAGAAACAGAATCAGGGACCCCTGTGAAGATCTGTCACAAGTCTTCATCACAACATTGCTTGCTGGGAGGAGGAGGCATCCTGCAGCACCCTGCTCAGCAGCTTCACAGACTTCCATTGCTCTGCATGGCTGACTGGCTTTTAAAGCAGGTTTCCAGGCTCAGATAAGGAGTTAAAGCCTAGTTACAATATCATGACCATGATGCAGGATATCAGCCAAAGTCTGCAGTGAACCTGGGGATTTCTTTGTAGTGCCATATAATTTATGATTGTGGTACACATGTCACAATGTTCATGAAGAACAGCCTGTTTCTGGTCTTTTCATTAATAATAGATGTCTTAAAAATGTTAACACAGCATATGGAGCAATGTTAAAGCAGCATATGGAACTCAACAGCTACATAAACAATAACAAGAAGAAATCTGATGAAAATAGTCAGCTAGTTCAGCTACCTATACTTAACTAGCTGAAAACATCAACATGCCTAGTCAACACATTCTCAAATCATCCAGCTCCAATTACTTTGGTGTCATGCTTGTTTTTTTTCCATGAGTACTCAATATAGCCAAGGGAAAACACACACTTACATTCCAGAATGTACCACATAAATCTTCCAAACAACAACAAAAAAATACCCACAGATTTGGAGCTTTGAAAGATATTTGAAAGATATTCACTACTTTAAGATACAGATAATTTCACTTATATTTCAATGGGAACTGGAGGGGGGAAAGGAACAAAAGCTGTTGATCTGTTTTTCTGTCTTTGGTCATTTTTTTTAAGTTTTAGATTCAGAATATCAAGATCCATTCTGTAGTGAATTGTTTTACAATTGCATTTCTTTGTCTCTACTGATGTTTCAAACAACAAGAACAAGGGAATGCCTTTTAAATGTTGCCTTAGGGAAAATGTCATTGACTCCCTTTAAGAACAAATTCAGGCAATAAGTGTTGAGAGAAACTGAGCCAAAATACAACCACTAAGAAATATCTCTTTTAAAGAAAACTCTATGCCCCCATCAACATTCAGATTTAAACACACTCAATATCAAGCATTGTTAAGTATCAATTGGCTTTCCAGAGAAAGTTTATGATGGAGCCATACACAATCCCTGGTGGTGGCCAGGGCAATTTCAGCCCCAAATCTTTGCTAGATGTTAGCATTGCTTTTCCCAATTACTCTGAATGAACTTCCTGTGGCAGATCTCAAAGCATGGGGTTTGAGGTCATATGAGTAAAGGTCTTATGGCCTTTTGTGAGGGGAGATCATATGAATGGAAATGAATGAGAATAAATCAAAAAAGTGAAAATAAAACAAATAAGTACCATATGGCCACTTGAGAATTTTGGACTCAATTCAAACCAGGTTATTTTGTGATCGAACCTCTCTGGGGCCATCTACCCCCCTTTTACTCTCTTTTGTCATTCACACTTGAAGGGGGGGTGGGAGAGGAAGAACAGCTGACAAGGAGGAGGAGGAAAGAAAAGGCAAACTCCTTCCGAACAAACCTTGACAAGAAAACCCCACAACAGACATGAAGGTACACAACAACAACAACAACAACAACAATAGAGGAGGGGTGGTGGCATGGCAGGAAGGTTTGTATGAGGGAGAGTGTGGGCTTATGGAGGAGTCCTTCCCTTCTTCCTCCTCCTCCTCCTTTTCTCCCCTCATGGAGCCCTCAGCAGCCCTCAGCGAGGGCGAAGAAAGAGCAGTGGCAGCAGTGGTGGCTTCCTCCTCTTCCTTTTCCAGGTCTTGCCCAGTGTCATCCAGTGAGTTTCCATGACCACGTTGGGAAAGGCAGAAGAAGGAAGAGAAGGTGAAGCTGCACTCCAAGGACTCTGGTGAGGCTCCCGGCTTGCCTTGGCTCTAAGAAAGCCTCTCAACTCCCTCCTTGCCAAGGGAGGAAGGGAGGATGGCACCAGAGCTCCAGGGCTGGCTGATAGAAGCCAGCAAGAGCCAGCACAGCCCCCAGTGCAAATCTGACTCATCATTCCCACTTATCGAACACGGTTTGGATTCGGGTCTTTTCAAAAGAATCACCCAAAAACTAGTGTCAGGAAAGAGCGGTTCTTTTGTGTTTGCCTCGCTTCATCATGTTTTAAACCGAGCACAGTAGGATCGGAACCAGTTTCAAGTGGGAAAAATGGTAATATACCCAATCAGCAATTCAGGTTAAATGAAGATATATTTCAACTCACTATTGAAATGTAATTGTAATAATAACTGTCAACATATTTAAGAAACCTGAGCCAAGGCCCAAGGAAATTCCAAGTACGTGATTCTTGCAGTTGTTGTATTAACCGATTGTGTTTAAATGTTGCCATGGATTACCTGTTGAAGCTGTTTTTCTGTGCTAACATCTGCCAGTCTTTCCCTTTGGCATTGGGTGTGTCAAAAGTTGCACATATTCTTTGCCTGATAGAGTATGGTATCTTGAAGGCTTGTGGACCCATTTGAACAGGAAAGCTGCTGTCCTCTTGTGCAAAGAAGGGGATCATTTCTCTTTCAGTCTGCATGAAAAATCATTAAAGCAGGTTGTGCTCTCTCAGAAGCAGCTCAATTACCTGGACATATTTGAGCATCTAAATCACTGTCAGCTTAAACATAACCATGACATTTCATGCCATTGAACAATAAATACAGAGGAACATCTCCAGGATGTTAAAAAGTATAGATAATAGTAATAGTAATAATAATAATAATAATAATAATAATAATAATAATAATAATAATAATAATAATAATAATTTATACCCCACCTTTAGCCATCAAGGTGGCTTACATCTAAAATCAAATACATAAAATAACTCTTCCAACAATATAAACTAACACTATTTACTCCCCCCCATTAAAAATACATTAAACTCAATCTCAGTTAAAATTTAAAAAATAATAATAGACAGTTAAAAACAATAGGTACTCTGGGGCAAGGCAAAAAAATAAAAAAAAGTCTGACAAGGGGGAGGAATCTATAAGTTTGGTCACCAAAATGGAAATCATAAGGAAAAGTGAATGCTGATGAAACAAAAGACTATCCCTAGTCACATTTTGGAAGAAGCTTTCAAATGGTCTCTAGTATGGTCAAAATATTTTTGTTTATATATATACAAGGCTTACTAAATTTAATTGTTTAATTTCAAACAGCATTTTGCATGTTTTAATAAGAAGTTTGCTGAAACATGTTGAACTGGTCTCGTTTGTGATGTAAGGACCTGTTCTTTCCATATTATTTATATCTCTGGTACCAATTTTTCTGTTAAAGAAGTAATGCACAGGAACACCTCTACTTTGTTAGTTATATCTGTAGTGGTATCGGGACAGATGATAGGACAAGGGGAGTCATCAATAAACAGATGGGGAGGTCCATGTCTACAGGCTACATATAGACTCACAAGGGCATTACTAGGGGGCTGTGGACCATACCAGGTGACATCCTAACCACTGCTTCTCAAACATCTGTCTTTTGGCAGAAACAGGTTATGACATTTGCCTGTTTCTCTTCAAAACACTGGAGCTCAATGGAAGAGATGGTGTGAATGGGGCAAGACACAAGGGGAGGGGATAGGAGTGACTTTTTTTTTTTAATGTTATTTTTTTTCAGGCTGTGCATATGATACTGTAAATTAAAGGTATATTTTTAATTTTGCTGGTTGTTTATGTTGTGTAGACTGACCTTGCCATTCCTCTCACATGTTTCCCAGCTTGTCTTTCTTTTTACTCCTTAGTCTCTGAGCCTGTAAATGTATAGTTCTTGAGCCTGAGACTGTACCAGTCAAGACCTTTCTTCCCCTCCCCATTTTAATTATTTTTTCCTCATATGTTTTTCACCCTGTCTAGCACATCAGGATATGTCCTTTGTCTAAAACTTTTGGGTGTGCGGGAAGTATAAATATTTTATGGAAATGGCACTGGAAGCCTTTTCATATAACATTTATGGCACATCTTGAAAGCTATGCATGCAAAGTAATAGGAACACTGTAGATACATCACACTTTCTGATTGTTTTCAATTAAATATGCAGCAGATTTGGTACTCTGCACTTTGGAGATAACTGCTGCTACCTGATTTGTAAAAAACAACACCACATACAATGATAACTTGAAGCTTTGAGACTGTGTAGGCGTGCATGAACGTGTGCGGATGTTGAATTAACCATACCTTCCTATCATCTTTTTGAGGCAGGATTAAGAGGTGCTTGCCATATCAGCACAGTGTGCCAATATTCAGAAATAGGGGAAATAAACCATGTATCAAAATATCTATGGCAAGGTTAAGAATCACACGGCTATTTAGGTGCTATTGTACTTCAGATCCTGTCATTTCTATCAGCATAGCTAGTGGGGGGATCATAGGAGTTACACTCCAACAACATCTGGAGGAGCATATAACCCCTTGAGAGTGTTTGCTAGATAAACCCAGGGAACACATGGTGCTACCTGAAGGACTGCAGGGAGAATGAAAGAATGTAAAGGTGATGATCATATGTTCAATAACTTGGCTCAGGTTGTTCATATCATTATATATCAGGGTGAGCAATAAACTAGGACTGGGAGTAGGGTTGCAATTTGTCCCTAAAAACATGGAAAATCCTGTGAAGTGACTTAAAAAAATGTCCTGGTCATCTGAAGCAGTAAATCCTGGACTTCTCCTTTGTAGCAGGCCAATGGGTAGGTTAAAATGTGGCAGTTGCAATGGAGCAGGAAATTATACAAGCAGAGTGGCACTACTGAGAGCCTCATCCCACCCTGCAGACTCTGGTTGCTACTCCACCTTATTCTTCCATTCTGTCTCCTATTCCCCAAAGACCTAGAAGTCAGGAAAGGAAAAGAGGCAAACAGAGAGGGCCTTGTGTTGTGTGGCAATTCTGTCAGAGGTTTAAGCCTAGGGCTAGGCAGAATGGTGGAACTTCATTTCCAAACAGCCTCAGGAGAGTAAAGGGAGTCCCTTTACTCTCTGAGACTGCTTGGAAGCCTCCCTCTCTTCACACCAACTACAAGGGAAAAGAAGAACAAAAGAGCTGTTGAATTTCCATAACCAGATTGAAATTTATTATGCATAATTATAATTTGTGTAATATGCAAAATAGATGACTAGATATGAGGGCCTGGAATATGAATATTCGAGGTGAGGCCATTTCCCCACCCCATGCCTGCTCAGTGGGCCACACTGACATGTTTCACTGCACATGAAATGACATCACTTCCCACTACCATTCTGGCTGATTTTCAGACAAATTTAAAGATTTATTTTGTGTTTTAGGGAGGTTTGGGGGCCTTTCAAGGGTAGGGGTAAGCAAACCATTGGGAGGGCAAAAAATCTCCCCAAAATCACTCATTTTTTTTAATATATATATATATATATATATATATATATATATATATATATATAGTCTGTGGGCTTTTGGGGTCTCCTAGTGGGCTTCTGGGACTGCAAGATGTAGTTCAAAGGCTACATGTGGCTGGTGGCCACCCCTGTTGTACATAGTATTAACACAGACTTTTAATATCTTGTACATGGTCTTTCTAAGGGCTTTCCCCCTGCCAAGAGAGGGCTAGGCTGGTCCTTACCCTCCTCACCTTCTGCTTCTCTTGAGATCCAGGTAGCCTCTATCCTTTGTAGAGCTACAAGTTTCTTTGTTAGGCAGAGAACACTGAATTTCAGTGCAGGTTTGTGACTAATATTGTTATATATTTTTATCTGCTGTATGATTTTCAACACCTTTGCTGAAGAAGAAGCCAGTGGAGAAAAATGTATTTTATACATTTTTGTTGACCCCATAAAGGTATCACTGTTTTGTGGATTTTGAATTGGGTAGACAATAACTTATATGTTATTTTATTATATTAAAAGTTATGTTTTAATAGAAGAGGAAAGACCTTTGGAAGAAAATGCCTGGAGGTGCTATGACAAGGAAACTCCGAAAGTTCTAGGGATTCCAAAAGTCCTCATGTTTTTGTATATTTGAGAAGGGAAGAAAGAGTCAGGGATTCATGGGTTGCATTACAAAAGGCTTTCAGAACTCAGAATTCAGCCTGTAAATTGCATCTAATTAAAGAGATTATGACAAGAAAATCAAGGCAGATCAGAATATTGGAATGCACTGTGATTCTTTAATGGACATGCATCAAAAGTTAACATCTGCTGGAAGAATTATAGATGAAGCAGTTGTGATACTATGCATTTCTGGTCATTTACCAGCAATAGACAGCCCAGTCCTTAACATCTTGTTTGTGCAAGAGGGAATCACATTGGAAAAACCTGTGAGAAACCATTATAGTGAGGAGGAGAAACAAAAGGATGTTTCTGTATGTTTCTCACGTGGGCAATAAGGCAATTTGCAAAGGGAATGCCCTGAGGCAAGAGGCAAATTTGCAACCCAGAAAGCTCAAGAAAACTCCAAATGCACAGAGGTGTCACAGAGGGAAGAAAGAACACCAGGCTATGACCGCAAGTAAAATGCAAACTTCTTCATGCATATGTCTACATTCATGTACAAACACAAATGTCTTTAATAGAGACCTAGCCCATCTAACAGGTTTTTTTTTCAACACCATTTTTTTTTTTACACAAAAAGGACTGTTTCCAGATAGCCAGGTGGATTTTGTGTGTGTGTTTGTGTTTCAAAAAGTCTTTTCCTACCAGGAAAAGAAGAGCAGAAAGAGGACTGCTCTAACCTCCTTGCAGTCAAGGAGAAGGTCCTCTCCCATGTCCCCATCAGACATGGCTGTGACAATGGTAGATTGACAGCAATTTGGCACAAGAAACCATGAAGGTTTCTAGAATACATAAAAGTTGTGGGTTTTTTAACAAACAAACAAACATTATTTCCTACAAAAAATACTGTTTCCAGAAACCTTCCTTTTTTGTAGTTGAAATCAGTGCTTCTAGTAGTTATTTATTTATTACATTTACATGCCACGTTCCTCCCAATGAGGAACCCAAGGTGGCTCACAAAACATAAAAATAAGATTGGCTAAAACAAACTTAACAATAAAAATTAAAACACAATTTAAAAGTCACATTAAAACCGTTATTTTTAAAACAAAAAAATTTGTCACAAAACATGGTTTTTACATTTAAAACTTGTGTTTTAAAAATGAAAATGAGTTTTTTGCACCCCCATATTTTCCATACACACACATACACACTTTCCAGATAGCCACATGCTATTAAAAAAAAAATTGTGCAAAACCAGTAATTTTTCATGTGTGTGTGTATTGGTTGTCTACACATGTTAGGACTAATGCATGTGTACACACATACACCACATGGCAATATGGAAAAGGTGGCTTTTTTTTTCTCCACAAAATCCATGATTTTCATGCAAATCCTGTCCCACATTTATTTCTGCACATATTAATTTCTTGAAAGACTTTGGGATGTACAAATACTAGGCAAGAACTGCAGAGAAATATTCATTTTCTCCCATACAGAAAATAAAAGTGCAAAAATTAATTGTCCTCACATGTGAGGATTAATCAGTGGAATATTTACATCCCTTTCTGGTAGTGTTTATGGTGTTTATTTTTTTTTAACTGGCTTTGATTCGGACAATTCTCATCTTCATATATGTCTTTCAAAACTACATAGCATTTAAGCAATCTAAACAGCAGATACTCAACTTATTTTTAAAAAGTAAAGTGACATATATTCAAAACAAAGCACCATTTTATTTTATTTTATTTTATTTGCACAAAAAATAAAACCTGACTGTTTTGGAATATAAGGAAGGGAGAATAGATTTTGTGGGAGTGGACTTGCCTCGAGAATAGACGTCTGAATCTGTAAGATTTGCTCATGGCCCTTTACTTGTCTGACACAGATTTTGCATGAGAGCTGTGTGGTGGCAGGAGTGTAGCGCTCCAGTGAAAAGGCACAGTGGAGTGGCTGCTGATTGTTGCGCCACACGCGAGAAAAAGGAACTTCCTAGAAAAGGAAAGAAAAAGGAGTGAGGAAAGCAAAAAAAAAAAAAAGGGGGGGGACATAAGTGCATGACCATAACCATGGGTTTACCCACCAACAGTCAATTTGGCTTGGACTATCCAGATTAATTCTTTGTTGTCCTCAGCTGATTTAAAAATGTCAGCCTTTGTTGTTGTCCTTAGCTTATTTAAAAAGTCCCAGTTTTGTTCTCCTACCACTACTTCCCCCATCCCCATGTTCATCTTTAGGTGGTAGAAACTGGATTCAAAAGTAGTTTTGGATTTCACTGTCTCAGCAGTAGGGAAGAGGGCAGGAGGAAGTGGAAATGTGCCCTTCCCTATAGGTTCAAACAAAAACAAACTGTTTTAGCCTCTCAGCCTGTCTGTTCTCCCTTATTAATAGATTTTGACATCCTGACAACATGCTAGTTGCTTGGCCACATGTGTTCTGGTTTCCACCTGTGAAAAGCTGTAGTGCATGCATCAGTCCTGGAATACCTTCTAGAATAAACATAGATTTTGACAAAAATTGTTTTTAGCTTGCCTATAGCAATGAACAAGAATACTAAACCTGAGGCATGCTTCTCTGACACAAAACAAAAGTAAGGATAGAGGTGTAACATTTCCAGAAATGTTGAAGGCATGGGAGATTATTTTTCTCCCAGAAAATAACAACAGCAGAAATTTCAGGGAAAGCTCTAATATTTTTATATTAAATTCAAGATTATTTTACTGTTGTAGCACCACAAAGTGCATCAGTTTTTCCCCACTACTATATATCATTTGAGTATTAGGCATTTTGAGGAATTTTTAAAGTATAAAACCCTTACTTTTGTAAATATGATACTGAAAATATACCCTATACAAAGACATGGAGGCAAACTGCTGCATCCTACACCACCTAAGCATACATAATTTAGGTCTTGTTTTAACATTCTGAGTAGGAGGAAAACATGAAAGTGAAACCACCATTTCCTAGTAAATAATAAAAACCCAACAGAAATAGTCTCATGCAATCATAAACTTAAATATGATTTGTTGTTGTTGTTGTGTGCTTTCAAGTTATTTCCAATGTATGGTAGCCTAAGTTGCTAGCAGCATATTTGGATATAAACTTTAGTTGAACAGTGAAAATACTGAATTCTTCAAGAGTGTATTATCCAAAGCTATGAAGGCCCTCTCTGTATGCTCCTCTCATTAAGATAGTCTTTCCCAATCTTTTTTTTTTCCCTTGGAGGAATCCTTGAAATAATTTTTAGGTCCCATGGACCCCTTGCATTAAAAAAAAGGAAAGAAAAGATTATGTCTACCAAAAAATAATAATGTTTTCTTTCCCGCAATAATGTTTCTGATACTGCTTGGCCAAGCATGTCTGAGTTTGCACCTGTGAAATGTTAGAAGGTCTGGTCTCTTCTGTTATGCTTTTCACTCTAGACTAACAGAAACAGTATGGCTGCTTTTCTTTAGTCCCCAAAATAGCCACAATATGCCAGTGTTATGCAATACAAATGGTGAGTCATGAAGGTGGGAAGAATTGGGCAAGATATCTTCTTTTGGATACAAATAAGAGAGCCTTCCCCTCCCCACTTTCTTGTCTTCTTCATACTGAAAATATTTAATTTCTCCTGTACAAATAATTAGGAATTTTTTTTTTGTTTCTTTGTAATTTACCACATTATATCAAAAACCTAATGGAAAGAACTTCAAATTCAATCATTTACAATACAATAGAAAGTAAAACTAATAGATCCTAGTTATCATGAAAGATTGCAATGCTGTCACTGGATCAGTCTCTGTTTGTAGGCATTGGACTTCAAAATGATAATTTGTTCCCAGAAATGAACTGTTGTGAACAAAACAGTCTGGTGAAACATATGGACAGAAAGGAATGAGGAGAAACTGGCACCTTTTCCTTTCGCAGTTTAGAATTGTGTTGTGATGTTTAGAATTGTATTTGTGTGATAATCCTGTCCATAGAGGAATGGATCAGAAGGAGACAGGATATTTCCCATGAATACATACTGATGGTGTCCACCAAAAGCACTACCTGTGGATTGCTCAATCAATGCAAAACCATTATTCCAGACAACACTCTGAGATGTAAGGTGAGCCAACAATATTTATTCTATTGAATTATACCTGGGGTAGGCAACCTTTCCCCTTTAAGGGCCGAGGGATTTCAGCTTCCAGAAACCTCAGCCATGTTGGCTAATAATCCCATGTTGGCCAATAGTTCCTGGGATTCTGGGAACTGAAGTCCCTCGGTCCTTAAAGGGGAAAGGTTGCCTACCCCTGAATTATACTTTGCTATTCTCCTTCTGCCTTCAAGGTGGAAAAAAAATAAAGTGGAAACATCCAATAAAACTGAATGCAAAAGAGAGGCAAAGTCTTAGGATATAACAGCAACAACAACAACTTCTTTATTTAAAGCCCACATTTTTCCAAGACTGGGAACTAAGGTAGTTTACATGTTAAAAGGAATGGAATTTAAAAACATACAAAAAGTCAACTTTAGAACTAAATTAGACTATAAAGATATATTTTTTAAGTTAAAATACAGTTTAAAACAATATAGTCCTTACAGCTCTTTTTTTAAAGGCCTTCAGTTCTAAAATTCTATCTGGGTTTAATAAAGTCTTTGCTTGCATACAGAAGAACAGAAAGGAGTGGTCCATTCCAACCTCTCAAGGGAAAGAGTTCCAAAGTCTGTGGGCAGCCACTGAGAAAAAAAGAAGGATGATGGCTGGCATCCCGTTAATGACATCAACCAGCATTAACACTGATGGATGTCTTTCTGTAGCTGTGAAGGAAGAAATTCACCTTCATGCCTTCAACATTCACTGTCCTCCTGTTTAGGTTTTCTGCTGCTTCAGAGAATATCACGTGGAACAATGGATGCAAGCTACAGGAAAAGAGATTCTACCTAAACATTAGGAGGAATTCCTGACAGTGAGAGCTATTCAACAGTGGAACACACTCCCTTGGAGTATGGTGGACTCTCCTTCTTTGGAGGT
>CM034702.1:9482858-9502564 GCA_020142125.1 Phrynosoma platyrhinos
ATGGGATTTGTAGTCCTTAATGTTTCTGGATAGTTGGGAGTCTGGAGTCCATTGTCTGATTCCACCAGCCTCCCAGTTCCAGAGATCCTGGTTAGAAGCTCCTCATGATCTGTTTAGCAACAGCGAGAGACAAAGGCAGACCAAAAGCCTCCTGATGCTTTCAGGCTTTTAAAAACCTCTTCTTCAAACCATTTCAAAAGTTCACACTTCTCCCAACTGTGACTGCTAACAGGCCCAAGTTTGTCTCCCAGGCTGGCTGAAACCCTGTCTGTCAGTTTCCCTTTCTTCCATATTTTAAGCTTCTGTCTCACATATTGGATTGGCTAATTTTGTTAAATTCTTCAGAAACAATTTTTTCCTTCCTTTTGCATTGGCCACGTTTAATAGGGGTAACTATTCTAGAGTGGAGAAGACCATGTTGTATTCCCTCTCTTAATAATGTTAATAGCAAAAAGTTTCTTAGAGGTGGTGAGGCTAATTCAGCATGAACATGGCTGAATATATATCAATTCACACTGATATTTTAATGAATGAAATCCTAGACCTAAAAGCATGGACCCATACTTTTAATTTTCTCCCACATTTCTGCTTTAAAACTGCAAATTCTTTTCACCTTGAATATGTAGACAGTTTGGTAAACTCTTATGAAAAAATGAATCAAAACTGGCTCTTCCCTCAGCCTGAGGAAAACTGCTTTCTACAATGTCAAATTTTTTGTCCAGTCTAGGACTGTCTAATCTGGCAACTGTGTATATCTAGAGATGGAGTCAAACAACATTCTTATTATTTAACTCTGTGGTTGCATCCTTATCTTTAATATTTTATTCACATCAGGCAAGCAAAATTCAGACCTTATTCCCTGCATCAAAAAGATGCTGCTGACAAACAAATGGAAAAGTTTACTATGGGGTGGGGAACAAGTTAGACAATTTATGTCCCACAGTGAGAAGAAAATACAGGTTAAGTTTTCAAAGCCACTGCATGTGTACTTCCTAGGAACTATGATTCCAGAGTTTTTATTTATGCTTGTAGAGACAATTCCCAAAAGAAAATAATCAGTCTTTCCATGCATTAAAATCTTTTCAAAAAAACCAAAGCAACCCAACACAGAAACAATGTAACAGATTTTCTATCCCCCTTGCTCAAGCAGTATGATTCCTAATCTTCAGGCTAGGGTCACTTTTCATGTATGAAGAAGTACTTGAGAAATGTGGTAATTTTGTAATATTTATATCTACTGAGCATGGACAGGGTGGATAGCAGACAGGCACTCAGATATCCTATCTTTATCTATAAAGAAGCAACAGTTCCCCCGGGAAATGGCATGTTTTTGGAAACCAACAAGGCTCTTCCTTGCAATCCAGCTTCACTTTTGTTTTTCTTGTTCTTCATGCACAGTGCCAAGCCATTACTTTTCAGCCCCCACCCAAACAGGTTAGAAGGATCTAGCCATGGACACCCTCCATTAATGCTTTCTAAAATATATATATATATTTAAGTAGTGATTAGCCATTAAGAAAATGTCTTTAACCATCAGCTAGAGTGAATCCTAGTTAAAAGGTCATCTTTATATACGAATAGCAAAACACAGCATTCTTCTCAGAGAAAAAGCTTGTACATTTTGACAAGTTAGATTGTGAGTCTGGAACTTCATCTTGTTCCTTAGGCAAGACATTGTAACAGGTTACAAGAATGAGGGATATATAAAATGACAAATTGCTTGCTAATCACAGATCAATTCTCTTTTCTCCAGTTAGATTTAAGCTGCTGCAGACAACGTTTGAAATTGGAAAAAAACAAGTATGGGTCAAGCTCGATCAAAATGTGTGAATGCTTTTCGCTTATTTTATTTAGGAACAATAATTAAATAAATGGAAAGAACAGGGGTTTGAAAGTGGAGAGATCAACTACAATGGGACATTAACCTTTTCATTTCACACTATGGCCTGAATGAAGTCCCCCCCTTCCCTATAGGATCTGTTACCTATTATCTACTTCAGAAGACAAATTAATAAATAAACAAACTAACAAAATAGTTTAGCTTGGCCCTCTGTCACTTGGAAATGGTAAATTCTAGCAGCTTTACATTTCTTTGTTTTTAAGACTGGTTAAATGTCAAGTTCCTACCATTGAAAATATGAAGACATTTTCAAATTTTGGTAAAGCATCCAAAAAAAAAAAAAAATGAAACAGAATCCTCCCACATCTGCACCCACCAAAGGTTATTCCAAGCACATAGGAAGTTATACTGTCCCTCCCAAATAGCTTTAAAGCTAAGGAGCATCTCAGAAAAAACTGATACCCTAATTTACCATTAACATGGTTGTATACAAAGGAATTCAACCCTAAACATTTGCGGTTAAGCATTTAAAGACCCCAGCATAGACATAAAGATAATCTATTTTTATTGTCTTTTACTTTCTTTAAAAAATTCAATACGAAGTAGTGTGTAAATCTTGGTAAATTCTTGTAAAAAACAAACAAACCCTGAAATGAGATTCTCACTATGTGAATCATTTAAACAGACTGGAGTGGTATCCAGCTGCCATGGATCATCATTGGAAATCCTGAGATTTATAGTTTTCTGAAGTACTTAAGGTTCTCTATCAGAAAGTTCTAATCCTATAATTTCATTGAACTATCAGTTTTGAATTTCCATGGGAAGAGACTGTTACTAATAAAATGACATGAAACTGCTATAGCCATGAAGTATGAATGCATATCTAGTCTCTTACATGCTTATCTTTTTTCCAGTCAGGAGAGTTATGGCCTTCTGATGCTCTCAAGGACTGCAGTACTCACACTCATATTAACTGTTGCACAAACCAAACAGTATCAAGTCACTACAATGGCAAAACTCCATATATCAGTCATACGTAGAAAGCTCTTGTGTTGAGGCAGACATATGTGTTTGTATGTGGGGTGCTGTTGTCTCAGGCTCTGACATTGTATTCTTGGGCTAGCTTCATCCCACCCAAACCTCAAGAGCTAACATCTGTAAAGAAATCATTGTGCATCTACAACTTGCCTGAGCATTGAAATTGCCCATATTTGAGACACATTCTTTTTAAAGAAGACTCAGATTTCAACACAGGTAAAGCAGCCAGATTCTAAGCATCCTATAACTAATGGGGTGGGTGGGGGAAGCATACAAGCAATGTGTACAACTTTGGGCAAAAATGGATACATCTGAGAAAGCATACCAAAAAGTGGACAGATTTCATCTCATTGACAACAAAAACCATGGAGGTATGGAGACAGGAAAAGGAGAAAGTTGGGAGACATGGATTGTAAAAAGATAAAGGTAAAGGTTTCCCATTGGCATGAATGTCTAGTTGCAGTGGACTGTAGGGGGCGGTGCTCACCTCTGTTACTAAGCCGAAGAGCCAGCATTGTTTGAGGACTACTCTGGTTGTCATGTTGCCAGCATGACTGCAAAGAACGCTGTTACCTTCTCACCAAAGTGGTACCTACCGTATTTTCCAGCGTATAAGACGACTGGTCGTATAAGATGACCCCCCACTTTTCCAGTTAAAATATAGAGTTTGGGAAAAGTATGACTTCCAAAACTGTTGTTGTTGTTGCTGTGCACCTTCAAGTCATTTCCAACTGATGATGACACTAAGGCAAACCTATCATGAACCTCCTTATACCTGGGGTATAAGACGACCCCCCCCCACTTTAACCCCAGATTTTGCAGGTTAAAAAGTAGTCTTATACGCCAGAAAATAAGGTATTTATTTATTTGCATTTGCATGCTTCAAACTGCTAGGTTGGCAGAAGATGGGACTAGTGACAGGAGCTCATCCCATCATGAGGGACTTGGGCCTCAAACTGACAACCTTTGTTTTTTTTCCAATTGTCAGAGTTGACATCTTAACCACCAAGCCACCATAACTGTACTATACAGACGTGCTAATAATTTCTACATTTAAGTTCTACATTCAGAATAGTGAATGAAATATTTATATAAATTTCTACTGAAATATTTATATAAATTTCTCTCCAGAAATTTGTGTTCTGCACATTCTGGGCCTAGTTTCCAAGATGGAACTAATGCTTTGGGAATCTTCCACTGTTCCATGTTTAAATTTCTGGATTTTGCATAGAGTAATGCACAAATGCAATTTGATCCACACTTCATTTTATTCATGTCCTTCCCTTATTCAGCACTGCTGAAACACATATATACATTGACAAACTAACAATAGCTTATCTTGCTATAAGACTCAGTGTTGGCAGGATGCAACAACCTAGAGCCTAAGAAACATTTTGCCTGAGTTTCTTGTGGCAGTATTTAATGTAGCTAAATGTGTATGGGGGAGAGAGATGGCAGAGAAGACCCAGAAGTATGAGGCAATGCATTGACAATTAGTTTTGCAAGTCAAAACCTTCTGGTACTGTACACACAATGATAATCAGCGATATAATCTCATTTTGTTATTGTACACTTTCAAGTTGTTTCTGATTTATAGAGGGGAACCCTATTATGGAGTTTTCTTGGCAGGTTTTTTCAGAGGAGATTTGCCATTGCCTTCCCCCAAGGTTGAGAGGCTGTGACTTACTCAATGCAAAATCCCAGTAGGTTTCATGGCCAAGCAGGGAGTTGAACCCTGGTTTCCAGAGTTGTAGCTTCAACACTCCAACCACTATGTCGTGCTGGATCATAACCTCATATAAAAACAGAGTGCTTCATGATGGGAAACAAAGCCCTGCTATCAAAGGTTAGACATTAGCACACCCAGGCCCCAAGCTGTTGCAGATACATAATGGAAGTTTGATACAATGAGCACATCTCACTGTGTGTCTCAGAGGCCATTCTACTTGCTTAGTTTCCCTCAGATCAAGGCATGTGGAATAAATTACTAGCTGAAGGAAGGCAACTCAGAATTGAAAGAATTGTGAGGAAGTATTTTGGCAGCAAAGTGATGTGTGTCCTTCGAATTCAGCCCTGATGATCTCTGGAACAAAGGAAGCTCTAATCTGCCTTTCAACCTTCAAGTAATGTATCCCTGTATGGCATGGAATAGCAAGATTTTATAGAATTCCATGTTGGTCAGTAGAGCATGATAATAGATGCTTCATCAATATCAGCAGGACCATAAATGAATCCCAAAGCTTTGGCTTAAACGGATTTCATAATTGAGCTCCACAGCCTTTCTAATGCTCCCTAGCCTGCACTTTGTGTTTACTATACTCATTGAAGCCAGTGCTTCTGCAATTGTCCTGGTAGGTATTCGCTATCCATGTCCTGTGTGACCAATGGTAGTTATTTCTGCAGGGGGGCTTTTTAATTGCTTTCTGAGAAGATGCCTCTCCCAGTGAACATAATGTACAAATATATGGGAATTCTGGGAATTATTTAGTGCCAAATGAACTGAAATCACCTAATTAGATGAACTCTCACACACAGCACACAGCAGGAGCCTTCTCTCTAATAACCAGCATGGCAGGAGGACTGTGAATACGGTTTACTCACTGTTTATTAAGGGAGGCAGGGGAGGAAAACATTGTATATTTGCAGGTATTTAAGATTCCCTGGAGTGCAGAGTAAACAAATCACAAACCAGATCTAATCCGTTAGACTTCATCAAAATCAGAAGCTTGTTTTGTTTTCTGAGAAATGGAGGAAGGCTGGAAAGAAAACAGTCTTTTCCACCGTTCTAATTACACTGCATTTACCATTTTTCAAAATTATGAGTGGGTAAAGGTAAAGGGAGTGTTTTATCAAAGTGAAGAATTATAGAATTCACAGTTGTTCAATTATTTCACCAAAATGGAATTGTCACAGTCTGAACACTATTTTCTATCCTATCAGTGAAGGGTTAGGTAAATAGAGAATGTATTTCTTCCCATTAAAAATGACAGCACAGAAACATTTTTAAAAAAGTTTTTGAAAAAAACCACCACATTTCATCATCACTCCTTTCTTCATAGGAAACCTCTTAAGAGATCTACAAAACATTAAACCTATTTCAAAATACAAGGTTTTCATACTCACTCACTCACTCACTGTCACACACACACATACCTCTAAGCTTACCAATGCTGAAGAACCAAAATTTTCTAAATAATGATCTATTAAGATCTCATATATACAGATGAAAAGAACAAGAAATAGAGAGTGAGGTGAAAGACAGAATAAACATATTAAAGTGATCCTTAATATATTTAAGGATGTCCAGCAGACATAGTCCTTTATTCTATTCTTTGTAAATTCTAATTTTCATACTTATCATTATGCATTACTCATAATGGTCAGGATCATAGTGTTCATCACTGTAGAGGTATTACTTTCTTTGCACTTTCTCAAGGAGCTATGGGAGAAAGTTGCTACTTCAAGATGCCTCTTTCCTGAATATGTAGCACAGGCAACCTTCCCATGCTGCCTTGGGTCCATGGATATCCTAGATGTCAAGTGTTCAGGAAACATGTAGCATGGAACCAAAAGCCTTCTCATCTGCCCATTGCCACCTTTTCCCTCTCCCCTCCCCTGACATCACCATCACCTTTCCATCACTACCATCACCATCAATTTTACCTCTGCTTTCATGAGCGTAGTTACATTGCCAGTGAAACTTTTAGGATTACAGACCTTTAGTTGATAAATTAAATTGAAATGTGAAATTTTAGATGTATTACAATTTCAAGCAAAGTAAAAGGAGATTGGGTGTTGGGTGCAGTGAAAGTTAACCTGCTTGCAGGATCTTCCTGCCTTTCCATAGTACTCTTCCCTAAAAAACCAGATATGCCTGTGAAGTGAGCAAAAGCTTCTGTATCAGGTGTGTACCTGTAAATCATGTGCACCACAAGAGGAGAAATAGATAGCATTCTTGATTCAGTATGTGTGAGTATGGTGGGGGAACTACAACTGCTTTTCACTCATTATCCTGAATATCCTGTTTACAGATTTTCTACATTATATCTAGTTTGGATTTCATTTGCAATGAGCTGCTGAGATCTAACAGACGTAGCATTGTTAAGTGCTCATCATATTTCTTAAGACTCATCATTTAGGGGAAATCCAGAACTGACCAGACAGGGACAGAGGTAGAGTCCCAATTACAGTAGACCCATGAAATCAACTACTGAGTCAACAGTTAATCCCATTGATTCAATGGGTCCAAAACTAGTTAGATTTAGACAGGAGAGTCCTTTCCTGTGCCAACATTTTAGGGGATCAAGTTGTGTTATAATGTTGCTGTCTCCGTTTAGAAAACCTTCTAAGTACATTCAGCCCCTCAGGGAGCAGCTACATATTTGTTCCATTATATTGGTATAGCTGTTCTTCTTCTGTGAATGAATGAATAAAGCAATTTTCTAAGATCATCAACAGGAATTTAAGGGATATGCAATGCTATATTATGCATGTTTATGCTGAAATTCTGCTATATACAACAATGTTTATTCCTAGGTAACTATGAATAAGATTTTGGGTATAACACCTCAGCAAAATGGAGCTATAATTTCTTGCTATGTTGCAAAAGAGATACGCATAATGAGGGGATTTTAACTGCAGTTTGGTCTCAGCTGTGGGTAATGTTCTTGTGTATCTATATCCCTCCACAAACACACATGGCATACCAATCCTTATGAAATGGTGTAGTGCACACTAGTTTCACACATAGACACCACCAGTTTTAACAAGGTCTATATGATAGATCCAGGTAAGAATAATCACCTTGCTATCCTACATTCTATTCAAATAGAATCTGTTTGTATGCCAGGCTGACAAAAATGCAATGGAGAAAGTCAAATGCTATACAGATGCATGACAATTGCATCTTCAAGGAATACACACCAAAGTTTCAAGGTCAGCTGCATGAAATGTAATTAAGACAGTTTCAGGAAGAATGGAAAGTTGGTGACTGTGACACTAGAATTGGGCTGACAGATTATCTTCCATTTTTCGAGACAGCTTTGAAGAGGCAGCCAGATCATTTGATTACAGAAAAGGTCTAGACATAGCTCAAGCCTTGCCATGGTTATCACTTACTACAAGAGATGAAGTGCATCTGTCTTTGAAAAGATTGTGCTCTTCTTGGAAGATAAAGCTATGCCTTCTCTCCTTCTGAGACAAGGAAGGGGACAGGGATAAAAAGTGACTGTTGCTCACCATACTACCGGTATATACACCCAAAACACTTACCACTTATCAGATATTAATGATTTTTCTTCCTTCCCCCACACACATCATCCTATTCACCATTAGTGATGTACTGTATATACTTATGTATAAGTCTAGAAATTTTCATCAAAAAATTGATCCATAAAACCTGAGTAAACTTATCCATGGGTCAATGTAAGTACTGCATTTAAATTTTATTAAAAAATGAACTATCCCATGAAAGGCAAAAGTGAAATCTGCCCTGGAAGCACTGACCCTCCTCTACTCTCTCATCCATTCAGCCTTTAGTGTGAGCACAAACAGTTATGACTGCTGGAATCTTATAAATTCTTTGGCATTATTTTCCTTGCTCCATCCTTTAGATCCTTTGCTACATGCCCCTAAGTTTTACAGGTCATATCAATATATATATATATATATATATATATATATATATATATATATATATATATATATATACCCATGTTAGTCTGTAGAACCAGTATGTAGAGAGATCATGTAGCACCTGAAATAAAGAAATTGGCACACATATATATATATATATATACAGGGAAGTAATTAGTAGCGGTAAATAACTAAGGCATACAGAAGTAACTAATGATTTATAGTTATTATGTACATAATTTTTGATGAAAATCTATTGGAATATTCTAAAAAAAAAATGGGTTTGAGATCTGTACCTATTCTTGTTTCGTCACTGACATGTCAACTATAAGGAAATCTTAATCAGCTTGTTTATACCATAATTTTGAAACAACAGTTGTTTCTGTTTCTGCTGCTGCTTCAAATAAAAAATGCCAGGCATGAATAAAACAGAAAATTCAGCATTCAGTCAAAGCAGCATCAAAACCTGCCCCTGAAATATGTTGTTAAAAAGCTGATTCAGGGGGCAAGATGTCAGGAATGTAAATGAAATCCTTCTCCACCCTTCTGCCACACAGTGTTGATATTCCCCTTTATGTAATCTTCACTTGATGTAACTATAAAAGTGGCCAAGTCAGTAAATACAGGAGCTTCAGGAACTGAAGTGTTGCCCTGTTGATCTTCTCAGCTACTCACTTCTCCCAATTTATCCCAGGCCAGCCCAGATTAAATTGCTCCACAGCTATAATCTTCTAGACTCTGTTTTGCTTATCACTTTGTTTTCTAAATTCCTTGTGGCAAATCTGTCTCTTCACTCCCCTTTCTCTTTCTCAGTGCTTGGAAAAAATTCATTAATTAGTTAAATTATTAATTTGTTAGATTTCCCCCAAGTGCAGCTGAACTCCCAAGCCTGCCTGATTAATGCTGCAGTTATTTATAAACTTTAAAAATCTCAGGTCATTAGAATTCATTAGAGGATAAGGTGGATCACTCTTTGCCAAGTTCAGTGAAATAAGAGGCTTCAGGAAGAGAAGGATCAGAATGGGAGGAAATGCAACATAGACTATGCACTGGCTTATTCTAAGACAAAGATTAATTCTTAGAATTTCAACTCTAAGAAGTTGAAATAGCATGAACAATGGTTAGGGCTTCTGAGAGTTAAGGTCCATAACATTTGGAGGACAAAAGTTTGTTTGAGCTTGTTTTAAAATGCCTGCTGCTTTGAGAAGTAAAAGAATGGAAAGAAAGAGAAATAGTGAGGATCTAGAGAAATTGTGTGAAGAAATAGACCTCTGCGTGGGCTGAGGATGATTTGATTATGCTTCCCAGCTAACCATGGCTCCATCATAATAACTCCATTTGTTGCTTCAAGTTGATGTTCTATCCTCACTCCCCTTACTGGCCTGTATGGGAATTATTGGAATTGTGGAAGGGAATAGATTATGATATGCTTCAATTCTCCTCTTATTTTTATTGATTGTATTTTATGCTTTTGTGTGTTATTATTTAGGACCCACAAATTAGAAGTGATCAGCATACATTCCCATCCACATAAAAGAGACACAAAAGACTGTAGTAATTACAGAACCATTGCACTAATTTCCCACACAAACAAAGCCATGCTCAAAATTCTGCAGCAAAGACTCCTACCATACATGGTGCAAGAAATCTCAGAGGTGCATGCTGGTTTCAGGAAAGGAAGAGGCACTGGGGATCACAACACAGTCATATGATGGATAATGGAGTGCACCAGGGAATTTCAGACGAAAATCTGCAAGTGCTTTATTTACTACAGCAAAACCTTTGACTGCATAGTTCATGAAAAGCTATGGCTTGCTCTTATAGGAATGGGAGTGCCACAACATCTGGCTGTCCTGATACGTAACCTTTATTCAGGACATGAGGATGCTATTAGAACAGAATACAGAGAAATGGAATGGTTCTCAATTGGCAAAGGGGTCAGGCAAGGCTGCATACTATCCCTATTTATTCAACCTGTATGCAGAAAGTGTTGTATGCACAGCAGGCTTAGATTCAGAGGCAGGAGGAGTGATGATTGGTGGAAGAAACATTAACAACCTATGATATGCAGGCAACACAATATTAATAGCAGAAACCAATAAAGATCTGGAGCAATTACTGAAGGTCAAGGAGGAGAGTGCCAAGGTTGGATTAATACTGAAGATTAAGAACACAAAAATAATGATCACAGAAGAAATATGAAAAAAAATCATCCTTGATAATGAGAAAACTGAAATAATTAAAGAGTTCCTATATCTTGGTTCATCTATTCATTAGAATAGGGATTGCAGCCACCATTTTTTTTTTTAAAAAAAGGACTAGGCTTGGGATGGTCAGCTATAAAAAAGCTAAATAAGATCCAAAAATACAAAGATATAACTGAACATTAAAGTGAGCAGAAAGAGAAGAAGACCACACGCAAGGTGGTTAGATTCAACAAAGGAGACCATTGGCCTGAGCCTACAGGACCTGAGCAAAGCAACTGAGAACAGAGGGTCTTGGAGATATCTTATCCACAGGGTTGCCATGAGCTGAGTTTGATTTGAGGATCGTTAACAACAACAAATAAATTAGGATTAAGATGCAATGGACCCCTTCATATTCCTTTAATATTGTGATAATGGGCTCTCCCATTATCTGGACAACAGAGCTGAGGGATATAGTCTTTCTCCCAAGCAAATAAAGGGTTAATGATGTGTTGGTTTTGTTATTGTGTGCCTTCATTTCATTTCCATTTTATGGCAATCCTAAAATTATGATTAATTCTAATCATGGGATTTTCTTGGCAAGATTTGTTCAGAGGTGGTTTGCCATTTCCTTCCCCCACATCTAAGAGCATATGACTTGCCCAAGGTCACCCAGTGGATTTCATGGCTGAGCGGGGAATCAAACTCTGATTTCCACAGTCCAAAACTCAAAGCATCATACACACTGGCTCTCCTCAAGTCACATTTATTAGGGGTCAGGATCATGGTGGAACAACAGAGATCAGGAGAGACAATTGCCGAATAAGAATGACATGTTGGGGGGAAAAGTGTAAAAGCTTCCAAGTGAGAGGTTATAAAACCTCAGAGTATCATGAGGCAGAAAGAGAGATAAAGAGGTGAAGCAAACCACCCTGAAGGAGCAGCTTCTGGTTACTCGGTGGAGTGCTGGACTGGGGCCATGGCAACCACACGCCATGGCCCCAATCTGATGTTTTTCTGGCCACAAAAGAAGCAGCCAAATGTCACTCCTTTGGGAGGTGGGAAAAAAGCTGCCCTTTTCGCCGCAGCAGTGGCTCTTCTGTTTTTCTGCGGCACAGGGCATATAAATGCCATGCTGCAGAAATGTCATGACACCATTTGCAGACAGGGAGGTAAACAGCATGACTCCAGCTTAGGGGTGGATTCAGGGCATGTGGCATGTGGTCTCCCTACCCTCATGCCACCCCCAAGCCAGCTCTTACTGCTGGTCTGCTTTCCCCCAAAGAGACTGGGACTGAAGCTGCACTAGTAGTCAGTGGTGTCACCCAGTGTGGCAACTCATGATATCATCCTCCCTTTGACCTCATCCTATATCACACCATGCAGAATCCTTAGTAATGCTTTTTGTGTTAAGGTTATGTATGAATCATAATTCCCATATATTACTGATTGTAATGGTAATAGTTGTGACATAAACAACTAGCACAATTAAAATTATACTTTTAAATTGCAATATCACCTGCACAGCCAAAGTGTATTTACATATACATAGTTTCATGTGCTTAAAGTGAAAATTTGGTACAAAATTATGTTTTTAATTTTAATTACTTTTTATTATTTACATTACTATAATTACTTTATTATTTTTAATATTTTTAATAATTAAATAATGTTTTAATTTGAATTTTTAAAAGGAAAAACACACACACACTAGACCTCTTCTTTCTCCTACCACTGAGCCTCACCCCACTTACTCCATCTCTTCTGCATTTTAATGGGACATAGGTGAATGCCACAACCCATTTCTGCCCAAATGCAGATATTTGAGGAGCAGTGCTGTCACTCCCTCTTAGTGTGTCACCTGGTATGGTCTGCACACCTCTAGTGACACCACTGCTACTAATTAAACAAACAAACAAACAAATATTAAACTAAAGATGGATGAAGAGAATAGTGGACTGTCAGATATCTGTCCTTCTACACTGGAGGTGACATGGACTGAATTAGGATTCTTTGGCTTCAGTGTGCAAAATCTTTGCAAGACCATGTTTCTTGATTGTGAGTGGGGAAGCAGGGGATTCAATGATATAATTGAGCAGAAACATCTTCTGCATATGTTCATAGAGACTCAAAAGATTTCCAATTAAGAATTCTCCATCCTTGATTCATTGACTGGTCTTTGTAGCTTTATATATGTTGCTGCATACACAATATCCTCCAACTGAAATCTTTACCAACGTTTAACATCATTCTTTGTGAACTTAACAAAGTGTTTGAAGAATTGTGAACAGAGTACATATTGGAAAAAAAGAGTAAAGAAATGTAGATCAGAGACAAAACTGAACTGGACAGATTATAAGATAGAACTCCATGCTTTAGGATACCCTTTCCCAACATGGAGTCATAGAGTTGGAAGAGTTCACAAGGACCATCCAGTCCAATCCCCTGCATTGCAGCAATACACAATCAAAATACTCCTGACAGATGGCCATCGATACTTGAAAACCCCCAAAGAAGGAGACCCCACCACACCCCAAGACAGCATATTCCATGTCAAACAATTCTTACTGTTAGGATGTTCTTCCCAATATTTAAGTGGAATCTCTTTTCATGTAGTTTGAATCTCTGTGTCCTAGTCTTTGGAGCTGCAGAAAATGAGTTTGCTCCAAACTTAATAGCTTTCATATATGTTTCACATTCACTTTCTTCAGGCAACAAACATATTATGGATTTTATAGCTTATCTTCAATAAAGTAGCAAGCCGGGGGTTGGGGGGGGAACTTTGCAAGGACAAAAATAGTTGTTTTGAAGAAGTCAAACTCAAAATGTGCCCATACACATCAATGGTGACCACCTTCATGCCATTGTCCATAAATCTTATAATGTGTTTTTTAAAACTAACATTTTGAGAATTGATTAATGTCATTCCAATAAATTCAGTTATTTCAACTATTAATATAAATACCTTCAAATTAATCATTTACTTCTTAACATTTAACAAAAACAAATTAATTGTCAACCCTAATATTCCAAACTCTCGCTCAGCCTGACTGTAACTCTCTCCCACAAGGCCTAGATCTTCATCTGTTCTAAACTACCAAAGAAATATCTCAGCAGCCCAGAGCCATATAAACAAATGAATTCTTCCTTTTTCTGTTTGACTTCTAACAGTCTCAGGAAAACAAGTCATTTATTACACTTGTAAGTGTGCATGCAAAGTTTTTTGGTCTACTTTAAGTTAAATACTGATTCCAGTGACATTTAGCACTTGTTGGGCTTACAGTTAATTAATTTTGCAAATGAATAAATAATTAATTTGTTTGTTCCAAGCTTTGTATTTGAAGCACATCTATGACCTCATCTAATGGCTTAAACATGCCCTGAAACCTAAGCAAAAATATTCAAGAATTTCCAAAGAACCAGCTACTGGGTCATTTACCTAACAATAACTTGGGGAATTATAATGTAAATTTCATTTTTATTATTTTTCATTATTATTATTTTTAGTAATACCATGCAGAAAATACTCTTTTCTGACCCAAACTGGAAATAATAGTTCAGTAAAATTCATACACACACACACACACACACACACACACAATGAAAAAAATGTTTTTTGTGGGTTTTTCAGGCTGTGAGGCCATGTTCTAGAAGAATGTATTCTTGATGTTTTGACTGCATCTGTGGCTGGGATCTTCATAGAATGGTGACATGAAGGTGTGTGGGATATATATACTGTATGACCCTTGGTTGAGAGGATTAGCATGCAAATCTGTGTATTGTTCTGTTGAGGCAAGGCCTCAGGGTGAAAGGATATGCAAGGGGGATTAGTGTCCATTTAATTAATAGTCCATTGTTTGCTGGGAAACCCCTGACCCTGGGTGAAGTTTGTTTGCATTTGCTGACTCCTGACTTTAGTGTTTTTGAGGAGTGGTAACCAAACTTTATTTTCAAGGTTTCTTCTTTCCTGTTGAAATTGAAAATAAACAAAGTTTGGCTACCAATCCTCAAAAACACCAAAGTCAGGATTCAGCAAATGCAAACAACCTTCATCCAGGGTCAGGGGATTCCTAGCAAACAATGGACCATTAATTAAATAAACACTAATCCTCCTTGCACATCCTCCCACCCTGAGGCCTTGCCTCCACAGAACAATACAGAGATATACATGCTAATTTACATGCTAATTCCTAGCAGACAATGGACCATTAATTAAGTAGACACTAATCCTCCTCACATATCCTTCCACTCAAAGGACTTGCTTCAACAGAACAATACAGATTTACATGCTAACCCTCTCAACTAAGGGTCACACAGTATATGTACCCCACACACCTCCATGCCACCATTATTTGAAGATGCCAGCCACAAATGCAGGTGAAATGTCAAGAATACATTCTTCTAGAACACAGACTGTCAGCTCAAAAACCCCACAAAAACCTAAATGTCCTAAAGAGCCAATGGGGTGTAGTGGTTTGAGTGTTGGACTATCATTCTAGAGACCATAGTCTCTTGAGCATGGGTGACCTTGGATGAGTCGCACACTCAGCTCCAGAAAACCTTATGATATGTTCACTGTAGGGTTGCCATAAGACATAAATGACTTGAAGACACACAACAATAACAATAAATGTCCCAAATATTAAATGAATCTACATTGGCTTTTGGTGAGCCTTGGTGAGCATAAATATTGAGCTAATATCAAGGATGTAAGATAATTCAATAGATTTGTCACTGTTGGCACTGATATCCACTTTACACTTGAATGGCTTTGATAAACAGGACGTGTTTTGCTTCCAACACAGAACATTTGTGGGATTTGCAGTGCAAACCTTGAACATTTGTGAAGCTTGCAGTGTATTTTAGAGAAACAAATATGCCTAGAATTGCACCTACGTTTTAAAAATGTAAACATCATGTAACTGCATACTATACCTACTTCCTTTAATTAACTTGAGAAAGTGTACAAATGTTTATAGTAAACATTGTTTTTCAAAAATGGGGAAAATGCACAAATTCCCTTGTGAAAGGGAAAAAAGAAGCCTCATGAGCTGGTATGAACAAATGATGGGATAAAAATGCAGGTGGGATTTGGAGAAACAGCAACATTGAGGAAGGGTGATTTCGCATCCCTTCAGAAGAGTGCCTAAGCAAGAAAAAAGCATACTGTCCCCGTGCAATTTTGCACACTTCTAACTGAATTCAATGAAATTTTAATCTGATTCTTGATTCTCCTTTAAAAAATACCATACACGCCAGCACCAATGTTCTGGCCTTGACAAATCGCTAGCAAGATGTTCCTAAAAGGATCTGAGCAACGATCTTATTCGTTATTTTCTGTTTGCATTGTTCATGCTTATCTATGTTCCCAACCATTTCTATTCAGAACATACAGCATAGAAATGGAGGCTGAATGCCAAGGCATCAAGGCTATATACGCCATTAGTGCGTTAAGTGTTTTTCCCCCACAGTACTAGCTCTATGAGCTTGATACCACAACAAGCATTTTCTATTGTTGAGCTCCAGCACTGTAAGTGTACACAGCAAGCCAAACCATCTCTCCCTGTTCCTTAATGTGCTGTCCTTGAAGGGATTTGCTGTCACCTTCTTAGCATATTGTACAGAACCTTTTGGCACATGTTGTGCATCATTTCTCTCCTTCTTTTCCCCATAACTATTTCTATATGCAAATGTACTTATCAACAGATCTGGAAACAGAAAGGGCAAGATGATGCTCTCCCCCACTGCTAGTACTGCAAGCTACTGGCCTGATAGTAAAACATTACTTCTAAACATTACCTAAGACAAACCTATCATGGGGTTTTCTTGCCAAGATTTATTCAAAAGTGGTTTGCCATTGCCTTCCTCTGAGGCTGAGAGCATGTAACTTGCCCATAGTCACCCAGTGAGTTTCATGGCCAAGCTGGGAATCAAGCCCTGGTCTACACAATCATAGTTTAACACTCAAACCACTATGCCATGCTGGATCCTCATTGGTATTGTCCCCACCCCCATAAGTCTTCTGTCCCCAAATTCAATGTTCCTTTACTCTGCAAATTTCTAGTATTGTAGTAATTTAAAACTCCAGTGGAGCATTTAGAAATAGAGTTTAGACATCCAAAGAAAAGGAGCAGGCAAAGTCCATGAGGAAATACAAACAGAGCAAATGTACGTAAGCTCTCTAGGTGTTGATGTTTTTAGGATATCATACTCTGCAATGTCAGAAGTTTGGAGACTAAAAGAAAATTTCATGTGGGGGTACAACATTTTTATTTGGGGGAGAAAAGCCCTCATTTTGCTCCCTCTTAGAGTGTAATCTTCCACCAACTCATAGGTCATTTTCCTTGTACTTAAATTGCAAAATGAAAAGGCTGGTAGCCATATCTTTATAGTAACATGCAGCTTTGATCCCAGACATGGGCACAAGATGGATGACATGGCAGCAGATATCTCAGCTGTGTAAATCTAGGTCAAGTTACTGGGCTCTAGGGAAGTCAATACTAAATCTGATTTTATATTTCCTATACTGCTAGGGAAATAAAGCTACCTTTTATACCAAAGGAGTCAGAATACATGTCACAGCTGTCTCAACTCTTTGAAAAGGAGAAAGAATGTGTGGTGTTCTAATTAAAGTTTGCTTTTGTTTGATTTTTCTCCTTCACATTTCAGAAAGCAAAGCTCTCTATGAAAATTCTTTTGGTCTGGCTTGTACTCCTCATTTTTAGCCTACAGAAGTAGTAAAACAGCAGACAAAATATGTCCTCCTTCTATTTAATTAACCCATTTTAATTCACTTCTACTGAGCCCTTGCAGATGAAACAGCTGGATTCATCCTAGTGTTTTTGCCTTCACATATCTTAATCTTCTTTTGAAAATTATCAAAAAGCAACAGCAACAGATGGGGTTGCAATATGAAAGGCTTTGCAAAGGAGCTGAGTTAGCTAAGGTGGTAGTGGGTCACTAAAAGGAATGTCAGATTAAGTTTTAGAAAGTATCTCTAGACATCTAAATTGAGCACCACTCTAGAATATTATTTTGAATGCTGAAACATTATGGACGAACATCCCTGTCCTGGCCCTCTTTGTTCCTGTTTCCTTCACCCTTCTACACATGTAAAGCAACAGACTGAAATAGAGATCCTCTGCTATCTGTGAATGCTTTTCATGCAAATTGAAAACTTAAACTTCCAGGATCCAGGGCTCATATAAAGAAAATCCACAGAAAGCATTCCACATGTGGAGAGACAAACAGGGGGTGGAACTTGGGTGCTCTGCTTTTTGTGGGTTAATTCAGCACATGAAATAACAAGTAAATAGGGCTTCCATTTCCCCACTCCCCAACAACAAAATATCTGTTGTTGTTGCTTGCCTTCAAGTAATTTCCAACTTATGTCAACTTGCCAAAATTTGTTCTTGGGGATTTCCATTGCCTTCTTCTGATGCTGGGAGTGTGACTTGCCCAAGCAAGAATTAGAAAGCAGGTAATCCTCATCCAAAACTCAAACCACTGCTCACTGCAGCACACTGGCTCATTAATATCTTTTCTCTTTCCAAAAAAGTCTTTGCTTTAGATTTTGAGGTTTTTGTATTTTTTCTTTAAAGTGAAATCTCAGCAACACTGCAGGAGTCTCACATATCCTAACACCTGGAAAAGTCAAAAGTCTGGAAGAATAGCTAAATGTTTGCATTTTCCATTCTCCTGGGCACTAAAGCTTTTTCTGAGACAGGAGGAAGCTCATCCAGGAAGTGCAATACTCCATCACCAAAAGAAGACTTAGAAAGAGGGTGACAAGATCTCGAATTGATCTCCAATGAAATCAGTTGCAATCAAAGGAGTACAAAGAAAAACCTCAGCCAATTATCCCTTGTAAATTATTTCCTTCTTCCAGCTTGGAAAGCATATCAGCAATTCAGGGCTGAGAGACACTTGCAAACATTGTCAGTACATTGTTGGAGCTTAATTACATCAGATAGATATTGTTTGGTATCTCCCACTGCAACTTGTAAACAAGGGCTGTAAATAGAATGGGCATCATAAATCCAATCCTCACATGGAGCTGTAACAAGGAAATCTGCAGCCGTCCTCAGGCAACAAGGAACAAGGAAAAAGATCAACACTTCTTGCCAGCATTACAGACCACTGTATATGAACTAAGGCCAAAACATAAAAAGGAAGGCAGACAAAATGTATTAGAGAGTACAACTGATTGAAGTAACTACAGGAGTTCAACCAAAGGAAAGTGGGAAATGGGGGACCAGTTGGAGCAAGCTTAAACCAAATGGGAATATGATTCTGTGCACTTTAAAAATAGATGAATGAATCTGCATTAAATGTTGAATTTGATTTACTGGATAACTAGCTTGCAGGATCAAATCAAGCAGATATGCCATTGATATAGAATTCTGAGGCACCTCACTCACCTGAATAGGTAGTGGGACATTCAAATGCAACAGAACTGGCTCACCATATTGTGATGTGAAATAATACCAATCACTGCAAGAAGACTGCCCAAATCTGGCAAGATCAGCCTGCTGACACTCAGAAATTACCTAACTTGTCATTGAAGCCACAACTGTTCAACATTCCTGCATTTTTTAAAATCAAATACTAACTAACCATGTGCTTCTAGAAAGTCACCAACACAGCAAGGAAGGATGTGGTCAGCCCTGGCTGTTTGTAACTATCTGGCACACAGAAGTTTCTGATAAATAATAACCGTTGAAATAAAAATTAACTCAAAATGAACCATGCTGGAATAGTACAAAAGCCTATTAGTAAAGCTTTTTGTTCACATAGTGGCCCATCAGTCGACTCTGGGAAGCCCAGAAGCAAGATAAAAGCAAAAACAAAGCATTCATTGATGTGATATACATTCCTGCATAAATGTATCATGTTTAAAATAAAGACAAACATCTATCTAAGCTATCCACCATCACCATATCTAATGAAAATAAATGATAAAAGCGGAATGTAAGTTGCATGAAGTTGTTTCTTTGGTCTGTCCTGAT
>CM034702.1:9509010-9543665 GCA_020142125.1 Phrynosoma platyrhinos
CACACTCTCTCAGCTTCAGAGGAAGGCAATGACAAACCTTCTCTGAAGAATTCTTGCCATGAAAACCCCATGGATTGCCTCATTACACTTCACAAAACTAAGGTTCCCATAGCATGGTGTGGGCCATAATAATAATAATAATAATAATAATAATAATAAATTTTATTTATAACCCGCCTCTCTGCATCGCAATCAAAGGTGTAGAACTTCTGCCTGGAAGGGATAGGACTTCTGCCCAGAAGGGACAGGACTTCCACCCAGAAGGCTTGTGCATGGCCCCTCCTTGTCGCAGCTCAGTTTTCTGCTGGAGAACTGGGCTGTGGCTTCCCCAGCTCTCCTTGCTGTAGCCTAGTTCTCCCTAGGCAAACCAAGCTGCAACAACCAGCAGGGCCAAGCACATGCACCCCGCACCCTGCCCCTACTGTCTGTAGCCACCATATGACCTCAAAGACAGCTTCATGTGCCAGAGATAGCTCACGTGCCACAGATTCACCAACACAGACATAGGGTTTTTTGTTTGTTTGTTTGCTTTGCATTGAGGTAAAGTTATATTTTATGCTTTCATGCTTATATCCCGACCCACCCAAAAGTGCATTTTCTGCCAAGAATATGTCCCAAACTGTGAAGAATCTTATTACTCCAATGTTCACTTAATCAGCATTTCATGACACTTGGAATTCTCCTTTTTGGTCTATCACTTTAGGGAAATTCTAGAATCCTCATAACTCTGGTTTAAAAATACACAGACTTAAGAATACACACACACACACAATTCTTAAGATTGAAGTAACTATTGCTGAGATGTAGAAACACATACACAGATAGTACAAATGTGTGACCCTACCAATCTGAACATTCTGAATCTAATGTGGAGTTGAAGGTTTTCATACCTGGTATCCACAGTTTTTTTTTTTTTTTTCAGGCTGTGTGGCCATGTTCTAGAAGAGATTCTTTCTGATGTTTCACCAGCATCTGTGGCTGGCATCTTCAGAGAATACTGGAATGGAAGTTTACTACATACCATGCAGCTGCAGACAATTCTACATAGGGATCACTAAACGCAGTGTCCAAATACAAATCGAGGAACATGAGAGACACTGCAAACTGGGTCAGCCAGAAAAATCAGCAGATGCAGAACACATTATAAACCAACTTGGGCATAAAATGCTGTTTGAAAACACTGAAATTCTGGACCATACCAACAACTATCAGGTCAGAATGCACAGGGAAGCCATGAAAATTCACAAACACTTGGACAACTTCAACAAGAAAGAAGAAATCCTTAAAGTAAACAAAGTTTGGCTAGCAGTCCTGCAAAATAGAAAAATCAGCAATCAACAAATGCAAATGAGAAACCACTCAGGGTCAGGGGCTGCAGACAATGATCACCATTAGCAGACACTAATCCCCATTTGCATATCCTAACACCCTGAGGCCCTGCCATCAACAACATAACAATACACAGTTTACATGGGAATCACTCCTACATACCCAGGGTCTCACAGTATATATATAAACACTCTCTTCCATTCCAGTATTCACTGAAGATGCCAGCCACAGATGCTGGTGAAACATCAGAAAGAAACTCTTCTAGAACATGGCCACACAGCCCAAAAAACCCACAAAAAAACTATCCTGAATCTAGATTCCAAAATTGCTTGAGCGCTCTCTTTCTCTCTCTCATTTTCCCATATGCACATTCGCAATGTACATATACTAACAAATTGGACTGGTTCAAATCACATTACATATACTTTTAGGAGGATCTAATGGCTCCAATTCATAATTACACAAAGCCCCAAAAGATACCCTTCAAATTTCTTTTCATGTATTATGTCTCCAGACACTTACAGGTCTGGGACAAAGCACTGTACTGAAAAGCATTTATGCTGACAGTTAAATGGGCCTGTGTACTAAGTGCACACAAATCTGTTTGCTTAAATAAATATCATTTTTCACCTGTATCAATAACAGTGCTAGTGTGATCACATGTATTTAGAGGCACAAAGAGCAAGCACTCTTATTGTACATTGCTCTGTTGCAATTAAACCCTGCTGAAGGTTTGCCCTTATACAGTCTCTCTTTGCCCCACTTCCTGAAATGAACTCTTGGGGAGAAAGCTATTGTGTTATTTTGGACAGCAGAACAGTATTACTAATCTAAATTCCACAAAAAAAAAAATGCATTCTCAAAAAATGCAGGAAAAAAATGCATTCTCAAAAAATAGATTATCTTCCTGTGGATTGAGGTGGGGAACTGCATATTAAAATAAAGCAAATGGCATCAGTTAAAACAACATATAAAACTAATACATATTAAAACAATCAATCCATACTTTAAAATTTATAATTTAAAAATTCATAATTTAAAAGTCATTTGAATAGGCTTGGTAGTAGGGACTAATCTTTAATGCTGTTTTAAATTCAGACAGGGTATCCAGCCACTGGAGCTCTTTTGTCAGGTCACTCCACAGTATAGGGTGGGATGAATAAAAAGTCCTCTGGGCAACATCTAGGATGAGTTTTCCTAGATTTAAGCCTATTTCCTCAGATGCATGTAGGCCAACAAATGTGTAACTTGCCCAGAAACTAACTGGCACCCAGTGGAATGATTTTAATATTGGTATAATAAGATCACTCCTAGATGAACTAGAAACCAGTCTGGCTGTCATGTTCTAAAGTAATTGAAGTTTCTGAACTTTGTACAGAGGTAGCCCAATGAGGCACTAGGGACCAACCCTCCCTGGAAGCCAAGATGATAAAATTGAGGCTGTCATACTTTGGCTACATCATGAGAAGGCATGATTCATTAGAAAAAAATAATAATGCTACAGTAGGTAGAAGGCAGTAGAAACAGAAGAATACTACATGCCAGATGGCTAAACTCAATTAGGGAGAGCAGAGGCCTGAATCTCCAAGAAACAAAGCAATGGATGACAAGGAGATGTCTTATCCATAGGTTGCCATGAGTTGTGGCTGATTTGAGGGCAATAAACAACAACAACAAAAGCCCAATGTTCAGCACATTGCAGAAGTCCAGCTTAAAGCTACCAAACTGTGCACTACCATCTTTAGATCCTCTAGCTCTAGGAAGGGTGCAGCAGCTGTAAAAGCTAAAGCTGATACTGGGCAATCCTGGTCACCATATCTATCTAGGCTATCATTTGGACTGAAAGATCCAGAGGCATGCCCAGGGTGCAAGAACAGCCTTCCAGGGGGGTGTAACCCCATTCAGGTCTAGTTGACAAACCTCTAAACTGAGGTTAGGAGCCTTGACAGTAAGTAACTCCATCTTGTATGGGTTCACCTTCATTCAGTTTGTTTTCTTCTCATACAACCCATTACCTCCTCCCTCAAGTCAAATCTGATTTATGGGTCTTCCAGCTAAATCTGACTTATGGCAACCCTACCACAGTTTTCTTGGCAAGCTTTATTCAGAGAGTTTTACTGTTGCCTTCCTCTGAAGTTGAAGATGAATCACTTTTCAAGATCATGTAGTGGGATACCTTTCATTCACCTCCTCTGGTTTTCCACCCACCTAATCCACACCAACAATCAAAAGGCATTTTGTGCCCAATTAGAAAGGTCATTCCTTACCAGACCATATCCCCCTTTTCCTAACTTGTACTATATGATACTAGCAAGATCTTTCCTAATAAATATTTTTTTTCCTAATAGCTACTTTCCAAGGTTTGCTAATACACCTTATTTTGTGCATGGGTTAATATATTTGGTCTAAAAAAAGAATCCATACAAGAGAACAACATCAGTATTAGTACACAGTATTCAGCTCAATGTGTATACAGTCAACCCTCCATTTTCATGGGGGATTTGTTCTGGATCCCCCACAAAAATGGAGACTCGCCAATATTCAAGCTTTATAAGCTTGAATGGCAAGGACCTCATTGATTTTAATGGAGGTTATCCCTCCATGAATATTCACAGCTGTGGACCTCAAGTCTGCAAGAATGGAAGGGTGATTATATAATTCTCAGTGCTAGAAAAACAATGTGCTTTCATCCTCCCATCCTTGCATTTCTATATAGCCAGTATCTTCTCATTTTCTACATGCAGTTGCAGCATGCATTCCCGTTCACAATGTAAGATGGCATTTTGGAAACTCCATCTTACATTGAGCAATATGTTATGCCCTTCCATTCAAGCATTACCTTTTCAGTTGAAACAACAACTTCTGTTCTACACATATGCTAATAAACATTTATACAACATATTTACTTATTCCATTTCAATTTTATTTGGATAATTAAAGGTTACAACAACATTCAAAGTATGCAGCTTGGGTTCAAACTGTCTAAAAAAGAATCTCCTTATACAAACTAGACCAATCTTTAATATCTTCAGCAGAGGGCTTTCTCTTGTTTCCACCAATATCACATACATGTTTGCGAGGACATGGCTTCCCAGTGGCTGTTCCTAATCTGTGGAACTCCCTTCCATGGAATGTCTGGTTGGCCCACTCTCTGCTCCCTTTCTGTCAGCACAAACCTTTTCATTTAGACAAGGATTTGATTCTTAAAATTAGGTGGCTGTAGGTTGTTTGGATAGTGATGTGTTGTATTTTTATCTTTTAATTGTGTCTAAACTGCTTTTAAACATGTACTTTTTAAAAATACAATTGTCTGTTTAATTGCTTTTTAACTTTATAAAAAAAATTAGCTGAACATTGTTTTAAATCAGTGTAAAGTGCTTTGAGTACCATGTTGGGAGAAAGGAATTAAATTAAATTACTAAATAATGATAGCAATCACCACCATTATAGAATAGTTTCCAGTTCAAATTCCCATACAACTTACTGTATTCTTGATGCTAACAGGTTAATAGTTTATAATTTACACCTCAGTTTCCCCAGACCCATATTCTAGTGTATGTGAGCCTTATCATCATAAGAAGAGGATATTTCAGGTTCAGATCTCTTCCTCGTATTAAGAAAATCATATCTAGCAGCAGCTTTTAAAAGAGTGTAACAGCCTTTCTATTGACTCCAGTTTCAGGCAATGCATTTGGTAGTAAAATCATTGCCTAACAATTGGAGTATGAGTGGCTTTCAGTTTGCAGTATCACATCCACACAGTTTGTGCTCTTCTTGAAGAAGCCTTTTTGGACTATCAGCCCTGAAGGGGCAGAAAAATACTCTCAGTGAGGAAAAAGTACATCATAATTTTAAACTAGAGAAAAGAGGAGTCATAGTCAAGGTGGTGGTGGTGCAGGAGGACGCCTAAAATCCTAGACTCAGAGAACAATTCTTAATGTTATTTACTAAAAGGAATGGATAGAAAAGAACGGAGGGAAAGAATAGGAACATAGCATATGCATGCATATTAGAACAGGGTGCAGAGTTCCATTAAAGGTCTAGAACAGGAATGTAGAACTGTGGGAGACTAGCCCAGGAGACTTTGGAGGGCTGCACCCCTCACTCTACCCTGAAAATCAATGTTTGGTGTTGTAGAAGGTACTGAAGATGGTTTCTATGTAGATACAGAACAATCCAATTATGTAAATACAAGTCACAGAGATTGGGAAGAAATTTTCCAAACAATGGAGGTGTCCAATTTATGACTTGGATTGCAAGGGTTTAGATCTTGATTTAAGAATGGAATGTCCCACAGTTGAAGATACAATTTGATTTGTATCATGTATTGTCCTGGTTTATACCACTGGTTGTACACTGCTTGATGTTATTCTGAAACAGCATAAGCTATTGTGGAAGTATCTTGAACAAGAAATTCTTCTTCTAATTTCAGAATAATTCCTAATTTTATCACATTATTCTGAGTTCCCTGCATCATATAGCTAGTGGCACAATCAAGCAACTACACTTGGTCACCCTATTTTGTTTTATTTTTATTCATAAAGAAGTATATGAGTCAAAAATAATGACTGAACATTACAGAAACCCTGTGCCATCAAAGGTGGGGTGGGGGCGGAGATCTTCATTTCACAGGGCAAAGCAAGTACCTCATCTGACTGTCTGGATGCTCAAGGGCCAGCTTTACATTTTTGACATGCCACTCCAGTAGTTAGCTTTGATTAAGAAAGAAAAAAAGGAACACCTGCTACCTTGACAACCTTTTTATTTCATGTGACAAGAGGACAGCCTCTTTTGAAATTAATATGATTTTGCATATTAAAAAATGCACCCAGAAGTCTTCACAGCTGTAGCCCTTTCTGGGCATTACATTTCCTGCAATTACAGTTATGTGGGTGGAGGAAGGTTCAGAGGAAAGGAGTAGGGATAGAAAATAATTTCATTGCATTTGACAGTCTTCATGAAAGCAGCTCTTTTCTATCTCCTGTGAATTGTTGTGAGAAGAAGCCCTTCTCTTGAAAAGAAATCCTTGTACAGGTTTCAAAGAAACAAGGTATAAAATCAGTAAGGTGTTCAATATGCATGTCTGGATCACTCATGAAGAAATGGGTGTGCCACAACATTTGTTTGTCCTGATGAATAATCTGTATTCAGGACAAGAGGGCCCTATATGGAGTATGGAGTGAAAAATGGTTACCAATTGGCAAAAGGGTCAGACAAGGCTGAATTTTATGGAATACATTCAGTGGAAGGAGGTGTGGAAATTGGAGAAAGGAGCACTACCAATTAAATATATGCAGATGACACCACACAATTAGCTGAAAATAGCAAAGACTTGGAAATGAGTATTGAAGAAAGTCAAGGAAGAAAGTGCAAAGGCAAGTTTACAGTTGAACATGAAGAAAACAAATATGACTATCACAGATGATTTACAAAACTTTAATCTAGATAATGAAGACATAGAAATAGTTTATGATTTTCCATATGTTGGCTAATCATTAATCAGAATGGAGACTGCAGTCAAAAAATTAGAAGCAGACTGAGGAGCTTATCACTCCAGTAAATAGTTCCACTAAATAAGCTGCCTTACCTTTGCTGGTTTCATTCTTCTTCTGGGGTACCCCTGGATATTATCAGACATAAGTCACCACTGATTTAGCCATGATGCCACCAGTCAGGTGAGACTCGGGCTGAAGCCATGCTCAGCTGGAACTTTATGAAGTCAGGGAACTTCTGACTTCAAAAATTTGGCAGCTGGACGTGCCTTTGTTCTGCATCTGATCTGGGTTGAATTTGGCCAGTGGCATCACAGCTAAGTTGGTGGTGACTTATGTCTGATAACGGCTTACCTTTGCTTATTTAGTGGAGCGATAGGCTCCTGGGACTTCGAAGGGAAGCTAGAAAGGAACTAGACAAGATCCTCAAGTGCAAAGATATATCACTGAATGCTAATCAGGATGGTCTGTACAATCATATTTCCAATTTCTATGTATGGTTGTGAAAGCTGGACAGAGCAGAAAGCTAATAGGAGGAAAATAAAGTCGTTTGAAATGGAGGAGAGCTTTACAGATGCTATAGCCTGCCAAAAGGACAAATAAATGGGTCTGAGAGAAATCAAACCTGAATTCTTCCTAGAGGTCAAGATGCCTAACAGAGGTTGTCATACAGTTTTGACATATCATGAGAACACATGAATTAGAAAATATAATAATGCTTAGTAAAGGAGAAGTCAGTAGGAAAAAAGGAAGAACACATTACAGGTGGATTGAGTCTGTCAAGGACATCACAGCCCTGAGTTTGTAAAACCTTGGCAAGGTTGTTGATAAGAGTGTGACTTGGAGGTCACCATAAATCAAAACAGACATGGCAGCAATTAACAACAATGCATATGCTACCTTTAAAAAAATCTAAACACCATGACTCCAACACAGTGATTTTAATTTCCTTACAAATGTTTTACTTTCTTCACTTGATGAAGAAGACTACGTACTTCAAAAGCTAATGTAATGGAAATAAAAGTAAAAGTGTTTGTATCATCTTCCCTTAGGTGAGTACTTGAAGAACTATTGTCAAACAGAGATAGCAAATAAAGAAATTTTAAGGGCTAGTTGTCATTGAGTTAAAGGTTCTTTAAAAATCTAAATGGTTTATTTGATTATTTAACTGGTAAATAATTAATCTCTGGGCTACAACTATGTAATGTTGTGGAAATATTAGCACTATTACGTCCCTTAATCTGGACACTTTAGTTGTGATGATTGATATTACCTCATACCGTGACTCATAAATTCTACTTGCATGGGTGAGAAGACAAGTGTAACTCATATAATAATTATACATCTGATTTTTCCTATCCATATAAGTTACCTAATATGGATCTCTATTAAAATTGATTTTGTTACGTTTTGGGCCATGCTCAATTTTTAAAGGTTATCTTGAATCCCAATTCTGGCTTCTGAGATTAGTTATCACTCCCAGTTATCTACACATTCAAATAGGCATGCCCTCTAGTCCATTATCCAAGTAATTTATAGAGATGTTCAACTTTCCTGAGTCAGGACAGAAGCTGAAAAAACTGACTTGTCACTTCTCTGCAGAATGATTAAGAATTGTAGTGAATGCTCTTTAAGTTTGATCTGTCAGCCAGTACAAATCCATCTAAGAGCAGCATTCTGTAGCTGACATGTAACACTTTGTCTGTTGGAGTATCATGAGGAATGATGTGAATAGTCCTGCTGAAATCAAGGGGGGTCGCAGACTGCCAGAAATAGTGCAAATTGAGTCCACTTTTAGGGTTAGGGTTAGTGCTAGGGAATCATGGGAATTGTTGTTGTTTTTCTGAGACATTGAGCCTTCTCTGTCAGAGACCTCTGGTGCTACAATAAAATACAGTTCCCATTATTCCCTAACCCTAACTCTAACCCTAAAAGTGGACTCAATTTGCACTATTTCTGGCAGTCTGCAACCCTCAAGATACACTATTTCCAAAACATTCCCATGATCCACATAATTGCTCTGATCAGTTGTTTTGCTGACAAGTAAATAGTATTTCACTAGGAATCAGAGGGGGAAAACATGGCACCTTGGTTCTGGAATGCCTTCCCTTTGGAAGTACAACTGGTGATTTATCTATTTTCAAAGTCTAGAATCCCATGGCAATTCTATGCATTTTAAAGTGAATCAGAAAAGCGATAGAATGTGAAAGTGACTGCAAATGAGAAAATGGATATCCTAAATCACTATCATGGCATATCTTAGGTGACAGTAGAATTAAATGCATTTTAAACTATTTCTAGACTTTACAGCAACCCACCTGAATTGGGAATTCCCAAACGTCCTCCCAGATGGCCAAATACACCAGTGGCCCTCATCTCACTTCGTTTGGAGAGTGTTGACAAGTTTTGGATATATGCAGCTTTGTTCTTTACATGCATAGAGCTGAAGGTTCTGTTGCTGTCATGTGGAAATGTCCCAGAATGAGTTTTTCCATGATATTCAGATCGCTCAGTCACACCCAATGAAACCATGAAGGAACTCTGAACTTTGACTTTAATATCAGACAAAGGGTTGAAGAGGGATGATTCTGTCATGAGTTCCTTGTCAATGGGGTCTTGAAGACAAATGGGTCCACTGTAGGTTCTACTTACAGTCAGATCAGGCTGCATGGATGAGTTCAAAAGCAGGGAGTTACCTAATGGAAGTAAGTAAATCAATCATGCAATCAGTTATCAATGTTCCGTGCAAATGAAAGTGTTTACGTACAGTAACTCAGTATATAGAAATGACTAGGGCTTAGTGAAGCCATGAGACACAGTTTGGATAACACTGTTTTTGGATGAAACAGACAGGAATGAAGCGGCTTCTGGACACTTTGGAGGCACACCGATTAGACAATGCATGCTTCAAAGCAGTCAGAAGCCACACCAAAACTGTGTTTAATCCTTTGGACTGAAGCAAAAAAGAAGCTTGGATAATTCAACTCCTGTTGGCCCCTGCATGAGAGCAGGCTGTGCAGTCAATGGGATTTGGACCTGCTTTTGGCCAGAGTTTGGCTACTCTTTCCTGACTGTCTGCTCTGGCTCTCAGACTACAAACAGTATACCTTTATTCTTAGTAATGTATTAATAAATGAACATTCTTCTATTCAGAAAATCAGATGTTAGAGAAAAGTTCTCCATGACATTCTATTTCCCCCCCTGCATTTCTATCCCAATCCATATCACAATATATATGGGTGGCTTACAATAAAATCAAATGGAACAATTTAAATGCAAGACTAACAAAATTTAAAACAAGAAAATGAATGAAATATAAAAAAATAATTATTAAAAATCAAATTAAATTTGAAAACCATTAAATACTGCACAATTTAAAAAGCAGATTTAAAAACAATATAGAACCACAAATCTATATGCATTGGGTAAGGCAATTTGATCACAAAGGCACACACATGCACACACGTACACACACACACACAAAGTTTTAGCATGGCACATGGATAAACTGGTCACAACAGTTCATACACTGTTAACCTGCTGATTAGACTACATTTTTTTTTGTAAATAACTGTAATTCATACTTAGATGTCGTTGGTGTAACTTTTACTGGTCTATGGCTGTAATAAATAATATCTATCTATCTATCTATCTATCTATCTATCTATCACATGGGACTGGCCTTGAAGATATTTTGGAAGTTGCAAGTGGTATAAAATGCAGCAGCTAGACTGCTAACAGGAGTAGCTTAGAGAAACACATCAAACCAGTTCTACAGGAATTGCACTGGCTGTAAATAGTATCCAGTCTGAATTCAAGGTGTTAGTAATGACATTAAATTCCCTAAATAGTTTGGGACCTCAATACATTAAAAAATACTTTTCCCTATATGCATCTGCTCAAGAGTTGAGATCTGCTGGAGGAGCCCTCTTCTGTGGAAGCAGTACACTATGTGAAGACATTGTAGAGATCCTTCTTGACCATGACACCTTAGTTCTGGAATTCCTTCACTTTGGAAGAACAACTGGTGATTTATCTATATTCAAACAAAGTCTAGAATTCTATGGCAAATTGCACCTGCCAATATCCTTTTATGGTCATTGAGGATGGAGGTATCCAACATCCCTGGGCATTCCATGGTCTTTCAGTACCTTGGGGAGGGCAATAACTGGCCAGACAGCACTATTGTGTTTTTCTGCTGCAGAACACAGAAGGATGCAGGCTGGACCTTCTGAAGGTTCCCTAGAGGTCTGGATGGAGGATCATCTTTGTATATTCAGCTGGTGTGTACTAGAAGAGGGGCATAAAATGGAGCTATTCTAGGTGGAGATTTATGCTGTTGGGGCTGGGAGTTTTTCAAAGCAGTAATAATGGATTTTTCAAATTCATGACATAGAAGGCTGACAATCACAAAGGGGGCATTAACAAGATTATGATCTACCTAAATAGTAAATAATGGTATTAATTGCAGTTAACTTAACAACACTTTTCTCTGTAAAATTAACATATTGTCCATGTGCTCCAAACACAAGTTACACGAGGCACAAACTTCTGTCTTTATGAACATTCATATGTGCTTCTTTTTTTGGCGAGCATCAACAGTCCTGAATCCATTTTAATCATGCCAAAAATGCATGACAACTCTGATTAATATTCAAAGTAACCTGAATGTCAGGCTTTATTAGATTTACAGAAGCTCTTTTCCTCTCATCCATCCATTCATATTTTAGAACTGAAAAATTATTTCCATAAAAGCAATTTGTCCTGGAATGGCCCAAAACAAGAGATACTGCATCAAGAGTTATGCTGGCATCCACACTCAGAGTAACAATCAAACTTGACTTCTAGGGGTGTACCCTGGTGATTTCAAAAGCCTTAAATGTTTTATCTTTTCTTGGTAAAGAAAGCATTTCAACCTTTTGATATTTTTGTCTAGATTTCCAGAAAGTTTCCTGGATGAATAATATTCTATTTGAGTTAGAGTGATGGAATGGAACACCAAATGAGCCATATCACAGCTGTAGCCATTTTAACAATGGCCAGAATGAGGCTCTCAGTCTCCAATTGCTGTAATAAGAAAAAAAAATAGAAGTTATGTTGTCTCGCTTGCTAGGATTCTTACACTCTTTTATGCTCCCACAGGCTGAAAGAGAAACTATGTGTTACTTGTTGCTTTGTTTTCAGTTCTTTCTCCCTTCTCTACTGCTCAGTGAAATTCTGTCTGAAACCTTCTGTATCTAAGGAAGTAGGCTCAAGTCTACCAAAGCTCACATTAGCAGCTCCTTTCTCTTAAGTGCTACAAGATTATTTTGCACACTGGTTTTCCAGACAAACACAACTATGTCTTTGAAGATCAGCAAGAAGTAGCCAGGCCATCTCTTTGCAAATACCAAAAAATGATTCCACTTTTTCCCTCTCCATGCCTATTTTGATTGGTTGATGGGTTGCTCAAGGGAAAATATTCCCTAGCTTTAAGCAAAGGAGACAAAGATGAGAAATCTAATAATAATTGTTGGAGAGCCAATGGGTTTACTTGACTGAGTCGGCAGCCAAACCCTGGTCTATTGGAGTCCTAGTTCAACATTTAAACCACTATACCACACCAGCTTTTGTTTCCATATTATCAGAACATCCCTATCCCCAGGCTGGCTATTCCTCACAGTTGTCTCCTACAAAAGGCACAGAGGAGTGTTTAAGAGCCAGTTAACAATTGGGGGAGGCATTCTGGGATGTTATACTTTCTAGATTGATTAAATAAGCAGCAATCTCACCTATATAATAAAAAATGTTAAAAACAGATATATAGAAAACCTTTGGTCAGACATTCTGGATTAGATTTACACAAAGACAGCACTAGACTTTAAAATGACCACTTACACTGAACAGAACCCAAGAAGGAGACCCACAACACAATTCAAGGTTGTGAGATGAATTGTTTTATTTTGCTTTATTGTTTTGATATGTTTTGTACATAGTTGTTTACTTATAATAAGAATTTTCTTAAAAATAAATGTTTTTAAAAAGCTAAAAAAATAAAAATGCATGGTAATGCAATAAAATATAATAAAATTTCACAACTTGGAATCTATACTAATCTCTATTTTGTACAAAGGGATCTTGTAGCAATTTTGAGACCAGCTTTCTTTCAGGGGCATTCTTGGGTCTTTTGCTCCTCCTCCCCCCCAGTTCTTGTTTGGATAGCACCATCATAGTTAACTTTGAATTCCTATAAGTTTACAGTCTCTTTTGTTTGTTTTTTCTAATTTAATCCTGAATTTCACTTTCTAAAAATAATACATATGCAAGGGAACGTGTCTAGAAATCTTATTATGAAAGACCTGTGGTCCAGTGAATACTGAGCCAATTGTGACCCCATTTTCAAGAGGACTATTGATTTTTTCCTCCTTGCTCCAGTGTTTTCATATTTCATTGTCTTAATTATTAGAGGACCTTCACAGAAAATGCTATTGATCAGGATGTGCTGGGTTTCTTTCCTTTGATTTTCTTTCCTTTCAGGTGATACACAGTAGACACATTACAAAACAGAACTAAATTAGCTTCTGATGGCATATATAATATTAATTTCTAAATATAAGCAGAAGCTGCCAAGGAGTATGTCCACAGGAGAGTGGCCAAAATGGAGAAAGGTCTGGAAACCTGAACCTGTGAGGACTGGCTTAGGGAGATGGATATGTTCAACCTGGAGAAGAAAAGGTTACGAGGTAACATGATATCTCTGTTTAAATAGTTACAGGAATATTATATTGAGGATGGAGCAAGCTTGTTTTTTGCTGCTCCAGAGGTTAGGATATTAATCAATGGATTCAAATTATTGGAAAAGATATTCCACCTACACATTATGAAGATATTTCTGATGCTAAGAGCTGTTGGATAGCGAAATATACTGCCTCAGAATGTGGTGGAGTCTCCTTCTTTGGAGATTTTAAACAGAGGCTGAATGGGCATCTGTCAGGAGTGCTTTCTGAATGGTAGGGAATTAGACTGAATGACCCTTGTGATCTCTTCCAACTCCATGATTCTATGATTTCATAAACAATAAACAAAGGCAGGCCCAGCTCCATCAGGCCTGTTTAAAGAAAGAAAACGAGCCCTCCTTCCAGTCCATCTGCCATGGTCCAGGCCTCAGAGGGAGAGACAATCTGCTGGACTTATTCCCCTTCCCCACTGACATTCCCTTCTCCTTTTGTGTCATGTCTTTTTAGATTATAAGCCTGAAGGCAGGGAAATGTCTAATTAGCTATCTGTAAGCCACTCTGAGACATTTTGTGGCTGAAGATCAGGGTATAAATACAATAAATAAATAAATAAATAATACTTGATATAGAGATAAAAGCAATCCCCACTGGGTGATATTGGGCAAGTCACATGCTCTCAGCCTCAGAGGAAGGCTATGGCAAACCCTCTCTGAACAAATCTTGGGGTCATCATAAATCAGAAATGACTTGAAGGCAAACAACAACCATATGTATAATCAGATTAAATGTGCACATTTGACAGTTTTAGTTTCTATTGGCTCCATATTTTTCCACTTAAGTTTGGTCCATTCTGTTTCTTCATCATTCTTTTATCATCATGTTACTTTTCACAAAGTAAAATAAAAAAGCATCTTAGAAGATAATGGCAAACCTCCTCTGAACAAATCTTGCCAAGAAAACCCCATGATAGGTTCACCTTAGGGTTGCCATAAGTTGCAAATGATTTGAAGGTACGCAACAACAACAAAAGAACTGGAAGGGCCACCTAGTCCAACTGCTTGTCTTGCAGGAATATACAACCACAGCCCTCCTGAATAATGCCTATCCAAACTCAATTTAAAACCTCCAAAGAAGCAGAGTCTACCATCCTCCAAAGCAATCTATTCCACTATCAAACAGTTCTTACAGTGAAAAGGTTCTTCCTAATGTTTAGATGGATTTTCCGTTCTTGTAATTTTAATGCATTGGTTTGTGTTAGCTCAATCTTCTACTTGACATCCCCTCAGATATTTAAAGTTGACTTCTCAGTCTTCTCATTTCTAAGCCAAATGTATCCAATTTTCAAAAGTGTTCCTCATAAGGCTTGGTTGCCAAAACTTTGATTTCACTTCTCTGGATATATTCCAGCTTGTTGATATCCTTCTCAAACTGTGATGCTCAGAGCTGGACAGATTATTCCAGGTTAGATCTGATGAAAATAGATTAGAGAAGCACTCTTGATCCCAACACTATGATCCTATTGATACAGCTTAGAATTGCATTGGCTTTTATAGCTCTGCTTCACACTATTGACTTATGTTTGGCTTTTGGTCTAAGACCTCTAAATCCTTTTTATATGCTTTCAAGCCAGGTGCCATTCATCCTGTATTTGTGTATTTCATTTTCCCAGCTAAGATGTAGTGTGTGCGTGTGTGTGCGTGTGCATGCATGTGTGTGTGTGTATGTATCTTCAAGTTGCCTGTCAACCTCATGAATTTTTCATAGTTTTCTTAGGCATGAATACACAAGAGGTGATTTTGCCAGCTCCTGCCTCTGAAATATAGCCTATAGAATCCAGAGCTGACCCTACTTGGCTTCCAAGATCAGACAGGATATGGTGCCTTATAGTGGACATGGTACATTAATCACTGTTTTGATTCATTTTGTTAGTTTGGCCCATCTCTCTGGTCTATCAAGGTTATCTTGAATATTTTGAACTTGCATGAATATTCATACAGATTTTTTTCTGCATATTCTTGAAATATACTCTTTTTTTAAAAAAAACACACATACTTTTTTTCAAGAACTTACTTGGTTTTTGGTAAGGTATTTTCTGTTAGGTTTAATAGAATATTTATAACTTAGCAGAATTTTACAGAGAAAAATTATATAAACATCTATTGCCCCCCCCTCCCCTTTAATCTATCATATTGCTATCCAGACAGAATATCAACAAGATCACACTAGGAAAGGCACTCCAGGAGCTACATATGAAAAGTATTTTGTGACAAGATCCTAATCATATCTTTTCACATTACCCTGACATTAAAATAAAAATAAATGTTAAGAGTCTTAGAATGTGAATGGATTATGAGAGCATATTTTAGTTTATGATCATTTAATGTACATCAGCTATCCTTTGATCATTCTACTGTTCTCAAAGAGGTGTGAAAAACGAAACAGTGAGTGGCAGAATTGTTATATCTGTTCATTACTGAACTGGGTATTCTAAATTTCCTTAATGATTATGATGACAGAGTCTGTGAGGGTAAGTAAGTATACTGAGCTAATTAATGTAGACTGTAATGGAAGCAATCTTGCATGATCATGGGTGCTGTTCCAAACATTTATTCCAGATTTTTCTTAACCATTCTCATTCAATTTCATAGGAAAGAAAATGCTATTGAAATAAATTTCCAAGGAAGATAAAATTTGAATAATCTGGATGAGAATCGGCGATCTTGTGATAAATTGTATTATAAGGCATCAGTCAGTGCATGTGAAAGTCTTGTCCTTTATTGTACTATATCTCTGGCAGACAACAACTTCTGGCTACCAAGACTTCCTTCAATTCCCAAGGGAATATGTCATAAAATAACTCTTCCCACAAGCCTTTTTCAGATGCAATAAAAGGGGATGGGGGACCTTGCTTGCCTTGTAACCATATAGCAAGTTTCACAACACTGCAAAAAGAATTTTGAAAGGGCTCCAAGAAAAAGATAGCAAAAATTGAAGCCTCCTATGAAGGAGACAAAGATTTTTGGGAAAATGAAGGACAAATTTTGGCACAACATTAGATCCACCTCTTTACTGGAACTGAACACAACTCTGTTCTCCCTCATACTATCTAAACAATGTGCACTAGCAACAAGATGCAGCTATAATGACCACTCTGAAATTTAATACTGGAGAAGTGTCAATAAAGCTGCTAATCCCTTGAGAAAAAAGCTAGAGTGGAATCAAAAGTTCTCCAAAGCTATATTGTTCCTGATCTTTTTCTTACTCCCTTAAAGATGGACAATGACTTTTCATATTTTCCCTCTAATTTCCTCACCACATTATTGTTATTTTGTCCCAGAATGAGACTATATATGGTATATGGTAGACATGACAAATTGTGGTCAGGCTGCCGCCACAGTTGTTACTGTTGCAAATTAAAGAATCAGTGCAGAAAGGGGGGGAAAGATGAGAAAACACATGACATTCCACAACTACTGCTAGCAGTGAGCCCTCTGAGAAACATGTTGGAAAATTTAACCTTCCAAAGACATTTGATAAAATTTGGTGGGCAGAATTTCTCTATCTGCAAGTAGCAAGGAAACTTTTTCACAGTTACAGTTATCATCAATAATATGTCCTATTGGAGTTCCATTTCATATTAATGTATGCATGTTCCATGGGTTGGCTGTGTATATGCCCTATGTTCCAACAATTAAATAACATTTTCCTAATTATTTAAACCAAAACCAAACAAAAAAGCTCTTTTGTGTATAGGCTTATAGAACATAAAACTAAATAGGGAACTGAACCAGGTCTTCCTGACTTAAGTCAATTTTTAAGACCAACTACTGTCACGCCATAGCCCCAAGACTAACCAGAAAACACCAAAACCCAAAGTTGTCTTATCTCAAGTTAGACAGTGTTTGCACAAAGACCCTAGATGGCAATTTTCAAAATTTAAAAAAAAAACCCCACCAACTACAGCCAACAACAGGCACAATTTAAATGACTATGCTAGATGTAGCCTTATAATAGATTAGTAACTTAAGTGCCATGCATGGATACCAAGAGCTTAACAGTCTTTCAATAACATAAACAAGAGTAAAGAGATCAGAAAAGGCAATTTAGGGAATGCTTCTGAAATGTTTTCCCAAAATTGCCAGTTCTTGATTCTACTCTGGCTTATGTTGTAGGAAGATTGTTAATCTCTTTCTTGGTTTCCATGCATGCACACATGAATACAAAATAATACACATGTTTGTACTTCTGATAGTCAACTTAAGGAGAAAAGACTTTGGAAAATCAACCCTTTCCAAGCTGTGCTTGGATTCAGATAAACCTGTGATTCTCTCTCTGCCTTAGTTATTTTAATGCATGCAAGACAAGGCAGATATTCCATTGGGAGGAAGACATGTATATATTTATCTATGAAATACTGTATCATCTATTCCTTTAGGAGGTTTGAATAAGAGCTATGTTCACACATCTCCCAACACTTCCTCCCACCTACAATAAGGCTTTCCATCTCAAAAATAGGAATGGTAGAATTTAAAAGAAGTTTGCTCACCCACTACATAAAAACATTCTGTTGTATCCTTGAGCAAAGTTGTGTTTCAGAAAAAAATAATAACAATAAATAATTTAGATACAGTGTCCTGAATCCAGACTTAAGAGTCATGCTTAGGGGAAACCCACTGAAAGCAACAGGAGATAAATCTTCACTAACTTGTTTTACTGATTTTCAGTGGATCTTCTTTATGTTTAGATTCAATCTGTTATGTGTTTGGCAATGACTGAACATGCTCTAATCAGCTTACATACATGCACACACTCTCACATGCATACATATACTCACAACAGTTTGAGTAAAGATGTATTGAAGATTAGCTCAGAATAGAGATAATGGAATCTATGTCATACTATAGTCCACCAGTCCCATATGCGGGCTTGCCATATGCAGACTTGAGGTCACACGGACAGCAAACTTGGGGGGGGGGGACAAAATGCCATGTGCAGGAGCATGCTGCCATTAGAATCAATGGGACTTGAGGTCCTGTGGGTTTTTCCATACGTGGGGGAGAAGGTCTGGAATAGATCCCCCATTTATACAAAGGGCCCACTGTATTTCTAGGAAGATTGAAAATCCATGATTCTTTTTAAACCATTTGGGTAGTTTACCACCATTTATAATCCAAATGTTTCTTGTTTCCGCTGTAGAAAAGAAACATGGCAAGAGTTCTAGGTTTGTCCAATTGATATCTGTGATTGTTTTTTTTTTGGGGGGGGGGAGGTGAAAGGATTTTATTTGTTAGCAATCATAACCAGAATAGACCCACTGAATCATTTGGTACATGGTAAGTCAACACCCACATAAATCCAATTGATTCAATGAGTTTACTCTATTTCAGACTCCAAAAGGATTCAGGCTCATTCTAGGAATATATTAAGGCATAATTTAAAGATGAAATTAAAATCCTCAGGGATAATACTGTAATGGAGTCCTAACGTCTTGGCATACACTCCACCACTGTTGTTTTGTGTGCCTTCAAATCATTTTGAACTTATTTTGACACTGTCATGGACTTTTCTGGGCAGAATTTGTTCAGGGGGGTATGCCTTTGCTTTCCTCTGAGGTTGGGAAAGTGTTACTTGCCCATGGTCACCCAGTGGGTTTACATAGCTAAGCAATGATTTTAACTGTAGTTTCCCAGCAACCTAGTCAAAAATTCAAACCACTACGCCACTACTCCACCAAAGTTTTCAGTAAGGGCATGACAATAGAAGGGAGCCTTTTATTTGTTGGCTTATAAGTATTAATGATTCTCAAAAGATGTGCAATAGTAGTTCCTATTATCTTTCCCTCATATATTTTGAGAAAGAAGCATTTTCAGCTAGGGATCTTTAAAAAATTACACCACAACACTCAATTTACATTGGGAAATTTAGTAATACATGGATATTTACTTGTTTAAACTGAAGCTGCCTTTCCTGTGGTTTCACAGTGCTGGTACAGACAGCATATGGCTTGGGACTATAGTGATCTTAAATACCTTATGCATCACATAAGCAAGTCCTAAATCCCAACAAAAATCTCAGGTCTTCATTAGTTTATTCCATTGATGGAACCTGTCTCAAAAAGTAGTAATCTGAATTACAAACCTTGCCGGGCAGTTTTGAAATTAAACGTCTGGAAGCCTCCTGTAAGGGCTGATGAGTCAATTACATCCACACCATATTCACTCTGGCTCCGTCTGTAGAGAGTCACACCGACCACAATGACTGCTACTGCAATGACTGCAGCACCCAGCCCTGAATATAAGGCAATGTCTGTTGCATTCTCGATGTCTGGAAACAAAAAAGGTATGAATAGTAAGGCAAATATGAATTAAGACCAGCATTCATAACCATAGTAGGAAACTTTTCAATTAAAAAAAAATCGACCATTTGGAACTGACAACAAAAGGAGAGAAATTCAGAATGTTCAGTTTTACATCTAACATGGAGGTGTATGACATACTTCTTTTTGAGATTTTGTGTTTTGATGGGCTTGACCTGAATGACACATTAATTTTTAAATTCTATTGTGCTCTATGTATTTTTATTTTTGTAACCCACCCTAATTCTTTGTGATTAGGCAGGCTATAAATAATAATAATAATAATAATAATAATAATAATAATAATAATAATTATCATTAAACTTTTAAACCCTATTCTGTAACTGTTTAATACTGTTTTAAGGGTGGGAGGGAAATATTTTGTATTGTATTTTATGTTGTTAACCACCTGGATTGGGAAACCATTGGGCGGTATACAAATAAATTTTATTATTATTATTATTATTATTATTATTATTATTATTATTATTATTATTATTATTATTATTATTATTATTATTATTATTATTATTATTATTATTATTATTATTATTATTATTATTATCATCATCATCCTGTACTATCTGGACTGACCACAATTTGCATTCTAACATCCACACAGTGATGGATGGGTATGGACATATATGGGGGGAAAATGCACACCTCTGAAGTATGCATAGAAAGATGCCCATTATAAATGGGCAAAGAATTGAAGACATTAATAGCAGCAAGTGTTCAGGCATGCGTACAATCCAACAATGTGCTTACAATTGGCACAATTTGGAAAATGTGTAATAGTGGATAGATTTCCTCTCATTAAAAACAAACAACAAAATGACAGAACAAGGCATGGACTGGACGTGGAGGTGGAAAATGGAAAAAGATACTGGTGTTGTCTTTATAAATATGAACAAAACATGCTCTCCCTCAATATAGCTATTATAGTTAACATTATTATTTCACCACTGTGGTTCTTAAAGGCTGCACACAATGTTCCAGAGAGGCTAGCAAAACTTTTCTCAACAAAAAGCCAAGACATAGGAGTTACATGGATGCATGAACACCATCATCAGCTTTATGTATTCTGAGGTACTCGCATCATTTCCCCAACCTGGCTGGGGAAAAACTGTTGCTTTGTTGCACTCTTATATCTTTATATGGTTAAGGAAAAGCAAAGTATGTTAGGGTCTTGCATTGACTGCATCTGCACTGTAGATATAATGCATTTGATACCACTTTAGCTGCCATGGCTCCATCTTATGAAATCCTGGGATTTGTAGTTTGTTGTGGCAATAGAGCTCTCTGACAGAGAAGGCTATCTCAGAAAACTACAAATACCAGAATTCCATAACCTTGAGCTATGACAGTTAAAATGGTTTGAAGCTGCATTATTTCTGCAGTGCAGATGCAGGCTCGATTTCTTTAATGGATGAGTCATAGAACCATAGGGCCTCTACAGATGGGCAGCCATGGACTGCCCCGAGAAGCCGCAGATTGGGACCAAGGCTGCCCCATGCCTCAGAATCGATCCACCCTTATGGCACCTCTGAAAAGGAGCACTTTTCAGAGGAGCCAAAAGGGGCACTGGAAGAGACACTGGGCACCTCTTCCACATTCCTTCTGGCTTAGCGTGTCTGGACGTTGAACCGGAAAGACATCATCGGAGCACTTGCCGTTGCACACGGCAGGCACTCCGATGACATCCTCAGGAAGGGGTTGGGGTGCCCAGTGTCCAGCGGCCCTCCCCTTCCTGGGATTGAAGACAGCACTTTTCGCTGTCTGCATCCCCCCATAGAATCATAGAATCATAGAGTTGGAAGAGACCACAAGGGCTATCTAGTCCAACCCCCTGCCATGCAGGAACTCAAATAGGAATGCTCCAAGTCATAGATATTTGCATCAAATAGTGAGCATCAAATAGTGATATTTGCATCAAATAGTGGCACCTTAAACAGGTTTATTTTAATATGAGTTTTTATGTATTATAACTTATTTGCTCAGAGTACAATATTCAGACCTCAGCATATATGCATAGATACGCAGTTGTGGTGGTGTGATCAAAAGGAAATACAGAAAATGACTTGTTACATTAGAGAATTGACTTTATGGTCCACAAAATATTGTTGGATGGTAGATCCCACCTTCCCCCACTGTTGGCTGGGTTGGATAGACCTGATGGAAATTATAATCCAATAACATCTGCAGAGCCATGTATTCCAACACCTGAGCTATTCTATAATAATTCCAATAAACCAGAAGTCCTTTTGAATCCTCCAGAGAAATACTGAAAAGAAATGGCAGATTGATTTTGGGAAGGCTATAAATAAAAATAAACAATACATAAAACCTACATTGTTTTCACTATGCTGCATTTCCTTTGTTTGCCAAATGAATAATTAGCTTCTACCAGACATGGGTTAATCTTGAAAATTCTCATATTTAGCTTGGTAACAATGCAAAAACACAAAAGCACTTTATATCACTGGGGCCATGCAATTTCTTCCTTCTTTTAAAACTCTCTAGACAGAAAAGAAGGATGAATCTTTGTCAGTAGGGCCAATTAGGCAATGGAACAGTGATGGTTTATTGCATCATTTTCAAAAACAATGTTACTTTGGGAAAACTGCAGAGACTCAAGGAAGAAGAAAAAAGTTTCTCCCCAACAATTTTTTCTCATCATTTAAATCTGTGTTGTTAAAATTAATTACATACTTAGAGATAAAAAAAGGTTTCTGTACATCCATACTTTTCTTTCATGCATTTACACTTTGCACACAAAACTTAAGATACAAATATTTCAAGAAGCAGCCAGGACCAACTTTAACTGCCATGACTCAGTGCTATAGAATTCCGTGAACTCTGGTGCCACAACAAGTTCCCAGAATTCCATAGCACTGAGCAGTGAAAGTGGTGTCAAACCAGATTACTTCTGTAGTGAAGATGCAGCCTCAGAGTCCCACCAAACACTGGTATATTAGCCAACCAGAATAGCTATATTAGCCCACCAGAATCCCTGATCTACCATAATGCAGATGTAAATTCTTATTTATATATCTTGGTCATCTATAGGTGATGTTCTTTAGTCTCTGAGAAACCATTTAGTATCTAATCCTGCCAAATGTAACAGAAAGTGAATGAAATTTCAATGTAGAAAATAATATGATACCCAGAATATGATAGTTCATATGTAGAGTGATAAACTAAATTTAAAACATTTTTGTTCAAAATAATCTCTCCTAATTGATTTGTGAAGATAACATTCTTTGTAGAACACCAATTAATTCCCTCCTTTCCTGTTTTGAGTAAACTAGAGCCTAGCATTTTGTCTGAACTGGAAAACTATTATCTGTGCTTGTTTTCCAGAAACCAGGTTTCCCATCTTCGTTTTGTTGAATAATTTGCCAACAGTGGTTTGGCTTGAAACCATGGGACTGAGAATTGCTATGTATAAGGCAAGGAGAGCGTGCAAGCCCAAGGCTTAATATGTAATCCCCAAACCAGTTCTTGGAAGCAATCAGGTATCACCTGATATTTTTTCAGGTAATGATGGGTTAATAGAATATTTTTGTACATGTTACAGTTTTGGTCATAATAAGTAGCTACTACGCATTACTTTGCAAACTTTTTAATGTGTTGGAGTGGTGGCCATTTTTCTAAAGATTTTTTTAAAAAATACACAAGAATTTTAAATAGCATATTGGTAGCACATTACTAACATGTTACTCGTAAAATGTGCACAGATCTTGACAATAACACATAAAAATGGCAAACCAGTCACAGTATCCGATGAACTCTCCATGTTAATTGTTTTAGGCAATCTTTCCAAACTGCTCAAGACAATTGTTTGCTTCAATGAAAGAATCAAGGCTACATTATATGAGCTTCCTGATACTGTGAACAACATTGAACAAAAGCATATTTTTTTATGGCAATGAGGTCTCTATTAACCAGGATTATTATTTTTAAACAGAAGTGTTAGAAAATGATTTAAAATGTGTTAAAACACAAAGATGAAACTTTTAAAAAACACATCAGGAATTTTAAGTGTTTTGATTACAATAAAGTTTTGCACAAACTTTGCAGGGCACACATTAGCTCAAGTTCACAGCCACTTTTCTCAGACTCTCTGTTTTTGTTTTCCAATCTCATCCCTTTTAAACCTGTAAAAAAATTCTACTCTTCTATCAAGAATTTCTCTGCAGGAATAACATCCAAGAAAGAGAGTTCCAAACTGAGGAGAATTATATATAAGGGTATTTACTGCAATTGGTTGTTCCTCAATTATCTTCATAATTGCCTTTGATTTTGCATCAATGATGATGCACATGCTCTTAAACTTTAACGTCCATTTCATTCAATAGCAGGCAGCAAGCTGTATTTATATAACTCGTCTCTGATCTCGCACTTCTAAATAAACACTTTAATTCTCCAAGGAAATAAAAGCACTAATATCGACCTCTGTTGTTTGGCTGGCTTTCTTTGACTGAAGAGAAGTAAAACACAACACTTGCTCAGACAATCTGAGGTAGTTCTGGGCTGCCAAATATATTATGATTCAACAAATGGAAACATCCCTAAACAGCAAAGTTAATAATAAAATATCTTAAAGATTTCTAAAGCATATATGGCTTCAGTGCATTTTCTGGGACTGGATAAGCATGAAGACACATATTCTGTACTGGAGCTGCTCCTGTTCAAACCCTGTTTAAATTCTTGCATTGGGATAGTCAACCATAGAAGGCTACATTAATCCCACAGGAGAAATTGGAGGGCTGAATTTCCCCATTGTACTCTTCCTTAACAAGATATCAGAATTTGTTTTGCTTCCAAATGCCCTTCAAACCATCTAAAGGTATGGGGGTATTTTCACCGCTTTAGGTCCCCACCAAGGCATTTACGACCCAAGAGAGGCCATTTTTTAACAACAGAAAGTGAATTGAAATAACTTTCTGATCACTTTCTGTTTTCTCTTGGCCTAAATTGGCTCAGAGGGACTGAAAATATTATGAAAATGCCTCCAGGCCCCTAGAAACCTTCTGGGGGTGTTTGTGAGGCGCACTTTACTCCTCCAACTTACATATATTAGAACATATATGCATAATCTTTCAATTATGTATATCATGTATACAACTTAATCAGGTCCAGGGGCTACTTCCATCCTTGACTGAACTTTGCCAAGCCACAAAACAAAAAAATATTTGGGGTCAAAATGCCCAACTACTCCCAGGAAAGCATGGTGGACCATTTGAACTCTATGTTCCAGTACCCCACTCCACAACTTTTTCAAGAGCCAAACAATATTTTTAAAGAAAAATATATCAATGACTAGAACTTCTATTATTGTGAGGGCCCTTGTAGGGCCAATGCAGTCCACAGGATGCCCTTTCTCACTCCTATGACTTCCCAGTATAAATTGTATCTGCACTGCAAAATTAATGCAATTTTACACTGTTTTAACTGCCATATCTCTGTTTTATGGTATCCTGGAAGGTGTAGCTTGTTGTATCACCAGAGGTCTCTGACAGAAAAGGCTAAATATCTCACAAATCTACAAATTTCAGAATTTCATAACATGGAGCCATGGTAGCTAAACTGGGGTCAAACTGCATTAATTTTGCAGTGCAGATCAGACCTTAGACTGTTGTGAGACATGTGACCTGGGACTGCCTCAATCTGTTATTAGTAAGGATGAAAAGAAGATTTACAGTTATGTTTCCTAACCATCAAATGGGTTTCCCAGCACTCAGGAAACCCAGTTGGGAAGAATAATATAGTGGCAATAGTTTGCACATTTTTCATCTGGTATTTAAAGTGTTTAGTGATCAGAAATACAGATTATTTTTGCAGGATAATTGTGGGTGTATGCAAAAAACACTATTTCCAGACACCACATGTAAGGAGGTGGAGTTTCATACAAGTTTTTTTTTCTACCCATCAATTTTGCACATTGAAAATCTTAGACAAAAACCTACACAAAAAAGAGCCATCTTGCCAAAACAACAAACAAGCAAACAAACCCCATTACATTTTTGTTGTCCAAGATTGCTGTTTTCTGCACAAGATTTTTGTTGTGCAAGGTTTTCGTTTTGCAAAATTCGATTTGGTTTCTGAAGTTTTTGTTGATGTTGAAGACTGCTGATTTTTGTCTAGAAAACTTCAGTCTTACACAAAAAGCATACAGTGGCTTTCTAGAAACAGTGCTTTTCGTGCAAAGCTCCACAGTTCTCATGTTTTAAAAAATCTATGCATTTCTCCATAGAATAATTTCCTGAGACACTTCCAAATGTGTGAATAGTGAATGAAACCTATGCAGAAATATTTACTTTCTCCACAGGGGGGGGGGACTTTATAAATACTTTTCCTCACATGTGAGGATGGAATAGTTGAATATTAACATGCCTCCTTATTACATCAAAGGGACTGTAAATTCATCAGTGGAAATGTCCTGAAGGAAACCTCTTTGAAGGATACTCAGAATGAAATGAAGTGTCGTACAATACTATTCCCATACTGCAGAGATAAAGACAAAACAAAGATGCATAAACAGTTATCAGAGTTCTGACCTCTACCCATTGTTAAAACACAAATGCCACTAGAAACCTCAACCCTACAACTACATCAAGAATGAAAGGGGGAAAAAACAGCCTATACAATTCAGGGATTCCTAGAAATTGGATAGAGAAAATGCTAAGCAATGGTCCATAGATTTCTGACCTTGCATGTTAATTGCTTTACTTAAATCATTCCCAGGTGTGATGTGTATTGCAGACTGCCCAAGATCTCATGGTGGGATAAAGGTGGACATAAAATAATTAAATTTCCAACTTGGGAGGGTAATGGTAATTTCATCTAATTTCCTGAATGTTGTGTTTTAAGAAGAAAAGCCCACATAATATATATATATATATATATATATATATATATATATATATATAAATATTTCAATGTACAGATCCCCTTATATATTTGCCTGATGAAAACATCTGAGAAAATAATTTTCCCAAATATACTTGCCAAGAGCCAATAATATATTTTCACATTCAGTATTATCAAAATTAGGATTTTTCTCCCATTGCAAAATTTCATGGCTACAAAAATGCTTCAGAATCTCTCAGCCTTTTGCAGAAGTTTTCAAAGGGTCTAGATCAAGTGGAGGGAACTGCTGATTTTGGTAGAATCATGAATGGAAATACACCATTGGGTTCTGGGTTCTGTGTTCTTATATTTATTTTCACTGATATAACCATTTTTGTATACTCTCTACTTTTTAAATAAGACACAATCAGCTCTACAAATTTTAAGGCATAGTCTTATTGGCGATCTCCACCTTAATATTCTGATTATAAGTATAATTGGATTTCAATTCATATGCAGCAGATCATCTCTGAGTTTGAAAGCTAAGCAGGGTCAGCCCATTTAGTATGTGGATGGAAGACTGCCAACACATACCAAGGACTTGAAGCTATGTGTCAGAAGAAGGAACTGGCAAAAACAATTTCTTGCTTAAGAAAACTCTATGAAATCCACAGGGTCACCATAAGTCGACAGATGACCTGAAGACACATCCGCACACGTTGGTTCTACCAGTGTGACTCAATGAAATGTGAATCAATAACTGAAAACAAATCCCACTCTTCTCTTTTTTTTGGCCCCTTTCATAATGCCTTCATTGAATACTCAAATAGGGACAGCAGGATGATACTCTCTGTCTTATCCTTAGCATCAACTGGTCCACTGGCTCTATCCCTTAACCTTTGTGCATTTAGTCGGAAGGCTGCACATGTATGTTCAGAATTTCAGACAATGCAAAGCATGGAACTGAGCCAATGAACACAATGAGGCTGAAGGCAGAACTTGTGAATTCAGTCCTGCTCCCCTCTGCACAGGGAACACATGGAAGGCATATCTATGAAATGGCTTACATTTGCTTTCTACAGAGAATTCTGTCTTACAACTAACCTTATATTTAGTTAAAATCTAAGATATTTTTTTTAAAAAAGAAAACCTTTGTCAAAGAAAATAGAAGAGAAAACTTACTTTGGGGTATTATTTCATGAAGAGGCTTTCTATCTAAAAAGCAGAAGAGGAAATGGGAGCAAGGAAGAGAGAGGAGGGAAAAGAAAAAGAGAAAGTTGCACTTAATAAACATATATGGAATGTAACTATTTCCTATATCACTTTCTTTCCAGCTTTATGAATGAAACCTTCCCCCCCCCCCCCTTGGCTCCTGACAAAATCCATTTTGGTTATCTCCTCCATCTTCCTTTTAAACAGATATATTATAGTTTCTTCAATAATGAGAAATAAAATGCCAGACTTTAATTTGCTTTTGTTTTGTTGGCACAATTTCAAAAAGATGTGTATTCTCTGATGACCTACATTCTCAGATGTATGGGAGGATATAAGAAGAGTGGAATAGAAGGAGCATATCCCACCTAATCTTGGAAGCTAAGCAGGATCAGCTCTGATTAGTATTTTAATGGGAGACCACCAATGAATGTCAGGTGCCATATGCTATATTCCTCCTTTGAATATTATTTGCCTTAAAAAACCTTTTGAAATTCATGGGATTATCATAAATTGACAGGTAACTTAAAGGCACATACACAATTTGAATGGACACTCTACTTTTAGTATTTGGGCTTAGCTGGTAAAAGGATAAGAACTGGCTGACTATCACATTATACTGTTATAATGCTATTATTTCAGTTTAATTGCTATATCTGTCTCCCGTAGAAGCCTGAAATTTGCAGTTTAGGGAGAGGAATTTTAAATTCTCAGCCAGACAGTTCTTAGGCCTCACTAAACTACAAATCCCAGAAATCCACAGGAGACAGTCACTACAGTTAGAGTGCAATAATAGTGCCATAACAGTATACTGTTATATTGTCTTATGACTCTTCTCTCTCAATTACTAGTCTTGGCTAAAGAGGAGCAGTCTCCATATCCTGATGATCATCTTTTCTAGATATGGACATGATTTTGAAAGCTTGCAACATGTAATTGTGCATTTTGGTTGGCTCAATAAAGGTATCATTGTTTGGATGTTAGCAGATTTGCTATATGGCCAACACGGCTACCCCTAGATGTTTGTTAGGTTGACATCTTGTTAGACATGTAAGATGTTGTAAATTAAACTTTAAACATCGCAACTGCTTTCTATTCTCATTTGTGATGATGGCACTATTGCCACAGCCATAAATGACTTTGTAACCCACATTAAAAGCCATCCAGCTGTGCAGAATGATGGACATCTGTTCTGCTTCACTTGCTCATCAGACAAGACTATCACGGAATATTACCATTCCCCACTCCTCACCAGAACAAACTTGCATCACACCGGAATATAGGCTGGCTTTTAAGGTGGGTTTCAGGGGTCAGGTGGGGAGTTAAAACATAGTGTGTTTGATGCAGGATCTTGGCCACTATAAATATGTCAATATAGAATGCTAAAATAAAAAACAGAACAGAATCCATCTAACTCTTTGAGTCAGCTACTATGAAGGAGAAGCAGATCAAACTAGTTTAGTCTGAAGACGTTCTCCATTCTTTATTATAACTTTCATTCTTGTTCAGGCATGTATCAAATGCATTTTAAAAATATGCACGATAAAATGCATACATCTGAAAAATGTGACATATGTTAAGTGTATGTTAGAATGCATATAAAATGCATATTTTAAACCACAAAAAGAATAAATACTGTAAAACATTATGGGCACATTAAACACATGTGCCAGATTTGTAAATGCACTGTGATACAACTTGGTCACTTTTACCCATCAGTGTAGAAGATTCTGAAAGTATGATTCTTCATTTAAAAAACACATCAAAAATTGTGCACACAATGCATGCAAAAGTGTCCTCCCCCACTTTTATTCACAGAAGACACACTGGGAGAATGGTGTTATAATCATGTGCATCACCCTCAACATAAATTTGGCTACTGGCAACACAGCTTGACCTCTCTACATGCACTGGCAGTGAGTTCAGCAGTGACAGGGATGGGGATGAAACCCCTAGGGAGATTTGTGGAAGCTCCTCTCAAGTCCTGGCATTTGATTGTTATATCTCAGGGGACAGAAATGCTTTTAATTCAGAGTCTTATCACATGACAAAAGTAAGTCGATATATAGTGAGAAAGAAGCAGCTTTCTGCTTACCTCTCCATATGACATCATAGCACTTCCAGAGGGAGATGGGCATAAAAGCATGCCTTTTGCCAAACAGAATATTCCAGCATGCCAAATGACACACTTTTATTACTGTCTCCATCAGGAGGAGACTGGAAGTGCTTTGAGGGCATATGGAGAAGTGAGCAGAAAGCTGGTTCTCCCCTGCTGCTTACTTTTGTTATGTGATAAGTTCTCTCAGTGAGAAAAACTTTACAAGCTTACTTTTTCTCTATAGCAAATATGAGCCCCAATAGCAACTTTTTGAAATCAGGTCCAGGAAGCTATACTAGCATACCTTCCATCTGTTCCATATTGACAAGGACACTCCATATCAAACCTCTGTCACCCCACTTTTTCAGCTACTTTTAAAATGTCCCACATTTTCCTCTCCTTTTTCTGTTTCCCTCCCTTTGTTCTCAGCTTCCTTCAGTTGCTGCAAGCTGTGTTCAAAATGCATAAGTAGATTGCACTCAATTAAATATATGGGAACAGAAGATAGAAGGGGTACAGTCTTGCCCTTTCCAATAGACTCAGGCAAAATCACACAGCTAATGCCCTTAAAGACATGGGAGTGCCAACACATTTGATAGTCCTGATGAGGAATCTGTACTCAGAACAAGAGGCTACTATCAGAACAGAACACAGAGAAACAGAATGGTTCCCAATTGGCAAAGGGGTCAGGCAAGGCTGTATCTTTTCACCCTATCTGTTAAATTTGTATGCAGAACATATTATAAGAAAGGCAGGCTTCAAAAGAGGAGTGAAAATATCAGGAAGGAATATCAACAATCTAAGATACGCAGATGACACCATAATACCAGCAGAAAACCTCACAGACCTGGAACATCTACTAAGGAAGATCAAAGAAGAAAGTGCTAAGGTAGGCTTAATGTTGAACATAAAGGAAACAAAAATAATGACCCTGGAGGACCGTCACAATTTCAACCTAGACAATGAAGAAATAGAAATAGTAAAAGAATTCTCACCCCTGAGACCAAACATTGATAGAAATGGGGACTGCAGTCAGGAAATCAGAAGAAGATCAAGAATAGGGAGTTTGAATATGAAAGAAGTAGAAAAGATTCTAAAATGCAAAGATATACAACTAACTCAACACAAAAGTGAGAATCATACAAGCCATTGTATTCCCTGTTACCATGTATGGATGTGAGAGGTAGTCATTTAAGAAAGATGATAGGAAGAAAGTGAATGTGTTTGATATGTAGTGCTGGAGAAGAGTGTTGAGGATTCCATGGACAACCAACAAGACAAACAAATGGGTCCTAGAGTAGATCAAGCTGGAAACTTCCCTGGAAGCCAAGATGACCAAACTGAGGCTGTTGTACTTAGGACACATCATGAAAAGAGAGGACTCATTGGAAAAGACAATAATGCTGGAGAAGGTGGAGGGAAGTAAGAGGAGAGGAAGGCCAAATGCCAGATGGATGGACTCTATTAAGGAGGTCTTGGGTATTAAGGGGTTGCAGGAATTAAGCAGAGCAGTGGAGGACAGAGGCTCTTGGAGATGTCTTATCCATAGACTCATCATGGGTCAAGATCAACTGGAGGACAGTTAACAACAACAAAACAGCCCCTCCAGGATTGTCTGTTCTTCTTTATTAAACATGTTTGTCATCTTGACCATACTCTGATGTTGTCTGACCACATGTGTCCTAGTTTTCATCTGTTGGAAAATATGTTGGAAGGTATGTACCAACATCATTTTTTTTAAACAGTAAACACAGGGATCAAGTGCCATCAGCTTTATTCACAGTACTCAAAAAAGAAAAATACTAGCTCACCTCCTTACCTATTTTCAAGGTCAAGAAAAATAGAAATAGCACTATAACATAATAGCTTCCCTCTTGTTGAGAGATAATACAGAACATTACATATGCATGGTGATGGCAAAATTGCCTGTTTGATGTTGCACAACCCTCCCACCAAACATTTGCAGGTGTGTGACCTGTGTCTGAAAAGATTCAAAATGCTTCATTATGTAATTTCTGATTTGAAGACTGAGGGACTGAAATGAAAGCTGGTGCATGTTCCAGATACAATTTTGCATTTCAGATGCAAACACAACCTTGACCTATGCTGCTGTTTCCAAGGAACCCAGGAAAAAAATTAAACACAAATGTCTATCTCCTTTCAAGACTGAAATAAGAAAGTTAAAAATAGAAAAGAAAAAAACCCAAAAAAATCTGAAAATGTGGCAAAATGGTCATTTGGGGGGCAAACTTTCAGACCTCTCACCATCTTTTTTGTATGGAGTGGAGGTAAGGAATCCTTGGAGGGGGCAAAATGGTCTTGCACCTATATTAAGCATGTGGGCTGCATTTTGCCCCACTCTAGACTAGTTAGCAAATGTCTGGACATTATTTCAATAGCACAGAACCATCAAAGACCATGCATTGGCAGCACTGGCTTTGAGCAAGTTTGATTGGAAAGAATACTAGTTATTGACAAAACCATTTCAAATCTATTTTATTCTGATGAAAGAATATACAATAACAAGCCATGCCTCCAAAACACACACACATACACACAATAAAAATGGGGAGGGGAATCTCTCAGAAATTATTTTACTAAAGCATTGCATTCTGCTTCCTTCATAATTCCCTATGGGGAGGGGATCAGAGCTGGAATGGAACATACTGCAAGATGAGGTGGAGGCGAAAAGGAGCCAAGTCAGTATAATTGTTCCTAGCTGAGGAAGCAAAAATAAGAATGTTGTAGAACACTGTGCCATAAATACATTGTGTGGCCCACAGAGGAGTAAAAGCATCACTCAGAGAGAGGGAGAGAAATTAGTTTAGTTCTTCAACTGATTGCACTAATTTCAACTCTGGATAAAATGTTTAGTCTCACTTATCTAAACAAGGACAGTCACTTATGGGAAAACACACACACACACACACACACACACACACACACACACACACGGAGACTTTGTTGATCCCAGCTTCAATTTTTGTTCTCCTTTTGCCCTCAACCCTCAGTAACAAATAACTTTTTTAGATTCATCTATAAGGGCCCTGAAGCTCCTATGTTCTATCCAATACAGAGCCATGGTGATGCAGAGATAGGGTGTAGGCAGGTTAGGGTCAATGTGTCAGACTGCATCAGTGTGCTTTCAAAAGGGAAGGGTGACAGTTCTGTACCTGGCCTTGACAGTTAGAAGTTTCAGGGCACAAAGAACAGTCCTAGTCTTCAAAAAGTGTTTACATTTGATGTGAACATTCTTTTTATTATTATTATTTTATTTTTATACATATTTTAGAGATATAGGTATGTACATCACAATGATTAAAAAAAAGAAAAGAACAAAAAACAAAAACAAAAACAGCAGTAATTACCTTACAGATACATTAGTAGTGTTTCTTTTTCAAATAATGTTTCTACAATAAATTAACAGTCAAGGAGTTACTTTGTTGCTACATGTATTTAACTATAAGTTTAAACAATAAGTTGTTAAATGTAATCCAAAACTTTTTGCTTTTTTTCTTTTCCTCCCTTTTCTCTTCCCTCTTTTCCTTTTATTCCTTTATACTAAGTTCCCTATTATGAATCCTCTTCTTCTTTCTCTTTTTGTCTTTGCTCTTCTGATACATTATAATAAGATACATACATCCCTTTATAGTAAAATTCATACATCCCTCATAACAAAACAGGAAAGAAAAAAAAAGATGTGACTTCCCCACCGGTTATTTCACCAGAAAATGACTATGTCTTATCTACTTCTCTCAAGTATATTGTATTCACTCCTTCCTTTCTTAACTATAATAATTCCTTCTTGATTTAATTTCACCGTTGATATTTTTCATTTAGTATTTGTTAAGTATTCTATGTTATTCTTTGTTTATATAAGAAAAATAAAAAAGGAATAGATGTATATATTTCTATATATCCCTATATATATATATATATATACATATATATATACATACATACATACACACACACACACACACACACACACACACACATGTATTCTCTTCAGCTTTTTATAAATTGTATCACTTTATTTCCCCATTTTTTTCCTATAGTGGGCTTAATCTTTTCCAGTCTTCTTTCCTTTCGGATATCGATTTATCATTTACCACATGTGTCAATAAGTCCATCTTATATATTTTGTATAGTTTTATGAGCCAATCTTCTATTTCTATCTCTGCAGATGATTTCCAATGTTTAGCGATAACTAATCTTGCTGCTGTAAACATATTTAAAAGTATTTTCCAATTCTTTTTTTCGATAGAGGCCTCTAGACTACTCAGAATATATAATAAATATATTTCTGGTTTTAAAGGATAATTTATACCTAAAGTTTCTGTTATAAGTTGATGTATTTTTCCCCAAAATTTTTGAATTGGCTTACATTTCCACCACATGTGGAATCTTGATGTGAACATTCAAAGCTTGTGCATTCATTTTGCATTGGAGGCTGGGAACAAGGCAAAACAAAACAAAATACCTCAATGTACAGCAGACTCTGCTGATCCAAAATTCAGTGTGCCTTTGGTGTCCCCTGGAGTTGGGTTCCAGGACCCCACATGGATACTAAAATCCATGGATCCTCAATTCCCATT
>CM034702.1:9543765-9554301 GCA_020142125.1 Phrynosoma platyrhinos
CTTAGTCATGATTGTGACATTACTGTCATGGTTTACCAGGCATCAGCTGCATGATGAGAAGGAGCTCCACCCTGTTAGCAATTAGAGCATGAGTGAATGGTGTTTCCATCAGGTTTGAGATGGTCGGGCCAAGAGAGTTTACTTAGGACCAATGCAGATGATGCAGCAGCTCTGTGACGCCACTGGGAGCACCAGACTGGGGCCACAGCAACCACATGCCATGGCCCCAATCTGGCTTTTGGCCACTCCAAAAAGAGCTAGCAAATGCTGCTCCTTTTTGGGATGACAAAAAGCTGCCCTTCGTGCCACCGCGGCAGCTCTCTTGTGCCCCTTTGGTGCAGCGTGTCTGCATGCTATACCAATGGGGCACCCTAACACTGTGCACCATGCAGTTGGGCGGCCAGCGCACTCCAACTCCACTCCCACACTGGCCCTTTAAGGCCAGTCTGCATCAGCCCTTAGTTTAGTATGCTTAACGAAGTATCTGAAACTGAATACTGGCCGATAAGAACAAAACAATAAATGTGGAAACAAGATGGAACAAATGGATGAATGAACATGTATAAAACCATTGCTAAATGAAAGATCTGAATACATTACTAGTAGTGAACATATGGCAACATCTTCACATTGCTAGCAGGTTTTTTTTCCATTATAAAAATACTCCCCCCCCCAAAAAAAAAACCACTTGAAATTGAAATAGTCCTGGCAAAGAAAGTTCTGCATAGCTCTTCCCACTAAAAAATAATGTAGATATGTGCACCTTTCATTTGTAGTTCATACATTTGATAGGCTTGCATTTCATTTTGGAGAAATATTCACACAAAGTGTGCATTTAAAAGATGCAAATGTCTAAAAATGTGTGCATGTATACATGCACGTGCATGTGTCCATGTGCACGTGCACACACACACACACACACACACACACAGAAGCATATATTTCCATGTAGAAACATAACAATAAAAATGTCTCATGGCCTGTTAGGGAGATAAAGAAGACAAAAATGCAGGTAGGAGTCATATAAATTCAACAAAATAGAACTTTTCACATCTCTCCATGTCATCACATGGAGAAAATGAAATGTCTGGCTCATGTGTACCTTTCTTATCATGCCATATGTACTTCAAAATTTCATCTCCACATGGTTGTAGAATAAACCAAGCTAAGATGCGAATCGCAAACTATATATCAGTTAACATAACTACAATAGTATCTACTTGCGATGAATCCATCGTCCGGAAAGATGGAATCACATATTGCAGTCTCTAGGCTGTTGATCTGACGGCTTTCACCACCAATAAATTTAATAAGGAAAGGAAACAGAAGGGGAAATAAAAAGGCTGGATAGAACTATTTCTTCAGTATGCTATCACAGTAAATCATAGTAAAAGGGGGAAATAGTTCTCTGTCTCATTGTAAAACCAAAATCTAGTGTATTTTACAGCTCAAAGTTTTCATGATCTTTTCATTTCCAGTAGCATATCCTCAGCTTGGATATTGGTATAATAAGAATGACAACATCTTTTGAAAAGGAAATACATGCATGAGTCTTGTGGCACAACTGGACAAGACTCAAACTTTCCTTTCTATGAGCTTAAGTAGAACACAACATTTGAAGCTGCCCAAGGTCCAAGCACCTTTTAATCTGTGCAATAGGAAAAGAGAAAGACTCTTTGAGGTCTCTTATTCACAGGGTCACTCTAACTCAAAGTCTTTGACTTGACTTTGACAACATGAACAACAATATTCCTGTCAATTCTTAAGGTGCCACAAAACTCTTTGCACATTTTACAAAATTTGGTTGCAAATGGAGCAGAACTATGTTAAATTGTCTAAGTATAAAGAGGTCACATTATAGAATAATCAGTGGGAATGCCCATTTGTTTTGCATTGGACATGACAGAATTAACAAATAAGGCCATATCCCAATCCCTATCAGTTTTGCATATATTCAGTTGTATGAAAATTTTCTCAAATTTCTACATCGTTATGTGAATTTAATGTACAAAAACACAAATTTGTATTTTTCATAAACAGCTTTCCCTGACATGCAGTCATCTTTTGAACATTTTTGTACACATCATTCTGTATTATCTTCATTTTTATTCATAGCATTTAGAGCAGAGGTGGAAAAACATCAGGAGTCCAGGGGCCTTTTCCCCTCCATGGGAGCAACCATGTGCTGTACCATCTCTGCAAAACAAACATGGAAGTGGCTATTATACCTGCTTTTGATTCTGCAATATTGTCTAGGAACAGGTGTATGATTGGAAAGTCAAGAGAGACTTTATTATTAGTGACTCAATTTGGTACTAGAATTTAGAGACATAGCTGTTTTAGTTTGGAATAAATAGGGATCTTGTGAGACTGTGAAAGAAGTTGTTGCATGAGCATTCATATACTTGATCTGCATGGCATCTAAGGAAGTAGACCAAGTCTACAAATCACATTCTACAACATCTTTTATACAGTTAGTCTCAAAGGTGCTGCACATCAATTGGGTATTAAAATCATACTGCTCTAGGAATGAGATCTGACGTTCACTAAATGCATACGTGTCCTGAGAAAACTTACTGCATGCAAGCCTTTCAAAGATACATGCATTCCAATTGATATGTAGGAAATACAAATAGGTTAGTTAAGTTAAAAACACTGACTGAAAAAGGGCTTTCAGATCAACGTAGAAGCAAAGGCTGTCTCAATGTAGCTGGGGTCATAGGTAACATTTTTCATATGTCCAGGAAGTGCTACCAGGGCAAGTTTGCCATCTTGAGCCTATCAGGGTTGACTAGTTCCTCCACCCTTTCGCATGGACAATTCTGTTACATCTACACAAATATTTTGCATTATGCCATTCTGGTATCTTTCACTCTTGTACTGTTTACAACATTCACATCTATTTTATTCTCCTTTTCACCTCTTGGTTTACTTTGTGCCATTCTTTAAATATGGATACTATATATATATATATATATATATATATATATATATATATATATATATTTGCTTCTTGTTATCTTGTTCTATTAGATCTTGTTTTTGAAATTACCATAATATTGAAAGGTATCCAAGGCTGCAGCACTTGTTCCTGTTGTGTTGTTCTATTATATTTGCTTTTCTTTTCTTTTGTTTTCTATTAGATATCTCTTCATCACTCCACAGCTTCTCTAGCTAGCCATACTTGCTGATCTGAAAAAGGCCTATGGCAGGAGTTATACTGTGATGTCTTCCTCTGGGCTTTAATTGATGCTTAGGAAGCTGAGAAGGCTGCTGGCTGCCACAGAGATGTTTGTACACTGAAAAATTGGACACCCACACACATTACTCAGCCACTCACTACATACAGTAAAAATAAGAATCCTGAATCTTACTCATGAGAATGTCTGTGCATTTTTTCTCCTTTAAATTCTTTTTGAAAAATATTTCTTTTTCTCTTCAACAGAATGAGAACAGTTGCAAAAAATGAGGTGAAAAAAGCCTTAGGCACAGCATTAATTCTTGTATCTTGCACACACCTGGAATCAGAATTCTGCACTTATACAGAAGATCCCTGCAATGCCTTCAAAATAAGGGTCATATGGCCAGTACGTGGGTGAAGCCAATTTTCAAACTTGGCAAGAAAGTCATATGAACTTCCATTTCCCATTTACTGTATACATTAAAGAATCAACTTAAGGAAAACTTTAAAAAAATTCTTTTAAAATAGTATTACCAAAGAAACTACTTTGTCATTGTGTGACTTCAAGTCTTTGATAATCTACCATGCAATAATGATACCAGACACAGAGAGTTAGGTTAAATAAGGACCACTTTATTGACCTAGAATCTATTTGCATCATGACGATCCTTGAAGAAACAAGAGGGGGGAGCAACATGATGTGGTTTCACCTGAGCCCAGGTGTCACCCCTTGACTATCTCCTCAGCCTTCCCTTGGGCAAAAAGCCTGGAACAATCTGATAATGGAGTTGCTCCCTGCCAGGCCTTCATTTATGGCAAGCCCAGATTACTCTGACCCAACCTTCTGAACTTTACAAGTGAGAGCAAAAACCCCAGGTACACCCCAAGGTAAACTTCTTCCCCACCCTCAGGTCTCAGGACACTGGAGAGGCAGTTCCAGAGCCCTACCCTACACCAAAAATTGTACCAAGGTGTTCACTGAAATTTTTATAATCTTCCGCAACTACCTGAAATGGCAAGGGGTAAGTGTCTGTTTCATTCTTGCATTTGTCGCCACCAAAGTGTCCTCAGACCACCCAGAACTCCAGAACCCTCCAGGAAACAAACATTAAATCCATAAAATGGCCTCACAAAGTGTAGATCAATGAGGTAGCCATGAAATAGTCTGGCTGCCCTCTCCCCTGTGACCATATTCCCCATGCAACTTAGCCAGGTAAGTGAAGCATCCAGTGGCATCATTGTCCACCCCCTGCAAAACAATGTATTGAAAGAGGCATGTGGAGGGGTGGATTGCATTTATCATCTCTCTCTCCATCTTGAGTGTGTTTGTACATCATACAAAGTCCTCTGGTCTCTCTCCATGGAGGCCATTAAATGTCCACCCTCACCATTTCTGGCTTATGATGACCATAAGGTGATCCTATCACAGAATTTTCTCAGCAAGACTTGTCTAGAAGGTGTTAGCCTAGCTTTCATCTGAGGCTGAGAGACTGGGACTTGCTCAAGGTCACTCAGCGAGTTTCCATGACTAACTAGGATTTGAACTCTGATCTTCAGAGTCATAGTCCAACACCCAAAATATATCAGGATCCTCTCATCACCTCACCAAAGGGCTTTTAGAGGAAGATTCCTAGGCCTCCTTTTGCATAAACATCAGGCTGTTTTTGCCTCATCACTATCCCTATGAGGACTACAGAAATCTCTTTGATAGACACAGCATTCTTCTGGTGTACAGCATTCTTCTAGGGAGTGAAAATCACACTGACTTATCAATAGTCTTGGAGGTCATGAGTTCTCCAGTGCTTTCCCTGGTATCTATTTAACATAAGACTGAGCCATGACTAAAAAGACTGGAACCTATGTATTGATATTCATTATATCATTTGCAAACCTAAAGTATCTTTTAAATAAGTTATTTAGTGTAATTTTATGCCATTTTGCATGGGAAACAGATGTTGTGTTTGTTTCCATATAGTTCTATTTAGTTTTCTTCCCCTTTTGATGTCCTCAGAGTTTCTTACTCTGTTGTAGGCAGCAGCAATTGTTGAGTGTCATAAAACTCAAGAAACAACAGCTAGAACAAGAGAGAAAGAAGCTGCAGCAGGAGAAGAAAGTGTATGACTTACATTCTGAGTGGGTTTTTCTACTCCTTTGCTGTGAGTTTTATTGCCAAGGCTCAGCTATTTTATTCAGACAATAAATATGTTATTTTTTGGCTGGTCCTTGGTTGCCCCTTAGCCTCCTTCAGTATACTGTCTTTTGGTAACTGTTTGCTGGTCCCTGCTTTTAATCTTTGTTCGTCTTTGTCACCCATTAATTGTTTTACCTGGCCACCAATCAGCCTGAACTCCAAAGAGCAACAGTTAATCCTTTCTTCCTCTTCCTGCTCCCCACACTTCAGTTTTGCTGACACTACCAGTGTTGCCAAGTCAACACAAATTTTACTTGTATTAAGCCAGTGGACATTGCAATTCTCACAATTCACTATATACCTGCAGACATAAGCAACATAAATTCTTACCAATACTAATTTGTTGCCTTTAAGTCATTTCTGACTTATATTGACCCTAAGATGGCCCTACTATGGCAAGTTTTTCTTGGTAAGCTTTTTCAGATTGGGTTTGCCATTGTCATCCTCTGAGGCTGAGAGTGTCAGACTTGCCCGAGGTCACTCAGTGGATTTCTATTGTCTAGTGGGGCTTCAAACTCTGTTCTCCAGAGTCAATGCTCAAACCACTACACAATGCTGGTCCTCAATACTACTAATACTAATACTAAAACCACCTTATTTCTAAAACATGGTTCTGGTACTACAACAGTATAACCAAAGGGACTAAACATGCAATATGTGTGTGTGTGTGTGTGTGTATTGTTGTTGTTGTGTGCCTTCAAGTCATTTATGACTTACAGTGCCCTAAGGTGAACCTACCATGGGGTTTTCATGGCAAGGATCATTCAGAGGTGGTTAGTCATTGCTTTCCCCTGAGGCTGAGAGACTGTGATTTGCCCAATGTCACCCAGTGGGTTTCATGGTCAATGTTTTTAATGTGATCCTAGGTGCACAATGCTCTAGAAGGAACTTCACATAAGCATTGGTTGGATGCCCTGAGTGAGAGAGCAATAAGGGACCAGTTAACTCTTCTCCTGTATCTCTATAATAATAAGACATGGACAATAGTTTCAGTGTTTCCACATCCACATATACAAACCTGATTCTGAAATGTGATTCTAATGTATTGGTCTTCAAGTACTGCTGAAGGATAGGAGATGACTTATTATATTTTGGTACATGAAAACCTGTACATAAAATGGGGGAGGGGTTGGAATCTGGAACAAAAACTTGATGAGCTTTCATTAAATCAAGGGCTCAGCTTTTAGACTATGCAGAAGTTATTTGGTGTTCAGCATCAAAGTGGTTTCAATATTTCTTTCAATATGATTGTGTCTAAGTGTAATTGTTGTTGAGGTGAAAAACTAATGATGTTTAACCTCAGATTAAAAACTTCCAGCCAACGACTGATATGTGGTTTTCTTTGAATTACAGGGAGCAAACTCGTTGGAGATAAATTCAGATGCAACAATAAGTGAATATCCTCAGCCAAGTCTGTGTATGAATAAAAGGGATATCAGCTTTGAGCCGCAGAATGATGGCACTGCTTGGTACTGACAAAAATTGTCTATGAAATTTAGAAATTCAGGTGTAGCCTTTTATCTCCCCACTTGGTCACAATGCAGCTATCTATTAACCTCCCACCATTTGGCAATAACACTTCATTGATCATCTATTAACTATATTGATAGTGGAATGGAGTTTAGAACATTGTGCCCATAGGGGTGAATTGTTCTTCATTACTGTAGAAATCTCATTGACGATTGTTGGAAGTTTGAGGTGTAATGTCTTTGTTACTGGGTTTATCTCTATTGTTCAGTTGTTGTACTATTGCATTTAATCCCATTTTTCTTATTAATCATGTCCTCTTGTTCCTACCTCTTTTATGGCTATCATAGTCTCCAAGAAATGTCTTATTTCCTGCATCTTTCATGGTAATATGTGCCTATTTTTAAACTCACATATTCCTTTTTAGCTGGTTAGTGAGTGAAAAATTCAGTTTTCAAAATTGTGTCCTTCTGTTCTAAGCTGAAAAGAAGGCAAGTAGAGGAGAGAGGATGGAAATAACAGATGGGATTATCTTTAACCTTCATTTCATCAAGGTTTTTGTATAGTGCTTTAAAGTAAATATAAACATGAATATATTAGATTTAACATTATAAATTAGGATTAATATAATTGTTCCCTTTTCAATATAAACATAATTAATAGACTTAAACAACTTATATTGTAAATGGAACATAATGACACTTCTACACTAACCTTCCTATCTGTGGTCATGGTGGGATGTGTATCTGAGCATACTGTTTGGTAAGAAACATTCAGAAAATGAAAGTAGGTAGGTTGAAACCCACTATCCAATATTTGTATTTCAATTGGTTTTATAATTCTTTGGAATGCATTATAATTGTGTTTCAAATCTGTCCTTCCAACCAAGAAACCAAAATAGAACTGCATTACTTACTATAGTGTTTAAATCGGAATTATAATTCAACATGGGGGTGCAGCTTTCTTTATAAAATTAAAGCTTGATGACACTCAGTTACATGAAGAAAGTCTTGAAATGAAATGAAATATACTTGTAAGAAACATGGATCCATGATGTCTATGGCCTGCCTGACTATTGTGACCAGCAAACAATTAACAAACTCTAAATGATAATTTGTATTTCTTAAATTCAATTGTTAGTCCTAATTGAAATAGAGACATCAAATCAATTATAACTTTGTAAGACAACTCTTATGTAAGCTCCATTGATTCAATAGGTCTACTTTCATTACATCTATCAATTGGATTTAGTTTATCAATTTACTTACAGGAATAGAAAAATTTTGAATGTTTTTAGAAAAATGTGAAATCTTAACAATACTGGATCCAAAACTGCATTTCTTAAATGAAATATAATGTATTGGAAGACAAACTTTTGTTCCTCCAAGAGCATGAGTTAAGAATGCATTTGTGGTCCCATCCTTGTCTTACATCTCATTAACATCTAGTAGATTTTACACTGCTGCTGGAGGAGAATGCTATCACCCTGGAATATATCCAGAGGATATTGATGAAGATGGAGACCAAATCTAGGAGAACACATTGAAAATGGGCATATTTAGCCTAGAAATCAAGAGGCAATAGGATTTTGTTGTTGTTGTTTGACATCCCATCAGACATTGGGTTTGACATCCCATCAGATATTTGAAGATAGGCAATAGGATAGCTTAGGGATGTGGTGGTTTAGTGGTTTAGATGGCAATTCTGATAATTGGAAGATTGGAAGGTTGGCAGTTCAAGGCTCAAGTGATGTATGATGGGTGAGCTCCTATTACTAGTCCCAGCTTCTGCCAGTCTAGCAGTTCGAAAGCAGGCAAATGCAAAAACATAAATAGGTACCACTTCAGTGGGAAGGTAATGGCGTTCAGTGCAATCATGCTAGGCACATGACCACCATAGTAGCCCTCAGATAACGCTGGCTCTTCCGCTTAGTAACAGAGATGAGCAGTGCCCCCTACAATCAGTCATGACTAGACATTCGTGTCAAGAGACTACCTTTACTTTTTAATAGGATAGCTATCTTCAAATATCTGATGGGCTGCCATATAGATAATGGGAGCTGTTAATTTTTTTTAAAGTAGGGAGCTGCCCCAAAGGGAAGAACCTGAGCCAGCAGGTTCACACTACAAGAAATGGGATTTTGATTAAACATTCAGAATGTCCTTGTAGTACAGGTTATTGTGACAAAAGCCAATTTGGATGTTTAGGAGCATATTTCCAGCAAGGGCGGGGGGGGGGGTAGTCTTTAAATCCATTGAAGCAATTTCAACTCTATGATTCTATGGTATCTTCTACTACCTAGTTCAGGTATCCACATAGAAATGCAGAGGTTTACTTAACAAGTGCCTATGGTGAAGAGTTCATTTCATGCACAGCAGGATGATCAAGTAGAAAGCAGCATGATAGATTCACAGGCACAAACCTCCAGAAATGTAGCCATTCCTGTACACATTAAAGAACCTCACTGGCTATTCTTTTATTTCTTCATGAACAAGTGTAGTTTTACTTGTATAGTATTTGAAAATCATTTCCTGACCAGTAAATCGACTGAACTCTAATATGGGGTAAAAGAGTATTCGACATAGTTATAACACCCATGAACAAGTCTCTGGTTGCTACTTTTGATTAAGTATGCTTGAGGGAATTCATCCTAAACATATCAAAATGCATTTGAAATGCACATTTTTTGAGAGCAAACACATTTAGAAATGTACATTCCAATAGAAGATATATTAAAATTTATATCTAAATAAGTATATCCTAAAAATGTAAGTGTTCTTTTATTTCATACCTTCATGCAAGAATGCATAATTTCAGCAATTTTCTCTGTATTGCCTGAAGATACAAAGGTTTACTGCACACTTTTCAAGCACTATTTGTACTTGGAGATTTTGCTGTGGCAAATTCATTTGCACAAATTCCCTGTGTAGAAAACATATTTTGGAGGTAGACTATATTTGTATAAACTCATGGATTCCTACATATTGTTTTCCTACATGTTGTTTTTGACTACAAAGTAAGCCACTGTCTCTGTTCAATCCATTGCTGAGGGACAGTAGTTTATGGATGAACTCCAATTCTGCTGTTTCTCTTTCCAATCTATTTTTGTAGTTCTTTTGTTCAAGGGCCACTGTTTTGAGGTCTGAGAGGGAATGCCCAGGAGACTGAAATGTCCTGCTACCAGTTTTAGGGTATTTCTAAAATACCCATCACTAGTTCTGTCACTAGTTCTCACATACAGCTCACATCCTCAGGAGGGGCGTCCTACACTCATAACTCTAGTAACCAGGTCTGCAGGAGCCAACATTCTTTTTCAGTTTTCTTCCATTGAACTCCTGTCCTCCTATCTGTATGTAACTTCCATTCCACCACAGGAATCTGAAGAAGTAGACCAGGGGTAGGCAACCTTTCCCCTTTAAGGGCCGAGGGACTTCAGTTCCCAGAATCCCAGGAGCTATTGGCCAACATGGGACTATTGGCCAACATGGCTGAGGCTTCTGGGAGCTGAAGTCCCTCGGCCCTTAAAGGGGAAAGATTGCCTACCCCTGAAGTAGACTGAAGTCTACAAAAACTAATGATGACAACTTCTTAATTTTTTTCCAGTTACTCTTAAAGGTGCTGCAGAATATATCTACAACTAATACTGATTATACAGACTAACACAGCTATATCTTTGAATTCTAACATCTTTACACAG
>CM034702.1:9560224-9575693 GCA_020142125.1 Phrynosoma platyrhinos
GTAAACTGCTTAGAGAGTGCTGAGTTCACTGATAAGTGATATAGAAATATAAAGGCTATTGCTATTGCTACTCTTTATCTGAGTGAAGTTTGACACAATTTGGAGGACACAATATGCTAGTATACATACAGTCTCTGAACCACTACCACCCTACTTATACAACCATTCCAAGCTTCATGGAGAGTGAGCAACACTGGAGAAGCATTTGCCCATGTCTCCATAGTGAGATGTGAAATGATCACAGCAGTACTAAGACCTCTGGGGGATCTTAACAGATCTCAGGACTGATATAATCATTTTGGTTCTGGCTACAGGGACACCCTTATGATGTCCCCATGCTTCTCCTGTCTTACCAACTTCCTTAAGGCACAGAATAGTTGTGCTAGCAGGGGGCATCTGAGACTATGTAGTAAGGACAGGGTGTGGTATATGGCCAAACTTAGCACAGGTCTGGTTGCAGGACATATAGGGTTGCGGCCTTACTGTGAAGTATACCATCTTTTGCCATCTTTACTAAACAGATTTTTGTTTAAATAGATTAGCAATACCAATAGCAGCTTCATTTATATACCACTTTATATCACACTATGCAGTCTCTAAGCAGTTTACAACTGTAAACTAATTGCCCCCAACAAGCTGGGTAGTGATTTTATTGACCCTGAAAGGATGCAAGCCTGAGTTGAGCCTGAGCCCTTTGGCTGGGATTGAACTCACAACCTTTTGGTTTGTGAGTGAGTGGCTGCAGTACAGGCATTTAACCACTGCACCACCAGGGCTCCTAACAATACTAATAAAATGAAACACATACATATACACATAAGCTCAGGGACACATGAAAGCACATTACTGCAAAGCAATAACAACAACAACACAATATATTGAGTACTAACAGCATAGCTGTGTCCCTGCAATGCCCCTTCATGTGAATGAGACAAGAAGGGGGCTACACTGTTATATGCAACTGTTTTGTAAAGCCTCATTAAAAAGATTTCCTGCTGAGGCCTTGGAGGCTAACTGCCAATCAGAATTGGCTTGACAGACCAATACACTGAGTGGGATTTAAGCAGTGCCTCAGATCTTATATATCTAAGAGCCACTTCTTCCATAAAGCTTTCCTTGAGTCACTGTGATCTCATTTTCACACAATCTGATCTTCCCCTTGGCTATATATTGCTCCAAAATCAATTTCTGCCCACCTCCCCCATCTTTAAGCATGTACTGTGGAAACTATCTGGGTAGAGATTCCATTATTCATACATACCCACACACTGCTGGCCAAAATAATAATAATAATAATAATAATAATAATAATAATAATAATAATAATAATAATAATAATAATAATAATAATAAAATTATTTATTTATATTTCCCACCTCTCCCTATGGATCATTTGTTAGCAATAATAGAAGCATTAACCATTACGTATTGGTGACATAGCCCAGGGTTTGCTTTTATACAATCCAACACGTACTTTATTTCTCTCAGTTATTGACCCTTGGGATGAGTTAGCTATTTCTGATTGTCTGTTTGCACCATGGTTGCCTAGCTACATTTTAATAACTTGTGGTGAAGCATGTCATTTTGTAATGGCTGTTTGGTGTAATAGGTGTTAAGTTATCAAGGAGGCATGTTAGGACCGTCAATCAACAGGTTTTAAAAGCTAATCAGTGCTCTTGCTGTTAACTGGTTTATTCTATTCACTAATTAAAATGTATATTGCAATATCTTAATCTGAGTGATATTTTTAGAACAGTGAAGGAGGATCCTTCAATTATTCATTTACCACAGACAAGTCATTTATTGTCTGAGGAAGGAAAAAAAAAAACTTATTCAAGATATATACCAAGGAGCCTTCTCCTTCTAGCTAATCTCCCAGACCCCAGATCCAGCAGGCAAAAGCTTGTGTTGGGGGCCCCAAAGACAAAGTCTGCAAGTAATTAATTACAGATAATGATTTATTTACTTTTATAATCTAAGGGGTAAAAAGAAAAGTGGTAGCTGTATAATTTATATATATATTATATATAATTTATATAATTTATATGCAAAGGGGTGTTGCAGCACCTTTGAGACTGATAGAGGTTGGTAGGATGAGCTTTCATAGGCTTGAGCCTACTTCCTCAGATGTATTTGGTAGAGTGGAAAGACCAGGCACAGACCAATATAGCAGTCTGTGTGAGAGAATGTCTATAGGGATGCAAAACTTTGTGGGTGTGGAGATGAGATAACAAGTTCAGTTTTAATAATGGTCATTGGAAGACAACACAAAGATGTTTCCTAAAGCCAAGGAAAGTAGACAACCATATGATGAGTATTGGGATGTAGTATGGGAGGCAATAAATAAAATAAAATAAAAATATGATGAACTGGCCATGACACTGGGGAGGTTAGCTAATATTATAATGTGTGTAGTCTGTCAGGAAACCATTAACCATTGCTAAAGAAACTATTAACCTTTAAAAAGAAACTATTTACCTTACTTAATGGATGTGGGGGTCTTTTGTGTAGCCTCTCACACTTTATCTAAAAAGAGAATAAATCCCTAGAACATAGTTCTTCCCATGACTGTCTTAGTAACTGTAACAACTGAATGATATTCTTTCTGAGATACGTAAACTGAATCATTCCACTATTGCCATGCTTGAAATTCATCCTTTCATCAGCAGTATCTTCAATATATAAAACCTTCACATGTAAAGCTTGTATGCTTGTAAGTTTTCTCTCTATATAACTGAGGATCCAAATCCCTGACTTCCGAATGCACAGAAGTCTGCCTATGTGCATGTGTTATTTTGTACAACTGAACTACTGACACCTCATTCTGATCAAAGGTTGTATACTTGTAAATTCTGCAAACAAACACAAAACTGATGTTTGAGGTAAGGAAAGGGATCAGTGGCAGATTTGCCCTTCTTTACTGTTGGAAAACAATTAAAAGGGACAACTCTAATTCTATTAGAATTAGACAGAATTTCTATTAGAAATTCTCACATACTAAATGAAATGAACAAACTACTTGGCTATCAAAACAAAACAACCTATTGCAGGGCAAAAAGTTCACATTCACTTACCATAGACCACAATTGTGGCTGACAGGCTTCTTCTCTTGGCAACTATGTTGGTTGCCATACATGTGTAGTTCCCAGAATCAGACAGGCGAGCTTGACGGATGATCAGGTTGTGATCTGCTCGGGTGTCAATGTTCTCATCCTCTTCAGCATCAATGAGTTCCTCATTCTTCAGCCATTCCACCTGAGGAAGTATGAACAGGACAATCAAAAAGGGAGGATTAATTCATTGACTTACAGTATTTATACACTACCTTTCCAGAACTAAGGATAGATTGTTAGTAACACAATGAAGTTGGTTGTCAGTAGAATCGGGATAACTGATTTCTTCATGCCACATAGCTTCATATCTTCTTAGATTTTAATTTCCTAAGCCAGGGACCGGCAACCTATGGCCTGCAGGCCGATTACAGCCCAGGTCCCCTGACTTACCGGCCCAGGCAGAAGGTTGCCGCCACCACCAGCATGCGTTTTTGCCACGGTGCAGTTGCGTGCACTGTGACAGCCATTTTGAAAATCAAATGGCAGCCGCGATACATTTGCACATGCGCAGGAATACTGAGCATGTGCAAACGAGTCACAACCGCCATTTTGAAAATCAAAATGGCGGCTGCACAGTGGCGGCGGCGGCAGTGTGTGCGGGGGAGTGTGCACGCACAGGGTGTGTGTGTGTGCCACCATCCCCCCCCCTCGGCCCAGCGGCGGGAGGGACTTTGTGGGACCGGCCCCCAGCTCAAAAAGGTTGCCTACCCCTGTCCTAAGCAAAACACTGTAATTATCTGACATAAAATGTCACACTCTGGTACACCTTAGCTCACTCATCCCAAGTATTGCAATCTCTATATGTTTTATTTTTTTTACTACGTATAGCATCCCCTCATTCATGTTTCTCACATTCCATGTACCTATGTGTTGTACAGCTTCAGACTTGCCTTTTAGCTCTTTCTGCTGTTGTTCTTAACTGCCCTCAAGTTGATGCTGACTCATGGCGATCCTGTGAATGAGACATCTCCAAGACCCCCTGTTCTCCACTGCTCTTCTCTGGTCCTGTAAATTCAGGCCTGTGACCTCCCTGATTGAGTCCATCCATCTGGTGGGCAATCTTCCTCTCTTTCTACTACCGTCTACCTTTCCTATCACTATTGTCATTTTTAATGAGTCATGCCTTCTCATGCCTTCTAATGAGTCATGTCTTTTCATGATGTAGTCCAACTACAACAACCTCAGTTTTGTCATCTTGGCCTCCAGGGAGAATTCAGGCTCGATCTATTCTAGGACCCATTTGTTTGTCTTTTTGGCCATCCACGGTATTCTCTGTACTCTTCTCCAGCACCACATTTCAAATTAGTTGATCCTCTTTCTGTCCACTTTCTTCACCGTCCAGCTCTCACATCTGGACATGATGATAGGGAGTACCATGGCTTGGATATTTCTGTCTGCTATTGACAAGCATTTTAATCAATGCCTTTACCTTTTAACAATAATTACAACAATGGCACCTTTAAATTCAGTTTTAACTTATTCAGTTGTGTTTCAGTGTGTTATAAGATACTGTGTTTTATTGAAACTATTTAAAAGTATTCTGTAAGCTGCCTTAGATCCCAGTTCTGGAAGCAAAGCAGAATACAAATCAACTCAGTAAATAAACTCCCCAGCCCACCCTTTGCACTATCCTGTCAACCTGATGCACAAAAGTGCATTGAAACTCCTAAGATGCCACACTTATTTATAAGGAGTAAGAAGCTGTGGATCTTGTACACATCCAAATCCCTAGGCACTCTTTGTAAGATATTATTTGCTGTGGAAAGCGGGCACAGACCATCTTAAACTAAACAGCACCAAGCTAATTGGCACTGCAGAGCAGGCAAATTAAAGGCAGAATCAGCAGTCTCCATCAAAACATTCAAAAATGTAGAATCTGCTCTTAGAGGCAGGCCTTCCAGATCTATAGGCATTAGCAAGTGGCAGTTAAGTCACAATTTATTTTCCCATCTCCTGCTTAGAGAGATAACTTCAGCTGGGAACCAGTGGAAGAAGGTCTTGTCCTGTCTAGGTAATCAGCTTATGGATCTGCAGGCTACAGGCATTCATTAGCACACTGTTCTGTGCAGATGGTTGGCAATTTGTAGATTTTCTAGTTTATAAACAAATCTGCAGCCACAAACCATCACAGCCAATTAGAATCCATGCCAAGCAGTGGGCTTCTTCTCTCCCTCCTTTCCCTGCATGATCCATCAAGTTGGTTAGCTGTTACTAGAAGGAGCAAGAAAGAAGATACTGTGGAGAGGGATGGGAGAAGAAATCAAGAAATCAAGATACATTGCATTGGGCGATGTTATATTTGGGTTATGACACATATATACTTTATGCTACCTCAAAATAATGGATTATATTGTATTTATGCATAAATGCATAGGACTAACAAGCACATTGGGTGTGGCATGGAGGAATATTATGAACTATAGATTCAGCTTGTAGTTGTCTAGGCAGTAATACTGATCAAAGTATCCTAACTAGTATTGTCCATGTTTTCCTCCAATTTTCCCCTTTTGCACACTTCATTTTGCTTTCTGTGGAAGACATGAGAGGTGGTGATGGTGATAATGATGGTGATGATGATTTTGGCCATCTCTGCTGGGTGCCAATCTGGCTTTGAACAAAATCCAAAGTACTGGCTTTACATTTTAGAGCTCCAGATGATTTGGTTCTACAGCTTATTCTCCTTCATATATATCCTCAGATTCTAATATCATTCTCCACGTGCTCCTGCCAACTGAAGTGAGTTTTGTGTGGATGGCTAAGAAAGAGAGTCTTTAGAGTAGTTGTACCCCATTTATAGAATGCCTTCCACAGGAAGGCTCACCTGGCTCCTACATTATGGTAGTTTGAACCCTGAGTAAATTGCTTTTTATTAGGAAATGTTCTTAGTGTTTTTTTGATCCTAGCACTCCTCTATGTGTGTGAGAGAGGGAGGGAGAGACTTTGAGAATATTATATTAGCTCTTTATTAGCAAGATCCTACACTGGAGGAAAAAGCATTTTATACAACCTGAAGCTGGGACTTTATTCTCCCACTGCAAAATTAAGCTATCCAATTTAGCTTCTACTGACTTTCTGAATTATCTCTAAACTTGCTAACACAAAAGCTGTCTTGTTTATCCCAACTTCTGTTTACCATCTACTAAGCAAAATATGTTTAACCTAAGGATGGAGAGTCATTTGCCAGTAACAGCTGCACTTTACACCCCCAAAATAGGTGGTGGTGGGCGTGTGGGAGCCTTTTCACACTATGCAATTGAATTGCTATTAATCCCATTTAAAGTGTCATGCAACATCTTATAGTATCTGCAATTTCTATGGGATTTGCAGTTTTTTAGTGGGGTATATTTAGAATTCTCAGCCAGAGGGTTCTAGTGCCAAGATTCCATAGGATGTTGGCATGGCAGTTAAAATGACATTATAGCTTTGTAATTGTACAGTGTGAAAGGGCTGACTATGTAGACTTCATTCCAACAACAGTGTCAGTTATATTTCTTTTTGCCACATAAACAGATCTAAAAAGATCATAATCTTGCACCTTTTCAATGACCGTGGAGTGAACCTAAAATATATATTACTTTAGTATAGATTCTGAAGTCTAGCAATACCCACCAAGGCAACTGCAACTTCCTCCAAGGGCAAATATAGAGCAGCACTGAAACAGCCATTTTATAAAGATGAAGAACAAAAGACAGTGAAAACAAAGGCATAGCATATAGGTATACTCTATTCTTTCTTCATCCTAAGATATTCTCTATGGTCTAGGTCAGGGGTAGGCAACCTTTCCCCTTTAAGGGCCGAGGGACTTCAGCTCCCAGAATCCCAGGAGCTATTGGCCAATATGGGACTATTGGCCAACATGGCTGAGGCTTCTGGGAGCTGAAGTCCCTCGGCCCTTAAAGGGGAAAGGTTGCCTACCCCTGACCTAGGTGGAAGAGATCTATTGTTTTGCTGAGGCTGAAATTTTGTGAGATCAGGTGAAATAAAAATGTTTATGTTAATTAGCAATATTTAAAAGAATGATGATCTGAGCAATGGGAAAACATTAAGCAGAAGGATCATTAAGACAAAAATGAAACAATTTAGTGTAGCTGAATGATTATTTATAAGGGAGAGCATAGTACATGAAAAATCTTTCACTTGCTTATTAGGAATGCTTCAGATACTGTTTTAATTCTAGTCAACTCCTTGAAAAATCTGGTCCAGATAGAAAAGAACTGGTTGAATCTCATACTGTGTTCCCTCTAACTGCTGAGTGCTTCTTAAGCAATAGGACTTTAAAGATGTTTCTTTCAAGAATGAAACACTACCGTTTTCTTTATTTTACTTTATTCTTCCTAGTAGTTTGAATTTTTCTTTGGAGGGAAATCTAGACTGTCTCTACAGGAGATACAAATGGGGAAAAAAATGAGGAGAGGTATGAGAGTGTGCTGAATTTCCATATCTGAATTGAAACAGGTGCTGCACTTTAAAGAAACAACAAAACAGGAAGGAAAGAAAGACGATTAGAGATTAATTTGTACTGAACCCCTTTAGCTTTATCAGAGGTATCTACTGTGCAATTGCTCATAATGGGTTGAATATTTAGACATCCCCTGCACTGGATGAGATTGTGATAAATTTTTAATGCCTCGATCTTGAAATAAAAAAAGTCAGAATAATGGTCTAAAGCACACTCTTACATTTATTATCCCCTCCCTCTCTCAGTATCAAACATGCTCAGAATTGAAATGCTCCTGTCAAGCATTGCCAAAGCACAGAATGAGATATGGAAGCAATTCAGGAACAGTCTTGGATTGAACCCAATTCCACATATAGCACGGCAGCAAATAAATTATCATAATCATAAATTTGTACTAATTATGCATGATTTGGAAAGAGCAGCTTACAACATTATCCAAATGAAATCACTTAAGCACCCCCATCACAGGTAAAGGCAAGGAGGATAAGCAGTCTCTTTTGCTTTAGAGGAACAAGGCTATCAATCGTTGTAGTGATTTTCAAATAACGTTCATGGAGAAGAACCAATTTTAGCATACATATGGAAAATGACGATCTTATATCTGTTACACTTAGAGGAACCTTTGGCTATTTAAATATTTTGATATGCAGTAAATATAAGTTCTACAGAGCATGGCCAAAGGTAAGGAATCATGGATATTGCAGCCCAAAATCGAGAGTCAACGTGGTATAGTGGTCAGAGTGTTTGTTTCATTTATATTCCACCTTTATCCTAACATGGGAATCAAAGTGAGTGAGAAAAACAATCAGTTAAAACCTGAACAATGTATCTGTAAACATAATTAGAATAACATTAAAACAATAGTTTATACCAAGTATAAAATCATTAAAAGCATACAAAAGTTAAAATAGAGCACAGTCTCCCCCATAAGCAGGCTTCCTGCAGGCAGTTACTCATTAAAAGCCTTCTTGAACAAAGAAGAAAGAACGGTGGAAGGGAATTCAAGAAGGTAGGAGCAGCCACTGAAAAGGGACTCTGCCATGTCCTCACCAAACAAGCCTGTGATGATGGCAAGTCAAAGAGAAAGCTGAGTCTAGGAGATAAGGGTTTGAATTCCTGCTCAGTCATGGAAACCCCCTGGATGACTTTGGGTAAACCACACTCTCTTATCAAAGGAAGGCCCTTGAACATGGATAGAAAGGATAAACTACAATTAATTTGAGTTAGACAGAGGACACCTGCATCAAGTCAAGCCTGTCTCCCTCACTCCTCCCTTCCCTTAACTCTGCAGTTTCTTTGAGAAACAGAGAGAGAGAGAAAAGGAAAAAAAAAATTAAACCATAAGTCCTCAAAGAAGTAACCATTTTAGTCTGTTACATCATATAAGGGAAGGAGAAAAAAAGGAATCTAGCAGCATCTGTAAAACTAATTGATTTATATTTTAGCATTAGCTTTGGAAGATATCAAGTAACTTCCTCAGATGCATCGACTGAGCTCGCTCTATAATATAAATCAGCTAGACTTAAAAGTACTATTAGATCCCCTTTCCCCCTGCCCTTCCATTTTTCCTTTTCATTCATCCTCAAATGTGAGTTATAATTATTTATAATATCTTCAACTGCTCTGCTCAGGTCCTAAAGACTCTGGGTCATGTCCTTGATTAAGTCTGTCCATCTGGTATGCAGTCTCTCTTCCTACTGCCTTCTACCTTTCAAAGTATTATTGATTTTTCTATGTTATGCCTTCTCATGATGTGGCCAAAGTACAATAGCCTGAATTTAGTCAACTTGGCTTCTAGGGAGATTTTAAGCTTGATTTGTCTAGAAGCCATTTCTTCGTCTTTTTAGACATCCACAGAATTGGCAGAACTCTTCTCTACCACTACATCTCAGTAAGGGCCTTTGCAGACTGCCAGAAATAGTGCAAATTGAGTCCACTTTAAGGATTAGGGTTAGTGCTAGGGAGTCATGGGAATTGGTTTTTTTCTGAGACATTGAGCCTTCTCTGTCAGAGAGCTTTGGTGCCACAATAAAATACAGTTCCTATGATTCCCTAACCTTAACCCTTAAAGTTGACTCAATTTGTACTATCTCTGGCAGTCTACAAAGGCCTCTAGTTAATTTTTGTTCTATCAGATTTCTTCACAGCTCTCACACCCATACATACAATGCTATAGACAATCCTTTACTGTTCAGTTCTTTATCTTTGCACTTCAGGATCTTGTCTAGTTCTTTCATAGCTACCCTTCCCAGACCTAGCCTTTTTTCTGATTTTTTGACTACAGTCTCTTCTCTGATCAATGACTGATCACATGTATGGCGAATCTATGTTGATTTCCTCATCATCTACACTGAATTTATGTAAATTCTCCATGACCATTGTTTTTGTTTTCTTAATGTTCTGCAGTAAGCACTTTCTTCCCTGACTTTCCTTAGTAATTGTTTCAAGTCTTTGCTATTTTCTGCCAGTACTATGGTGTCATCTGCCTGTCTTTGTTGTTGCTGTTATCTGTCCTCAAATCAATTTTGACCCATGGCGACCCTGTTGATGAGATATCTCCAAGACCCCTGTCCCCCACTGCTCTGCCCAACTCCTGCAATCTCATACTTGTGATCACTTTAATAGAGTCCATCCATCTCACATGTGGTCTGCATATCTTAGATTGTTGATATTCCTTCCTCCAATATTCACTTCTCCTTCCTCTGAGTCTAAACTTTCTCTGCTCATGATATTTCCTGCATACAAGTTGACCAAATAGGGTGATAGACTGCAGCCTAATCATTGTATTGCACCTTTTATCCTGCCTGTTTAAATTACTCTGTTCCCATTCCAAAGGCTTTAATACTTTCTACTTAGGGAAGAAGCTCTGCAAAAGAAACTTCAGCTATCCTCTGGCACACTGCCACTTACTTCTGACCATAGAACCCTCTTTCCTGTACTTCCCACTTGTGCTTTTATTGCTCCCTGCTTTTCAAGTTTTTGCCTTTCCCCACTACCCTTGTTAGGGAGAAATTAAGAGGACAGTGACTGGCTGACCAGCATAGGGTGCCTTCCATACTTACTCACAGGCTCCAAGCAGCTCTTCCCTTCCTTCCTTCAGTGGCATGAGATACTTTTTAACTTCTCCTCTTCCTCTTCCTCTGCAACTCTGAACTGGTCAACCAATACAGTGCTTATCATCACTACTACGCTGCTCTTACCCAGACCAGGGCTCTTCTGGTTCTTCAATCCTCTCCAGGCCTTCCACTTCCACCTTGCCTTCACATCCACCTTCACTTCAGCCTTGGTAGCTTGCACCCCACTCTGGCCACCCTTAGCATCTCCCTCATTATTGCTCATGGATCTTCTCCTCCCAGAAGTTTCAAGCCACAGCTGAAGCTGGAGTCAGGCTTGGTGTTGTCAGTGCCTGCTAACACCAGTGTCTCCTGCAGCTGGTAGCTGGATACTGCCTCACTTCCACTCTCTCCCAATAAAGTCACAGGCTGAAACAAATTCCCCTTGCTTTGATTCCTCACCACACATCTCCATTTAAACTTTCAAGTTCTAGTCAACTTGAGTAGGCAGGTAAAACCCATAGAATCACACACCTGGACTCACTCTCCCCCATGTTAGCCAACAGCTACATTCAAAACAGTTGTTCACTAGGGAGCAGTATAAGAAAACAAAGACATTCACAGATAGAAAGAAAAGTGAACACCTGCAGAAATAGGCTTACCTAATTTTTATAGGTCACAATAACACACACACACACAGTATCCAAGATATTAAATTAAGCCATTTTGACCTTTAAAGAAGTCTGACCTTCTTGTTTGGCCAATATCCAGGATGCACATACAGATAAGAGAACTGGATTACTAGCTCCCCTTGAAAAGAGAATGAGCTAGCTTTCTGATACAGGAAAAATGTTTTGTTAGTTAAAAGACAGAAAAAGGTCAGCATCTTCACCAATTTCTAACAATGCAAATTGCTGATTTTAAAGATGCATTTCTAAATTTAAGAAATAAAAACAACACTCCAGTGTTCACGTATGCAGCAACAATATATAATTAAAACTGATTACAATATATTCAGGCACAGTGATTATTTCATCTGTATTTTTGTGTGAATGTAACTGTGGTCCAATTGGAGCATCTGCTACAACCTCATCATCTTGAGTGAGGAAACAAATGCCATTTGCCTATAAGGGAGCCTTTTTCTAATCTTGACTTTCCATTTGTTGTTCACAGAATCATAGAGTTAAAAGAGACCACAAGGACCATCCAACCTAGCCTTCTGACATGTAGGAAGATATAATCAAAGCACCCCTGAGAGATGACCATCTAGCCCAGGGGTAGGCAACCTTTCCCCTTTAAGGGCCAAGGGGCTTCAGCTCCAGGAAGCTTCAGCCATGTTGGCCAATAATTCCATGTTGGCCAATAGCTCCTGAAGTCCCTTGGCCCTTAAAGGGGAAAGGTTGCCTACCCCTGGTCTAGCCTGTTTAAAAGCCTTCAAAGAAGGAGACTCTACCACTCTCTGACACAGCATATTCCACTGTTGAACAGCTTTTACCATTATTCCTAATGTTTAGGTGAAATTTCTTTTCCTGTAGTTTGAATTCATTTTTCCATGTCCTAGTCTTTGGAGAAGCAGAAAACAAGTTTGCTCCATCTTCAAAAGAACATCCATTCTAATATTTAAACATGGCTATCATGTCAACTTTTGTTCTCTTCCCCAGGCTAAACATACTCAACTCCCTAACCTGCTCCTCATAGGCCATGGTTTCCATACTTTTCACCATTTTGGTTGCCCTCCTTTGGACACACTCCAGCTTGTTAACATCATTCTTGAATTGTGGTGCCCCAAATCCATAGTGTCCATAGTTGATATTCCTCATTACTAGGTAAAGGTAATGGTATTCCCTGTTGACAAGGTTGTCAAGTCATGTCCAACCATAGGGGGCAGTGCTCATCTCAGCCTCAAAGGATAGCAATCTCTCTCTCTCTCTCTCTCACACACACACACACCAAGAAACTTGACAAGAAAATCTCATGATAGGTTCACCTTAGGGCCACCATAAGTCAGAAATGACTTGAAGGCACACAACAACAACAAAGTTTTACATGACCATTTGTTTTTAAAGATACCTGCTCCTAGTGTAGATATAAATTGCCAGAACCTGTTTGTTGATATTCAGTAACACAGCTGGTTAAATATTTAGCTGTTCCTTGCGTGTATGGACATAGAGACAGTTACGATGAGTGGATATACTTCAGACACTATTGGTATACCACTGGTGTAAATCTCAGCTTGACTGAATTATGGTACATGCTCACCATTCTTGAGGGGGGATCAGTGCAAGGTACTTTGGCTTCCTAGTTCTCATCCTAGCAGCTCTAATAAGCCAACTCAAAAGAGAGCTTCAACTGAATCTGTGAGCTGCATACATAGAGAGCTACTGCTTTTGAGACTAGGATAGATACTTCATCCATGATTGCTGTTTTACACATCACTGCTTTATGAGAGGAGTCTTTGAAAATGGCTTCTCATCTTTATGCTGCAACAATAGCCTCCTGACTCATTCAATCCTTAGGATCTCCACTTTGTACTGAGATATTAAAAAACAACAACACCATTTCCTTATTTTTCTTATCCTTTTTTTTTTTTTTTTTGCTTTTGTGAAGAATATATCAAATTAAAAGTAAAAAAAAGACCATTACTGTAACTCTTACAGTGCCTACAACTTTGTATTCATTGCAGAGATCAGCCTTATAAACATCTCTTATAAATAGGACCAAAACAACCCTACAGGTTGCTCAGTAGGAGAGAGATACTTTAATAGGCTTCCTTTTTGAAAATATCTGCATGTGTGGAAGCTAAATGTCAGCATTGCCTTGCAATATAAAACACAGTAATATCAAAGGGAGTCAGGCAGGGGAGATCATCAAGGAAACAAAGTCACAAAGATTTCATGATTGACTGGTGATCTTCTTAGCTGACTGTAGTGCTGTTATGAACCCACTATTTGCGCATTTTTTGCAGCAAACCTCATTCTGTAAACCAATACAGTATACTGTTAAAATCACACTCATACTACAGTTCACATCTGTACATATTCTGCAGATCTGTTATGACTTTAGAAGACTTACACATATTGCAGTGTTTTGCATACCAGTGTAGCACTTGGCTTAAAATACTGTGAAAGAGATTGGCTTTTGAAACAGCATAAATTTGCACAATTGGTCATTGTAAGGACCTTTCCTTCTCTTTCTGTAATTCTTCCATCATTATTTGTTCATTAAAAGGTTGTTTATTAAAAGCAGTAGCTCTTTTGGCATATGGTATTGGAGATGAATTCACTACAACCAGGATCCCAGTTGAGGAATCAACAAGAGAGTGAGTAGGGATAGATCACAGTTGTTGTTGTCAACTGTCTTTGAGTCAACTTTGACTTGTGACAACTCCATGAATGAGACACTGCCAAGCCCATCTGTCCTCTACTCTGGTGCTCTGCTGGGATCCTGCAGGCTTGTGGTTTCTTTGATTATCCATCTGGTTTTCACATCACCTCTCTTTTTCCAGCCTTTACTTTTCCTAGTGTTATTGTCTTTTCTAGTGAGGAACAATTACTAAGGAATGTCAAGAAAGAAATTGCAAAGGCAAGCTTTCTGTTGAACATAAAGAAAAGAATAACAACAAGAAAAAAAATGACCATGGACGATCTATATAAACTTAATCTAGATAATGAGGAAATGAAAATAATTAAAGAGTTCCCAAACCTTGGATCAAACATTGATCAGAACAGAGATTTCAGTCAAGAAATAAGAAGAAGAGTAGGAAGGGAAAGGGCAGCAATGAAAGAACTAGGTAAGATCCTAAAGTGTAAAAATATATAACTGAGCACTAAAGTCAGAACCATCCAAGACATTATATTTTCCATCACCATGTATGGATCTGAGAACTGGACAGTGATGAAAGCCAACAGAAAGAAAATAAACTCATTTGAGATGTGGGATGGAGAAGAGAGCTAAGGATATCGTTAACAGCCAAAAAGACAAACAGATGGATCAGATGGAGACTGAAAACTCCCTGGAAGCCAAGATGATGAAACAGAGCTGTCATTCTTTGGCCACATCATGAGAAGGCTTGACTCATTAAAAAAGACAATAATACTAGGGAAGGTAGAGGGCAGAGGAAAAAGAGTAAGACTAAACACTAGATGGATAGACTCAGTTAGGTAGCCAATGGTGTAGTGGTTAAATGCCTGTACTGCAGCCACTCACTCACAGCCACAAGGTTGTGAGTTCAATGCCAGCCAGGGGCTTCAGGATCAACTCAGCTTCACATCCTTCTGAGGTCGCTAAAATGAGTACCCAGCTTGTTGAGGGAAATTAGCTTACACACTTAGAGGTTGCTTAGTTCAGTATGAAGCGGTATAGAAATGTAGCTATTGCTATTGCCATTGCTCAATTAAGGAGGGCATGAGCCTGAATCTCTAAGACCTAAACAAAGCAGTGGAGCCTTGGAAATGCCTTATACAGAGCATTTCCATGAGTTGGGGCTGACTTGAGTGCAGTTAACACACAATCTGCCTTCTCATGATGTGCCGAAAGTACAACAGCCTCAATTTGGTCATCTCAGCTTCTGGGGAGAATACAGTTTTGACTTGTTCTAAAACTCACTCGTTTATCTTTTTGTCTGTCCACGGTAAATTCAGGATTACTTTCCAGTAAAACGTAATGGTTTCCCCTTTGACAGGTTTGTTAAGTTGTGTCTACTGTAGACTGCTCATCTCTGTTACTAAGCCAAAGAGACAGTGTTAAAGACAACTCTGTGATCATGTGGCCAGTATGACTGCACAGTAAACTGTTACCTTCCCACTTAAGTTGTACCTATTTATCTACTTGCACTTTTACATGCT
>CM034702.1:9581128-9597687 GCA_020142125.1 Phrynosoma platyrhinos
GATACTGAAGAGCAAAGACATACAACTGAGCACTAAAGTCAAAATCATCTAGGCAATTGTATTCCCAATTACCATGTATGGATGTGAGAGATGAACAGTGAAGGAAGCAGACAAAGAAAATCAACTGCTTCAAAATGTGGTGCTGGAGAAGAGTACTTTGGATACCATGAACAGCCAAGAAGACAAACAGATGAGTTTCTTGAACAGATCAGACCAGGGCTCTCCTTGGGAGCTAAGATGATCGAGTTGAGACTATTGTACTTTGGCTACATCATGAGAAGACATGGATCACTATAAAAAAAAACAATAATGCTAGGAAAGGTAGAGGGTAGAAGAAAGAGAGGAAGACCACAGACCAGATAGGTAGACTTGATCAGGGGGTTTATCGGTAAGGGTTTGCAGGAACTGGGCAAGGCAATGGAGGATAGGGATTCTTGGAGATGTCTCATCCACAGGGTAGCCATAAGTCAGAACTGACTCAAGGGCAGCTAACAACAACTAATTTGCTAACAAAATGCCAAGGGATGTTTATTGGTTGATTTTTGATGAGTTCTCCCAACTCTCTCTTTCAATTTGTATCACAATGTCATTGGGAGGATAAAAGAGGGATTGGTCAACATGGGGAAGACTACCCTGAGTTCTTTGGGGACAATTTTGGAGATCATGTTCACAACTTTGAATAGATCTTTTAAAATTCAGACTGAAACAGAGAAGATTCACCATCTCATTGACATGGAAGACACCAGCTGCCACTGATGGGAGCTCGCTCTTTGCATTGTACTAGAAAACGGTAACTATCAAAGGATGGCAACATAACTGCTCTTCTTTGATTGCTCTTCTAAATGTAACTATCAGGGTTCATCCCACTTCCCTTCTAATGCTTCAAAGAGCAGGTTAAACAGAAACGGTTTAGATACCGCTTTAGAACACACATCCACAAATCTTGTTAGTGTTTTATGCACTTCAACCAAATATACTCTGTTGACTAACTTCACTGGATTCTTTGATGTCTCTTTTAATGTGAAACTATAAGCCAGGTTTGGGAATCACATATATTTCTTGCAGAGAATAATCACAGACATAATTTCTGAAAACTTATTTAACTGTATCCTTTTATGTTATCATCATTAAAATGATTCACTGAAGAGAATGAGTGAATGTGATGATCAGTTTACCACATCATTAGATTTAAGACAGTCACTTGTACAGCTGTGTGCTTGCTCACAATATAAAAATGTACACATTTCTACATATTTGATTTGATGTAATTCACTTGTATTCACTCAATATTAGATTTGAATGTGACAAGATATAGATATATAGATATATATAGACAGGTCTGGAAATGATTGTTAATATAAATGTGTGTAGTGGTATACATACCTAATTTTCTTTTTTGTAGTGCATACATTCTTTTTGGGAAGTGCTGCAGAGGTAGATATTCCTTCCCTTCCTTTGGAAAATCCAAAGGCCCTACTTGGACTTACTGTACAGTCCATCTGGCTTCGTCTCTTCCCCACCATTCTGTGCCTAATGGGAAGTGGGTAGAATTGGAGAACCTTCTAGCTATGTCCTCATAAATGGATATGAGATGATTACAGTAGCACTCTGGAGCACCCCAGGGATATAGCCAGAAGTTTATCCAATCCTGCCTACTCCCCATGAGGCAGAAAATGACCCTGGGCTGGGGCTTCATAGGCTGCATAATAAGTTGGGAGTGGTATTTGGCTCAGTCTAGATTTGGTTCACATGGAGAACTACTACATTATGCTGAGCCACACATGACTCCAGCCCATGTTTGTGTATTTTTGAATAGTAACATAAAAACAGTCTCAGAGATGCAATTGCTACAATACCAGATACAGTACTGCAATATTTTGTAAACACTGCAATATCAAGATATTGCAGTATTGTGATGTTTCCACATAGGGTAATGCAAAAAAGATCTTAATGATAGAAATGTTAAGATGTTTTTCTTCCTCCGTACACTTGCACTTAAACCCACACACACATACACACACACACAATATCAGCAACTAAGAAACAGAGGTATTAGCTAACAAATGTATTCCATTTAAGCAGTGCTACACGATGCATATTAAATGTACCTAAACACCAGGCTTGTTGAGAAACTGAGTATCCAAGCACTTTCCCTCTCCCAACAGCCCCTCTATAATTTAAATAGGCATGGATTTATGTTGGAACAAATAAACCAATTTCTTTAATAGTAAAACTGTTGCAGTTTGAGCTTGTGTTTTATGACACTTCCTCCAGACTGTTAAAAACTCACGACTAGACATATTGCATCTACCAAATGCGAGCAGAACCCCTCCCCTTCTTTTATTTTAGACTCTAACAGACGGCATGCAGTAAAAAGGAATGCAACTGGACCATTGGATAACAAATGTGTTGACCACAGAAACAAGCTGAAGCAGCTTGGTGGGAGGGAAACTCGTTATAGTGTCTCCAAACTAAAGGTGTTTGCCAATTTGCCCTTGCTTTGTTTTCCCACACCAGATGTAGAGACATATAATGGGTGAGATGGTAGGCTGGATTGACCTGTCTTTTAAAGATGTGCACATTTTCAAGATACACTGAGCAATAAAGACAGGGAAAAAAACACAAAATGGACAATTAAAAGGTGGCACAAGCACTCTTACATAAGCCATCTGAGGCTAAAAATAATGGCTGAAATCCTGTTGGGTTGTTACATCTTTCAAAGTGGACTTACATCTCTGAGAATTAGAATTATGAGAAAACTGCAATATAATCAAAGAGTTTCCATACCTTGGCTCAAACATTGATCAGAACAGAGACTGAATTCAAGAAACCAGAAGGCTAGGATTGGGAAGGGCAGCTATGAAAGAACTGCAAAAGTTCATGAAATAGAAAGACATAACTCTGAACACTAAAGTGAGGATCATTCAAGCCATTGTTTTCCCCATCACCATGTAAAAAAAAAAGTCAATAGGAAGAGAATCAACTCATTCAATATGTGGAGCTGGAGAAGAGTACTGAGAACACCATGGATAGAGAAGAAGACAAACAACTGGGGTCTAGAACAGATCAAGCCTGAGTTCTCTCTGGAAACCAAGATGACTAAATTGAGACTGCCATATTTTGACCACACCATGAGGAAAAATGAATCATTAGAAAAGATAATGATGCTAGGAAAGGTAGAGGGTGGCAGAAAGAAGGGAAGACCACATGCTAGGTGGATAGACTCAATCAGGGAGGACATGGGCCTAAGCCTGCAGGTCCTGAGCAAAAAGGATGAGGACAAGGGGTCTTGGAGATTTCTTATCCACCATGAGCTGACTAGATGGCAGCTAACAATAACAAAGTTGAAGAACATCCATATCCAATAAAAGGTCATTTCATTAATCATGTAGCTGAGGCAGCAAAGTGACCGATGTCCTGTTACAGGGGTAGGCAACCTTTCCCCTTTAAGGGCTGAGGGACTTCAGCTCCCAAAATCCCAGGAGCTACTGGCCAACATGGGACTATTGGCCAACATGGCTGAGGCTTCTGGGAGCTGAAGTCCCTCGGCCCTTAAAGGGGAAAGGTTGCCTACCCCTGTCTTGTTATGTACCTATGCAATTCTGTTATTGCATTTTTAGAGCCTCTGCTACATAACTAGCTATACTATTAGTTATATAAAATAACAGATCATATAGGATTACATCCACAGTTTGTTTACTAATGCTGAGAATGTGATCAATATGAGAATATTGCTGTCTCACTTATTCCAGTTTTTCACATCTCTAGTCTTAAAATAAAGAAATATGTGAATTTAGTTCTTTTCCAGAAGTGAACTAAACAATATAATGTCTCATTTCACTGGCCAAATTCAATACATGTTTTCAGCACAGATTGTATATATTTTACAGGCTCACCACTTAGCATGAAAATGAAGAAGATGTGAGGAAAAAAAACCAAGGGCAACCTTAAATCAGTACCACAAACATGTTTAAATATGTAGGGATCCATTCCTAGATTTGTAACTCAAAGCTCTCTGCCAGAATGATTTGATGTGTCATCTTTGCTTTTCATATATATATATATATATATATATATATATATATATATATATCCAAAATGTAGCTTCTTTCTAGGCCATTTATGAAGAAATCTACAAATCTTGGTAAATTCTTACCAGAAATCAAATTAAATGAGCACACATTATGTCTTCAGCTTTGTATGTCCTGTGGAAATTTCCATCAAGTCTCCTGTGTTTTTCATCCTTCCTTGCAAAGTCTTTATTTCTTATTTTATTCTTAACCTTTCTCACACTGAACACTGCTAGAAAATTAATTAGTATAAGATTTTAGGCTGGACTCTATCATCAATTACATAAAGGATTATGATTACAAGAAGATCAAATAAAATGAAGATGAAGGAGTTGCAGATTTTCTTTTTTATGTTTAATGTATAGCGTGTTTGCTGTGCTTGTTGTTTTTGTTGCTTTTTATTGTTATCATGGTTGTTTATTTATGTCTTTTTAGTAACAATAAAAATATTTTTTAAAAAATTGAGAGAAAAATACGATTACAACATTTCTCCCTTCAATCCTGCCTGGGATGGTGTCATCTAAAGCTAACATTAGAAGCTGATGTTATAAGAGAATGAACAGAGGTGCAAAGTGACATTTAAAAGAACAACATCAGCAGCAACAACAACAAACCTGCTCATATTTGGGGTGTAAAATAGTTTACTCCAGAAAAAAGAACTATAATCTCAATTCTGTATTAGATACCTTGTTTGGTATTCTTATATAAGTAACTTCTCCAGACTCTGTCCCCCAGCAAACCTGATGGAACTGTCATTCACCCATGCTCCAATAGCTGGAAGAATACAGTTCTCTCTCCTGATGAGGATGCCTGACAAAATAGGTTGGAGGATGAGTTACAATCATTCCAATAGTGGATGGGAAAGTGTGGATTGCAATTTTATTTTCCAGGGTGTTAACTCTTTTAAAAGTAAACTAAAATATGCAGGTTTGAAAGTTAAACTTGTTAAGAGTTCACTTTCATTGTGGTTTAAAACCAAACAACAATTGCTTTAATAAATATTTATATAAAAAAATTAAAACCTAATCTAACGGGGGTTTATAAACCAGGAAGAGAGATGTTAACCTCCCCCCCCCCCGAGAGGACTGTGACTGACTGCTTACTACAGTAACTGATTGCTTACTCACTGACCGTTTAGAAAGTTCACAGAGTCAGTTAAATTGCCTCTTAAGATTGACAGTTAGAATGAGAGGAGGGGAGGAGTGAAGTCCTGCGTAACTAAAGAGGAACAGGAGAATGAAAAACATATTTTTTTTTTTTCCATCAGAAAGGGACTGGCATAAGACATGGAACAATTATACTCAGAGGTAGCTTATGGTAGCTCCAGCCTAAGTAGACCCACTGGTGAGTGAACAATAACATATATCATGGAGTTTATTGCCCCTTATCTCTCCCAGGATAGAGTCGCTTATGGGATGCAGTCTGGTATTATCACATTAAAAATGCCACCTACGCTGCCAGGCGACTGCATCCCAGCTAAATCTTGGGCCCCAGCTGTGCTCAGCTGGCCAATTTGTAAACTTGGGAGCTTCACGTCTTTGCAAATCGGCCATCTGAGCACAGCTGGGAGCCAGAATTTAGGGATGCAGTCACCCAGTGGCATTGGCAGCATTTTTTTAATGTGATAATACTTGACTGCATCCCATAAGTGACTCTATTCCAGGAGAGGTAAGTTGCTTTTTGGGGGTGTGTGATAAACTCCTATGACCCTCCAGATGTTTATTGATTGTAACTTCCAGCAGTTCTTTGCCACTGGTTATGCTGGCTAGGGATGTGGGAAGCTGTAGTCCAGCACATAGGGCTTTAAGATTATCACCTCTGCTTTACTCTAGCAAAAGGCAAGGACATATACTAGTTAAAACATTGCAAACTAGAACCAGCATTAAATCCCCAGTTAGCCATGAAGCTCAGTGGGTGTCCTCAAGCCAGTTGCCATTTCTTAACTACACATACAACACAGTCATGTTGTGATGGGATGAAAGAGGTGGAAAAACCACGTCTGCCTCCTTGAGTATCTTACAGGAAGGGTGTGACAAATATGTAATAAATAAATCATAAGCAGCACTATTGCTAGACCCTGATTTTCACCATGCAATTGATTTGTATAAGAGGTCAGCAAATTGACAGAGTTCCTTGTACAAGCCCACAAGAAACTACCTGTTTATTCATGGTCAATGTCATATGTAAGTAGATGGTATGACCCTCAGATAAACTAGATCATCAATCACTTACTCTGTTTAGTTGCCAAGAGAAAAGTTTACCATGGAAATAATCTGCCTCCAAGAAAACATGGCCCTAACCATTATTTGAGATCCAATGTCCTGGAAACCAAGGTTACTGGGTATTAGCTTTTATATATAGACATCCAGAAATGACCTGCAAACTAAGCATCACTTTTCTGAGCACAAGAAGGAATGGTAAGGACTTTTGCTCCCCATCCTTTTTATAGTTATTCTAACTGCCCTCAGTGATTAACATTCTTTATCCTTTGCTTCTTTTTTGCAAAAAAATGTGCAAAGACACAGAAAGAATAATTACGCTAACACAGTTTTAATAATCTGAGCACATAATTTGCATTTCATCCCTTTGACACCAATTTGTTGTTGTTAAAATCATAGAATCATAGGGTTGAAAGAGGCCATCCAGTCCAAACACCTATCAAGCTAGAATACACAATCAAGGTACTTCCAACAGATGGTCATTCAGCCTGTTTAAAAATCTCTAAAGAAGGAGACTCCACTACACTCTGAGTGTATCCCATTGTCAAACAGCTCTTACTGCCAAGAAGTTCTTCCTATATTGAGGTAGAAGCTCTTTTCCTGTAGTTTGAAACCATTGCTCTATGCCCTAGTCTCTGGAACATCAGGAAAAAGCTTACTCCATCTTCCATATAGCATCCCTTCAAATATTTAAACATGGCTTTCATGTCACCTCTTAACCTTCTTTTCCCTCCAGGCTGAACATACCTGGCTCCCTAAGCTGCTCTTCATAGAGCATAGGGTTTACAGACCTTTTCTCATATTGGGCAGCTTCCTCTGGATATGCTCCAGTGTGTCCACATCCTTCTTCAATCCTAGTGCCCAGGACTGGACACAGTATTTCAGGGGAGAGCTGACCAAAGCTGCATGGAGTTGTACTATTACTCCTCTCAATCTAGACACTATACTCCTGCTGATGCAGCCTAGAATCATACTGGCATTTTTAGCTGCCACATCACACTGCTGACCCAGGTACAGTTTGTGGTCTACTATGTCTTCAAGATCCTTTTCACATGTACTGCTGTCAAACTAGGTGTCCCACATCCTATATATGTGCATTTAAGCTTTTCATACTAAGGAGTACATCACACTCACTTTTGTTACACTGGCTGAGGACGCATGTGAACATGTGTGAAGGAGAGAAAATGGATTTTATTGTACTAAAAACAGTCCCCATACTGTCTTCACCCAACCACCACCCATCCCAGTGCCATGCTGAGCTGGACGATTTTGCTCAGCCAGAAAGCTTCTGTCCTTGAAAAACTGCCAAGCTTAGCATGGCGCCAGACAGGTGGTGGTTGGGCAACAGCATGGGGACAGCATGGGGACTGTTTTGAGTGCAATAAAATCCATTTCTCCTCCTTCATGCACATTCACATGTGTCCCCAGCCCATCCACAAAAGTGAGTGTGATAAACTGCTAAGTGTAATAAATGTACCTCACAACTCTGCCTGTTGATTCTCTTTAATCTCTTAAGGTCATTTTGAATTCTGATAATATCTTTGGGAGTATTAGCTACACGTTCTAATTGGGTGACATTTGCAAATTTGATAAGCAGGAAGACACAATTAAAGCATTTCTGACAAATGGCCATCCAGCATGCTCCATGCTCTATATGACATGCCTTCAAATATTTAATCATGGCTATCATGTCACCTCTTAAATGGTTCTCACAGGACATGGTTTTCAGACCTTTCACCATTTTGTAACCCTCCTCTGGAACTTAAAGCCTAAAAAGAGACTGTACACCTCACTCCTCTGGGTTGGGGCCAAATATGCCCTTTACCCAACAGAAGATATCAGCTTTTTCCATTGGAGGAATGAACACCTTTGGACTCAATCCACTGTCTGCCTCAGTAACTGAGGTACAGGTGAAGGATTGCGGTCCTCTGGTCTCTGCAAAATTAGAATAACAAAAATTCATAAAGGAATTATGAAATGAGTGGTGGGAAGAAGAGAAAAAAGTGACCTTTATAAATCTTTTCCAAAATTAGATGGTAAATTGTATTACTTTATCACAGAGGTGGCCATACCGGGTAGCTCCCACCCACCCACCCATGATTTGGGGACAATTTGTGCTTGTAAATGACACAGTAAACACCCCAAATGTGTGAAAACATACAAAAGTATCAACCTTGTTTTGTGCCTTCAAATCATTTCAGACTTAGGGGGACCCTAAGACAACTCTATCATGGGGCTTTCTTGTTCTTTGTTGTTTTCTTTGTTTAGAAGGGGTTTGCCATTGCCTTCCTCTGAGGCTGAGTGTGACTTGCCCATGGTTATCAAATTGATGTCCATAGTTCATCAGAGATTTGATTTCTTGTCTCCAGAATCACAGTCCAACACTCAAACCACTACATGTTGGCTCTCTCCTCTGTAGTCCCTTTCAAAATGGTGATGTAACATCAAGTCCTGTCACCATTTTTGAGAGGAACTATGGGGGGGGGAGTATTGTGCTTGCTGTGGAGCAGTGCAGCCATCACTGGCAATTGGGTCCTCTTTCCACATGTAGTTGTCCACCCCTGTTGTACCTGAAATGTGTTTCTTAGATAGGAACATTGTTTGTCCTGGACACAGCTTAATTACATCCCAAGGGAGCTTGTTTTTTCCTGTATGTCTAAGGAATCAAGCTTCAATGAATCCTTCCCACTGTATCTCACACGTCAGCAGAACTGCTGTTTGCATTGAGAAAGTAGTCATTGCTAGATCACATATGAGACTTATGACAGCTGAAGGCATTCCCAGAGACAAGGCTAGGACTATGGGCAGTTATATCCTAAACAGGTGGCTGCACTCATTTTGAGAATCATCTCTGTCCATCACTGCTATGCTGCCTCTGTCAGATTGCCCCCAAAAGAACAGCAAGCCTCCTACCTGATCTAACCACTAGCTCTCTTTATTTATCCCTTAGTGTCTGCAATGTTGATACTAATGAGGGGGTTCATCACTAGCTGTTTTTGTTTCTCCCTGTTTTCCAGCAGCTGCGGTTCTTGGCAAATTCTTATTCTTGCCAATCCTTGATATACTTGACACATCCTGAGCTATTCTCTCTGGCCAAGGCTACACATAAAGGATTCATTAAAAGGTAGAGGGGCATTACACCTGTGTGTTATTCCCCCTCCCATGGGTTAGAACTTTAAAGACAAATAAGTCTGCGTTCACATTCAGATCATGTAAGTCAATACACAAAGGAATGGTAAAGGTCACAAATAGAAATGTTGAAGCAAAATAACATTTCTGCTTAATGGCATTGATCAAAAGATAGCCAGAAAAACAAGGGGAGAAAAAAGACAGCTTGGGGATATTTCTGGATTCTGACTTACTGGACTGTGTGACTGCAAGTACTCACTTCAGGGACTCACTTTTTCCACAAGTTTGGCATCAGCAATTTGATTCAATGATTTTGTTCCCAAGTGGTTGTGATTGCTAAAAGGCTGTGGGTGCTTTATCCCTAAAAGAGTATTATTCAGACACAAGACTTTATGAAACCAGTGTGGTATAGTCATTGATTTTCCAGATTTAATAAAGGGAGACCTTTCTGCTCAGCCAAGGGGCACATCTAAAGATTGGAAGCAATTAGTTACAAGTAACACAACTACTTGTAACTAGTTATTTGTTTCAGAGGCATCAAACATATAAGGAAAATATATTTCAAAAAGAACATAGACTATGAACACAACTACTTTAATGATGTAATTTACAATGATTTCTAGTTACTTTCAGAAGCAACTTTTGAAGGACATATGATAGATACTTTGGTAGAAATGTTCAAGTTTTATGCCATTCTCTTATCTTTCTTAAAAAGATAGCATAAGATATCTGAAAAGTATTAAGCAGCTCATGCAAGTAATGTAACAAATGACTTGCTTTCATTATCATAACAAACAACACACCAACATATACCTTTAAATACTGTTGTTGTTTTGTTTTGTTTGTGACCATCAGCTGATGTCACTTCCTATGACACAGCACCTGGTGGAAAGTGCTGTGCCATTATGGCTGCCAGTGACCCTTTCATGTCTGGTCACTTGTGTATCAACCCACATTAGACATTTTCCTTGAAACACTGTCTCCGCATCCATAAGTTGAGTTTGACTCTAGGGCAGTTAATCATAGAATCATAAAATTATAGAGTTGGAAGAAACCACAAGGGCCATCCAGTCCAACCCCTGCCATGCAGGAACTCCCAATCAAAGCATCTCTGACAGATGGCCATCCAGCCTCTGCTTAAAGACCTCCAAGGAAGGAGACTCCACTACTCTCTGAGGGAGTGTGTTCCACTGTCAAACAGCCCTTACTGTCAGGAAGTTTCTCCTAATGTTAAGGTGGAACCTCTTTTCCTAGAGCTTGCACTCATTGTTCCGGGTCCTAGTCTCTGGAGCAGCAGAAAACAAGCTTGTTCCCTCCTCAACATGACATCCCTTCAAATATTTAAACAAGGCTATCATATTACCTCTTAATTTTCTCTTCTCCAGGCTAAACATCCCCAGCTCCCTAAGTCGTTCCTCATAGGGCTTGGTTTCCAGACCCTTCACCATTTTAGTTGCCCTCCTTTGGACACGCCCCAGTTTCTCCACATCCTTTTTGAATTGTGGCACCCAGAATTGGACACAGTATTCCAGGTGAGGCCTGACCAAAGCAGAATAGATTGGCCCTATTACTTCTCTTGATCTAGACACTATACTTCTATTGATGCAGCCTAAAATTGGTGGAGAAGTGTGGCCTGGAGAATGCAAAGGTAGTGAAGAGCCCAATAACCCCAGGATTTGCAAGCAGTGAGTCTGACAAGGTTTTTGACCACCCAAATCTGTACAGGTCTATGATTGGCAGTCTAATGTTTGTAGTCAACAACACAAGGTCTGATATCACATTCACTGTAGGTGTTCTGAGCAGGAGGGTCAGAAGTCCAAAGGTGGAGGACTGGACAGCAGTCAAGAGGTTGCTCAGATACCTAAAAGCAACCAGGAAATGAAGCTGATGCTGCAGGGATCTGAAGCCAAGCTGGAGTGTTTTGTGGATAGCTCCTTTTCCTCAGAGCTACATGATAGGAAGTTGATGACCGGCTTGCTTATCAAGTATGCTGCCAGCCTTGTAGTGTGGAGGTGTAGGAAACAGAGCTATGTGGCACTAAGCACTTCAGAAGCTTGCTGCACTGTCAGAGATGGCAGGAGAAGTGCAGTGGGTGAGGCAGCTGTTAGTGGACCTAGATGAGGAGTGCACAGGCCCAACAGTTGTGCATGAGATTTACAGGCTTGCATTGCCATAGTAGATGCTGAGAACCTTAGGAACAGGACAAAATACATAGGGTTCCGGTATCAAAACGTGAGAGAGTTAGTCCAGAATGGTGTTCTGTGTCTGTCCTACATCAGTTCAGAGGAAAATGTGGCAGACATCCTCATGAAAGCCCTCCAGGTAGAGAGATATGAGCAAATGTCAGTGCAGTTGGGCATGGCACTTGGAGTGGAAGCTCAAAGCCTGAGGTCCTAGGAGGATGGAAGATCTAGCCTGAGGACATGAACAGAGTGGTGGAAGATCTGGGCTAGAGTACAGAGGCACTGGAGAAGACAAGAGCCTGGAGTGATGGACAGGTTTCCTGGGAGTGTGTCTATATCAACGAAGGTGCTTCTGGGGAAAACAGAATTATGTTCTGGGTATGGGAAGCATGGGTCAGATAGACAATGTGGCAGATGGAATACCAGGGCTCTGGGCACCAGTGAGAGGACATCAGAAGATGTCAGGTCGGTGGGATATGACACAGGGAAACAGGGAAGGTACACACACTCCATGAGAAACAAACCAAGATTTGTGCACACATTGGGCACTTTGGAGGGGATTGTGGAGATAGTGTCTAAAGGAAAATGTCCAATGTGGGTTGATACACAAGTGACCAGACATGAAAGGGTGACCGGCAACCATAATGACACAGCACTTTCCACCAGGTGCTGTGTCATAGGAAGTGATATCAATTGGTGCTCACAAGGTGCTGGAAAGCACCAAAATGGTTGCAAAACTGCAGAGTCACCATGGATGAGTGACAGATGTCCAGAGGAAGAGGCAAGGCCAGAAGGCCACATGGAACCCTTGGTATATATGGGAGTTGCCTCTGGACACATGGGTTGGATGGATGTGGGTTGTTGTTGGATGGATGGAGTTTGGAGTCATTTCTGTGGATTATGTATATAGCCTTATACATAAAGGAACCAAGATTAAAGCCTCATCTGAGAGACGTCTGTCTGTAGAGTCTCTTTACTCTTTCTAGAAGGGGAGAAGTCCATGGTATCCTCAGTATTCTTCTCCAGTACCACATCTCAAATGAGTTCATCTTCTTTCTACTGTCTTTCTTCACTGTTCACTTCTCACATCTGTACATGGTGATAGGGAGTACAATGGCTTGGGCTATCCTCACTTTAGTGTTCAGTTATATATCTTTATACTTTATGATCTCGCCTAGTCCCTTCATCACTGCCCTTCCCATTCCTAGTCTTCTGATTTTTTGACTGCAGTCCCTGTTCTGATCAATGATTGATCCAAGCTATGGTCAATCTTTATCTGTTTCTGTATGTATTTCTGTATGCATGCTGTAATGTATTGTAATGTACACTGTAATGTGTAACAGAACAAATTACTTTTTAAACTTAATTTTCCAAGCTGAAGGGCTAACTACATAACTAATAATAATAATAATAATAATGAATTATTGTACAGAAGTCCAAAGTTTGATTATCAAATTGTATTATACAGAGCCAAGAAAATGACTTTAAATTTGCTTTTGAAGGCGCTGAATAAAAATATCTCGCAATCTGTTTTGAATTCTAATTTGGCAATTTCTGGTTTGACAGATGAAAATCAAAGTTGAGAAAATCCAAGTAACTGAATTAATGTCATTCTTTACAACCAGTAGTCTTAGCTTGTAGTATTTAAGAAATAGTTGTGCTTATTAAGTGGTCAATATGAAAATCAAGTTCGGTAACCTGTCATTGTATATACCTTGAATGATAAGCCAGAAGTTAAAAAAAAAAATCAATAAATACTCATGGCTGGCTGGAGACATTTTGGAGACCTGAGGTGAAAGACAATAGCTCCCATTCCACATTCAAAACTCAACTATACTGGCAGCTGAAAGTTGTTTCTGTGCTAGATATGTAACAGTGTCCATTACACCATAGGGCAGCTGGCTAGTCAACTGGTTTAGCAACCCCAAGGAAACTGGGCACACAATTTTTGTCTGCTTCCCATATCTCAGGATCTCTTGCCTGAAATGGCCATTCCTAATCAACTGGCATGGATTGAAACCTCCCCCTCCCCATTCATTCCATGTATTGAAGTCATTTGGATAAACAGGTGAATGTACTGGGAATAAACCAGCATTCATAACTGCATTTGAAGGTCGCTAGAGAAGGAAATGGGGATCAATTTCCCATGGGACTAGGGTAGAGGGCCTTATAATTTGTCTTCAATCTCAATGTGCCCACAAGAATTATGATAGTGGTTGTGATTGCATAACTGGACAATCCAGATCACAAAAGGCAGTAGAACCATCTATTCTCTCACGAAAACTTTTCTTACTGAGCTAAAGATGGGTTTCACTTCTGGAGTAGGAAAATGGGGCAAAGAGTTTTCAGTAGCTGTTTGTTTGTTTGTTTGTTTGTTTTACTTTGTGTGTAAGGGAAGGGGGAGAATCTAAAGGAAAAAAGATCTCCTATAGCAGTATAATTCAAAGTCACACAGAGTGGTCACATTCGCAAACTATTTTTTCCTGTAATTTTGTTTGTACTCTGCATATACTCTGGGGCTAGTTTCAAAGGCTTTGGGACATTGATGGCTGAGCTCTGAGTCAAAGAATTACTAAACATGAAGAGTCTGTACAGAAGAGATTGCACAAACTAGAAGTAGGGCACATAACAATGAATTCAAACTACAAAAAACAAGATTCCACCTAAACATAAGGAATGATGGTAAGAGCTGTTCAACAGTGGGATGTGCTGTCTCAGAGAGTTGTAGAGTCTCCTTCTCTGAAGGTATTTAAACAGGCTAGATAGCCATTTATTGAGGGTGCTTTGTTTATATCTTCCTGCATGGTAGGGGGTTGCACTGGATGGCCTCTGTGGTTTCCTCCAACTCTATGATTCTAGGAATACAGTCTATTGAGCAATACTGATCTCACGTGTGACCAAGATATGTTTATCTATGGGAGTTTTATATCTTTCTTTATTCTTTTCAGTAACATTATAGCTGTCTTTGGATGCTGCATCAAACCATGACCTTAGACTTGCATACACTCCATCCTAATCTTCCTCAAATGCAATCATAAACAGAAGACTGAAAAGCTTCTGTTTCTGTTTTAAATTAACCACAGTTTAACATGTCACACAGTCTTAACTATGGTTAGCTGAAACAAGTCAGGTTAATAGATAATAATTTGGAGTCATTTGGCCCAAAAGAACACAATGTATGGTTGCTATAAAGTAGAAGCTAAGCCTCCGATTAGTAGTTACAAGAGGAACAAGAGAGCCATGCAAGTACAAGTCTCTCTGTGGTTCCCTCTCTTAAAGGAAACTATGGTTTAACATTACATCCAAACCACCTTTCATTTTATAGCACACATCTTCCTGGGAAAAATGGCAAGAAATCCCACCCCAATCCAATTTATGTCTTGACAGTAGGTACACAATGGCAGCTGTGCCTTGATTATCTACTCATGTCCATCTTTGGATTAGTCTGTAAATTATACACATGCAAATTAATCCTATGCAAGTTTTCTCAGAAATAAATCCCATTTACTGAATTGGAAGTGTCAAAATGATATGGAAGTGAAGTGGAAGTGAAAATGAAATGCCAATGTCCAAATAAGCATGCAGAGGGTTGCAACCTGATTTTTTTTTAAAGATATCCACTGTTCAATGGAAAATGGGGAAAAAAAATAAAACTCTTTGTTCCAGACTATGTTCAGTTATCCTACAACACAGTGAAATATAAGTCCTTTCATTTTATCGTATTGAGACATAGCATAAAACAGTTTTTAAAAGCAACTGTGATCAGAAGCATTTTACCTTTGAAACTAATTCTTTGTCTGAACCTCCACAGAGTATTACTCTAGGCTCTGCAAATATGAATGCTGTTCTACTACTTCATCTGTGATCCAGGAGCAACAAAAATATGTTCAGGGTAGTAAAGATGAAACACTTAGAAATAACAGTAACTACATCAACAAAAAGGTAGTGTCTCAAACAGGGTCCCTCCCCCTTCAAAAGAGTAATTGTCAAAGGGCAAAGAATGCATCCCTGAATCAAATGAAGACAGAACAAATACTGTGAAGTTGGGATAATCTCTTAAAATAAACAGAGCCACTATATCACACTTTATAAAATCCCAAAGTCCCTTTACTCCACAAATATGTGTTAAAAGGACAAGAAACAGGCCCCTACGCTGATGTCTGGTACTCTATTATAAAGTTTCAGGAGTACAAGGTGGGGGAAAATATAAATAAAATGTTCAGCTATATTGTTTCTGTAGGCAACAGTGGGAAATAATGCAATAGACCCTCTTACAGACTGGAAAGACAGTAGAAAGATGGGAAAAAACCAAAGTAATCTGGATCATTTGTATGAATCTTCCTCAATCTGATGCTTGTTTATTTGTCTGTACCTCACTCTTCAGCCAGAAAGGCTCCTACAGCGGCTTAGCAATTGTTGATTTGATAGTTCTCTGCCCTCAGGTTTACAATCTAAGCAAGAAAGGACACATAAGGAAAAAAAAGAAGAGCAGTAGGAAAAGGGATTAAGTCTACCAGATACTGCTTCTTCTCACCCTCGGTAATGACAGCTGGGTTGGCTTTCAAACACACATTTAAAATGTGTATTAGTGTCCATGATCCAGCTTTCCTCAGCACCAGAGACTGGGTATGTGGCATTCATAGACAGATAGACCCTTCATAGTGTTAATACTGTAGCAGAGTTGTAAAATATGTGGCCTACATGCTCCATATACTTTTAGGCTGTAACTCCCATCAGCCTGAAAGCCAGCATAGCCAATGGAAAGAGTTCATGCTATTTCCACATTTAGAGGACCTTCCCAAACTTGCACTATGGCCATGTAAAAATGACTTTGAAATTTTCCCCTATTTGCAGACAAAAAATAAAATAAAATGGAAGGAACAACTTAATGATGGGGCATGGATTAGATCAGGGTAGGCAACTTTTTCCCTTTAAGGGCCGAGGGACTTCAGCTCCCA
>CM034702.1:9601120-9626619 GCA_020142125.1 Phrynosoma platyrhinos
CATCTATAGGGTCTATAGGGTTGTGAATTCACTTGGGCAGAAGCTTCTCTTGTAACAAAACAAACCTTAACTTTATTTAGTAACATGTATCAAGAATGTAGCTTATCTAGAACAGTTTCACAGATGGTATGGTTACAGTGCTTACAATAAATCAACAGTTAGAGGCAATTCCCCACCCAATTTCTATTCACTAAACTTCCCTGACTTCACTCATCTGCCTAACTCTCTCCATTCCCTCAGCAGGGCTCTAACTGAACATTGCACTGAATTCCTCTAAACTTAATTGTTCCCTTCTGCCTCCAAAACATCACTCCCTCTTCCCTTTTATATCTACTCCCCCCACAACAATCCCTCTCCTAAAGCCAGCCTGAACCAGGATTGGCTGTTGAGAAATCAAGTCTGCCCACTGGCTCCATTAGAGCAGGAAAATGCCTAGCAAAGCCATTGCTTGTTGGATTTTGCCAATCCCAAGGGTGGGAAACTTGTGATATCTTTCCTTTTTTATTAATCAGACAGCATAGCCAGTGGCCAGGAATGATGTGAGCTATAGCCCAGAAACACCTACAAATGCACACAGCCCAAATCTACTAGCAAAGGCTCTCCAGGATCCCAGACAGGGTTTTTGCAGGCCCACCCAGTGTTGCAAAGGATGGAACTTGTCCATAAACTTTTCCATGACAATAATGTGCCCTGCAAATGGTGTTGCTAGGGTTGGTGTCACTCAATGCAGTAATTCATGGTATCATCGCCCCACCCCATTGACCACTTCATACATTGATCACACTGTACAGAATCCTTAGTAATGTGTCTTTTGGGTTTTTTTTTTTTTTTTTGTACTAATGTTACACATATATTGCAATTCCCTTATATCACTGAATGTAATGGTAACAGTTGTGACATAAACAACTAGCAAAATTAAACTGATATAACCCTTTAAATTTCAACATCATACGCATAGCCTAAATGCATTTACATGTCCATAGTTTCATGTGGTTAAAGTGCAAATTCAGTAAGATGTGATGTGCTTTTTTAAAGAAAATATAGTATCTATAAAAGGTAAAGTTTATTGTTCAAAGACTTAGGGCCTATTCTTTCTCCTCCCACTGAGCCTTGTCCCACTTAAGCCATCTCTTCAGCATTTTAAAGGGATGTAGGTGAACACCACAGTCCATTTCTGCTCAAAGGCTGGTGTTTTGGAAGCAGTGGTCACGTTGTGTGACCTGAACTCCCCGCACCTCCTAGTGTGCCCCCTTGTGTGCCCTGTGTCCTGCTAGTGCCCTAATGACACCCCTGTGCTATTGAGCTTACATCCCCCACCACAATGATACTAAAAGTGAGTGTAATCTGATCCCAAGAAACAATAACTGAGTGACTACAATATGTCCAAAACTGGAAGGAGAAATTTAGTATTGGAGGAACACTGGAAGTAATTGAAACAGAGAATCATTTTGAATAACCTTGCATTACAGCAACACCCTTCTATAGTGTTATTAAAAGGACAAGATTTAGAATCTTTTGGGTGAAGAATACAGTAGACTGCTTGTATCTGTAAGCACAGTAAATTCAAAGTAAAGCAAGTATTGATGTTCGAGCCACAGAAAGTATAAGATCTATACAGAAGAACATAAGATGCATGTTATACATATTAAGTAATCATACTGTGTTTTCTAGAACCAGAAACACAACCTATTGATGACCATAATTCACAAGCCATTTTTGCAGGAACCACAGTGCCTCATTCCAATACAGTTATCCTGCTAGATTACACTTTACACTGTTATGTGCAAGAACTATAAATACACCAGTCTCTGAGGTACTGAAAGGACACAAGTTGCTTTTACAACACTGGGAACATTTTCGATTTTCTGTGGTTTTGTTCATATTTTGTTGATGTATTTTCAATAGGAATGTGGACCGCCTTGAAGAAAGATTGTTTTACATTTCCATTCAAAACAATGGCATTAAATAACACTAACAGAGTTTAGAGGAGGTTTTTTTTTTACAGCCTACAACAGTCCATTAAGTTGCCAAAAGCAGTGATGAGTGCTTGAAAAAGCAACTCTTATAAAAAATGTTCAAGACATTTTTTTTTAAATTAAATGGCAGTTATTTTACAGGACTGTTCAGAGCAGCAATGGACTCTGCCATGGAAAGAATGAAGTAAGAAATGAGTAAAGAAAAGCTTAGTAAAAGCCCTTTGTTGATGAAAACCATGAAGAGATCATGACTTCTTCACAAAAACCCTCCAATTGTCCTGATTTGTTGGGGACAGTCCTGATAAATCCATCCTACTTTTTCAGCTTCTTTTAAAATGCCCATTTCTCTCTCTCTCTCCCCCCACTCTTTCCTGCTTTGTCTACAACTTGCTGCAAATTGAGGTCAAAATGCAAACATAGTTTCCATTCAATTAAATTTGCAGGGAGAGAAGGAGGGGGCAAACCTTGCTCTTCCCAGTAGGCTCAGGAAAAAGCAAGCTGTTACAGCCTCCCCCAGCCTGTGTGTTCTTCCTCGTTTATAACTTTTATCATTTTGACCACACGTTGTTTAGCCACACGTTCTAGTTCTGATCTGTGAATTGGAGCATATGTTCACATGGCATTTCATGGCCTACTGACCTACAGGAGACACTTAAGTTTGGTTGGTCTTCCTGAAGAGTCCCCTATAGTCCCTAAAAGCTTATCCCACAATAAATATGTTAGTAGTTCATGTTCCCAGAAACCTAGACCTGATCCTAAGTCTCACGATTTGCTTCCTTTCTGTACCATGCAGACAAGGGCAGAAAATTCCAGTCAATAACATTGCTCTTTAAGGGAATTTTGGCTACTGGAAGCTGCTTCAGAACTTGGAATACAGCTGCTGAACATATAATACACTGTCCACCTAATTCCCAGTCACCCTCCAAGAGAGAGATTTGGGCTGGAAAGGAGCACAGAAGAGGTAAAGAGAGAGAGAAACCTAGAGGAATGGAGGGAGTAAGAAAGAAACAGGGTAGAAAGGCAGAAGGAAAGAGGGTGATGGAGGGAGTCGTGGAGTGAGAGAGATGGATTAGAAAGCAATATAAATATGGGTATATAAAATGGGGAACAATATTAAGAGGACTAGTGAGTCAGTTGTATTCATTTCTTGAGAAGTCAGATCTGGCTATAGCAGTGGTTCTCAAACTTTTTTACCCTTGTAAGCCCCTTTACATCTACGTGTAGATGTTGCCCACTTTGGCTTGACATAGGATATGTATTAAAATATTTTGCTTGTTTAGTATGAATCTTGTCCCAAGAACCAGGACAGTGATGGGATAAGTTGGGGAAGAAGAAGTGGTAGCTTGGGATATGTCCCAGCAGAGGTCAAGATCGAGTGAGCTTGCCCGCTCTCTTCCTCCTCCTTCTTCTCCTCTTCCTTCAGGCAGAGGCAGCTGCTCCAAGCATCCTCCTTGCCTTTTTCTTCCCCTCTAGGACAGAAAAAAATTGAGAGGAGGAGAAAGAAGAGGATCAGGACTCCAAGTCTCATGCCCCTCTCTTGAGCAACTCTCACACCACCAGGGGTCCTGCCACACAGTTTGATTTACATCCTGTTAGGACTATTGTAACACACTCTAAATGGGACTGCCTTTGAAAATGATTAAGAAACTTCAGCAGGTCCAAAATGCTGTGGCTAGAATTCTGACTTTGGCTTTCCCTCCATCCACCATCATCTGGTGTCAGAGGAAGAGAGTGGCAGGCCAGCTCCATCTGGTCAAGCTTAGATTAAGAAGCAGAGCCCTCCCTCTAGTCCATCTGCTGTGGTCCAGCCTCAGAGGGAGAGAAGAGCTACTGGGCTTTTCCCCTTCTCCACTGCCATTCCCCTCTCCTTTTGTGTCATGTCTTTTTAGATTATAAGCCTGAGGGCACAAAACTGTCCAATTAACAATTTATAAGCTGTTTGGAAAACGGTCTCTTGCTATACAAACCTGTCAGAGTCTTAAGATTATCTGTACCTTTTCTTGGTCCTGCCACCATCACAGGTCTGTTTGGTGGGTCTTTTTATGGAGTGGTTAGTTTTACATTTTGTGTATGTTTTAATAATTTTATATTGTTGTTTTTTATTTTAAAAAATTGAGTTCTTTTAATTGTGTCTTAATTTTATTGCTTTGTTTCTTAACTAAATATTTTTTATTGTTTGTAAATTGCTTTGGGTCCCAAACTGGGAGAAAGATGGCATATTAATGTAAAGAATCAGTCAATCAATACTTCTGATTCACTATTAATGGAATCTCCTGAATGGGAGAGAATTAGAGCCAAATTAATTCCTGACTTTATTTGTATGCTTATTTAAGCCAAAGAGCAGCACTGTCCCTTTTCTCCCACCCACACCACAAATAAATTAGTTAAATTCCAGGGAAGCAGGGAGCAACTAAGCCAAGCTATTTTCCAAAGGCTTATTGTTTTTATTGTCAATTTCAGGGGGGAAAATGTTTTGGCCTTTGGGATTCTGGATAAAGGAGACTCAACCTTTGCTACGATGCCCATTTGTAATGTCTATTCTTTCTGTCTTACAATGGGAGTTTGGAAGAGTTGACATTATTGCACTACAAATCCCATGTGTTAGAGGAATGCTTGGAGAAATTTATTTTGTGGAACTGGAACAATTTTTACATGTAGAAGGAACAGCTTCAAAAAGCTGGTGCTTATTGCATCATGCTTAATGACACTGCAGAAGCAATCTTTAGAATGCAGATTTTGGTCCTGAAATATCTGGGTCCAGAATGCTTTTAATCTAGTGGCTTTAGGATCTCTGCAGAATGCACTATTGTTGCTTGCTGGGGGGGGGTCACTTTGGTTCGTGCCATTTGTATTTTCCATTTAATCTTCAGGAACAAAGCTATATTTTGGACACTGCAGAAAATTAACATGAAAGCTCTAAGCTGCCTGATGTCCAGCTAAGTCAAATTAAAGTCTGTTTCCTTTGTATATTTTCTTTTTGTTGCACGAATGCATGTCAAAGTAATAAAGACTTATTTTGCAAAGAAGCAATAAGGGGATACAACATGGAGATTACTCAAAACCTGACCAAGTCAGCTTAGATCAAGTACTTCCTTTCTCATGATTCAAGGCAGGGTTGACACCATGGCTATTACAATCAAACAGAATGTAACACCATGGCTATTATAATCAAAAAGAAGGAAGGGATTACTTTTAGTGAGCTAGACAGGATGTGATAATTTATCCTGTTTGCAGGCTTTATCACAGAGAGACAGAATCTATTAGTCATATTGATTCTAGATGTTTCACCTTTGATGATACAGAGCTGCACACAATGACAGAATCAAGTTACCCACATTCATTGTTATTTTACTTTGAAAGTAAATGAGTGTGCTTCTACAAAGTGGTGGCTCCTAAACTCAGTATCACTTATACAAAGGAAGAGATAAAGTTCCTCCAGTGAAAAACACTAAGAAAATGTCATTTGATTATGAGGGCTATGTGTCTCAGGATTATGGATACAGGGAATTACCAAATTGTTTTATATGTGTTAAAGATAAATGATATCTATGTCACCTCACCACATATAAGTATAAATAAGATGTATATATGGCAAGAATTGTTGGTTATGCATTGTGACCAATTGCTTATATTGAAGAGCAATTCAGGAATTCAGACAAGATCTTTCCAACCTACACAAAACTTTTTTGTGATGCCTAGAAATGGGATTGTTATTGTTGTTGTGTGCCTTTAAGTCATTTCTGACTTATGGCAATCCTAAATGAATCCATGGGGTGAGGCAGATAAGAAATAATAATAATGATAATGATAATGATAGCAAACTTTTTTCTAAGACTGAAAGAGTATGACTTGACTGACATACCCAGTGGATTTTCATGTTTGCTGTTATGTGCTTTCAAGTTGTTTATGAATTATGGCAACCCTAAAGCTGGGGTTTTCATGGGGTCTTCTTGGCAAGATTTGCCATTGACATCCTCTTAGGCTGAGCAAGTATGACTTGCCCAAGGTCTCCAGGTCAGTTTCTGTGACCAAGTGGAGATCTGAACCTGGTCTCCCAAAGTCCTAGTCCAACACTCAAATCTCTATACCACATTGACTCTCAATGAGAATTTTGAACAACTGCAAATAATTCTTGATGGTTTAAAGTGGGGGGCTGGATTTCATTTCCCGACTGGGAATTAGAAGGTTAATTTATTTTTCAAATTATCCCGTGTGAACTGCTCATTACTTCTCTTTTTCATCCCCCAGCCCCATAAGCTTCAGAATAACATGACATGGGCCAAGATGAAAGATTGCACATTTTTATCCCTAAGCCAAGGCGCAACACCTTAAATGTGAATTGCAAGCTTTCAAAACCTGCTTTCACAATGAAGAAAGTTGCAGATGTTAAAAAAGAAGACTTGTGATTGATAACAACTGAATGCTGGCTAAAATTGCCATAAGTGTTGTAATGCCAATATGGAAATGAAATAAAATAAAGAAGATATGTCATACAGGAATCCATGTAATATGAAAATATTGGGGGTTCCTTATGACAGCTTTAAGTTTCATTCTTGTGTCTTGAGTTGTAGAAAATTTCTATATTTTCCCCAATTTCATTTATTACAAGAAATGTGAAAGCTGAGTATAGCCAATCAGGGTAGGATGCTGCCTTCTAAACCTGTTGGTGGCTTGTTGTGTCCTAGATGTACATCTGAGTCTCAATAACTCATGTATTGATTCCTTTATGACATCCTCCTATTCTGCTTTGTTTTTAACTTGCAAAACTGGGCACTCAATCCATGCATGTGCTACACACACATGCAACTCAAACAAGCATATATATCTTAACTTTTTTTAAACTTCTGGCTACAATACATCAGATGAGCCAGGGCTTCCCTCTTCTTTCTTCAACCTATGTAAGATGCAAGTTTGTTGTTGTTAACTGTCCCAAGTCAACCTTGACTTATGGCAACCCTATGAATGAGACATCTCCAAGACCCCCTATCTTTTACTGCTCTGCTCAAGTCCTTCAGGCTAAGGTCCATGACCTCCCTAACTGAATGTAGCCATCTATCATGTGGTCTGCCTCCCTTTCTACTGCCTTCGACATTCCCTAGCATTATTGTCTTTTCTAATAAGTCATTCCTTCACATGATGTGGCCAAAGGATGACAGCCTTAATTTAGTCATTCTTTCTTCCAAAGAGAATTTGGACTTGATCTGTTCTAGGACCCATTTGTTTGTCTTTTTGGCCATCCGCGATATCCTCAGCACTCTTCTGGAGTCTTTCTTTGGAGTTCCCCTCTCTAGGGGAGCCTCTCATGCTCTCTCTTGAAAGGAATTGTAACTTGGCCACAATTCCTTATGTGCTATTATGTTTATTGATTTTTTTAAATTATTGTTTATTTTGTTCTTAACTTGTAACTGATTTAATAACTTTTTAAGGGGGGGAGGGATGTGGGCTGTTGATGTATTGGTTTTTAATGTTGTAAGCCTCCCCAATTGACCTCAAACGGGCGGGGTATAAATTATTATTATTATTATTATTATTATTATTATTATTATTATTATTATTATTCTCCAGCAGCACATGTCAAATGAATTGATTTTCTTTCTTCATTGTCCAGGTCCACATCTATAAATGGTAATGGGGAATATAGTGGTTTCACTGTCTTAAGGGGGAATGGGCTCCAGGCTTATCAATTAAACCAAAACATATGACGTTGCATCCTCTTGTACACAAAAACATATTTTTAAAAATTAAAATTGCAGTTCATATTTCAAACAGATTCATTCCCATCCCAATTAATTGAAATATTTTACTCTATTGGTCCACAACCCCCCCCCCCCTCTCTTTGTAAAATATCAATGGGATCATTTAGAAAAATGGGTTCTAAAAGCAGAAATGCCTTATAACAAACTTGTAAAAAAACAGCATTTAAATTGATTGCCACAGAAAGGCTGCAACAAAATGGCATGCTAAACCCGAGCACAGAAGTAAATGTGCAGAGAAAGAGAAGCGATTGAATGGGGATGGGAACACAAATACAATGACAATGTTTATTTTCAGAATACAATAGATTTCATTTCTGAGCCTAGCAATGAGGGAAACAACAGCAACTGGGTGAAAAGGGATGCTTCAAGACATATTTGAAGAATGCAGGAGAATCAACATCTAAGGAAACCCATGCAAGGGACAATGACAAAGAAAGGACACAAAAGGGCATTCACTTGAAGAAATGTGTGGGAGATTGGGGAAGAGGGGAGGATGTTCTTTATTGTAGAAGACATCAGAATAACCTCAATGGAAAAAAGGTATAACATATCTTATTATAAACCAAACAGCCGTTCTGGCTGTAGTGAAATACAGAAGATAACAACTTGGCAGATTGTAAAGAGAGTGATAGAAGAGAAACTCTAGCTACATTACACACTTTTGGTTGAGGAGAAAAATATTAACTGAAATCTCTGCAGGAGTCAAGATTCAAGCCAAGCTTGAGAAGAGATGTGGGGAAACATGGAATTTTTAAAAAGTACATATATTGGAAAGCATATTCCTAGTAGGGCTGGGGAAGTTTGTCAGTTTTGCTTTCTCCAACATTTGACTTTGGGTACATTCTGATTTTTTTTTTAAATGAACTGAACTGAAATTCTTACCCACACAATGTTCATGTTTGAATTGTATCCAGGTTTAGCTGTGTTGGCCACATAGCATAACACAATGATCTCCAAAATCCACAATACAGCAATAATATTATTGAACAAAATACATAATGCAAGCTTGCAATGCTCCACTGGCTTCCCTAGGCAAAAGTGTGAAAAATCCTAGAGTATAAAGGGGGAGGGGATGTTAGAATCATAGGCCCACATTTTGTCAAAATGTTGTTTTTGTTATTATCAGTTGAAATGGTCTGGAAGGATATCAGTGCAAGCAGAGACTACTCCTCTCTTTGACCATATGGGTTCTGGTAGACAAAATGTCATAAATCCAAGCAATAAAATTTTAACTCCATTAACAACAGATAAAGTCACTTCCCTTGACAGCCAGACTGTTTCCCTGTTTAAGTTCTTGATTTGTCTCTGATCTAGTTAAGGAGTACTACAGGCCATAGTCCATGCCTGCAAGCTGATATAAAAACTACACTTGAACAGCAAGCAAAACATCTACTTGATCCACTAATATGTGAACCGTATAACTCAATAGCTACATAACAGATAGGACTCATGACCTTAACTACTGTGTGCTGGGGTTTATGTGTGCTTAGCCATGTATTGTGAAATCAAACAGAGAAGCAATCCATAAGTTCTATAGCATGCTATTTTTCATATTAAAAGCTTTCTTAAGAATAGTTAAGGAGAATATTTTTTTAAAAAAAAAAATAACTGAGGATAAAAAAAATCAAATACATTGCCATTAGAATGGCAAACATTTTATGCTAAAATAATGATTGTTCAAGATCCAAGATGAAATATTTGTGGACTGTAAAGAGATAAGATCCCACCTAATATTGAATGCTAAGCAGGATCAGTTTAGATTAATGCTTAGATGGAAGACATCCAACAAATACCAGGGGCAGAGGAAGGAACTAGCAACACTTCTGAGTATTCTTTGCATGAAAAAACCTTATAAAATTGATGTTGACAGGTGACTGGAAGGCACAAATACACACACACCTGTGCATGCATTGAAACTATTCTTTTATCTACTTTGATTCCATTTGAATGCAGGTTCTTGAAAACCAATGCAATTGCTCTTTCTCTTTGAAAGGAAACTTTCTTCTAGATTCTAATGTACTATATTGCTTGTGTTCAGTCACCTGCCAAAGATTCTGGCAGGAGACTGACAGGTTCTTCCAGCTTTTGAGTCACTGCCAGGGACTCAAAGTCCCTGATCCCTTCCTGCCTCTACTATTGCCTTAAGGTTAATTTCTTCAACTTGAGGCAAAGGACGAGAAAAGCTATGGTGGAGGCAACAGGCTAGGTGATTCTTGAATGTTTATGAAGGTTTGCTGTAAAGTTGTGGGGGGGGGCAAAAAAAAACTCCTTTTGGTCAACAACAGGAATGTTTATGTATCCTACCTGAGTGAAATTATAAGCAGAAAACTTTCAATTTACTTCCTCCCAGTATGACTGGTAATCCCTACTCTAGCTCCACCTTCATTCCTCTTCTATTCCCTGGGGTAGGAGAAAGAATCATGTAGGACATATCAGGTATCAGTGTACAATTGTTTAACTTGCAACAAAGTGAGTAGTAGCTAGAAATGCTGTTAAACATAGTAAATTATCTCTATGAAGATGGACTAGATTTTCTATACTCTTGTTACAAAGGATTTTCAAATGAAGCAAAAAAAGCAGATGCAGGCATATGCAGGTAATGGAATTTCTTAAGGTATTACATTGATTTTTAATTCCACAAGTACTACCAGAGCCTAAAAGTATCATGTAGATATCAGTCAAAAAGCTCTCAAACATCTGGGAGGGGGGAGAAAATCCATCCTGTATAATGCATGTAGACAACATTGATGGTCCCTGTAGGTAACATCCATCCTGGTATTTAGCCTAACATGCCAGATGTTGAAACGAGTCGTGAAGATGTATATATTTTTTATGCTCAGTTACAACAAAGGAGGAGGATTTCCCCTCTCCTTGAAATTTCTTTAACTCTCCAGTTTCCTTGAGTCTAAGGAATAAAATGTGTAATACCAAATCAAAGAATAATTTCTAATACTCACACAAATTCAAATGATGCATAAAATTGCAAGATAAATCCAGCACATTCCAACCCTATAAACACATTTGCATTCTGTCATAAGCTTTTGGAGGGCAGAGAGGGGAAACCAAATGGATCATGGCTGGCTGCATGAGAACAAGTTTCTCCCATTGAAAGTGCCCAAACTGATCCTCCATTTTGGAGTGAATTAGCCATCTAGTTAATATAGTAAATTACTTTTCAGAAGAAAGAAATAGACTGCCTAGACTTCAATTGCTATGGGGAGCACAGCACATTTATTTGCATGTAGATCAGGAGTCCAAAGGTTATGAATTATTACTTTGAGTAGACTGCCTACCTTGATATGAAGAGAGAATTAGCTTTATACACCAAGCCTTTATGGGAAGTTTTATTGTCCAAAGCAAATATGACCTGTTAGGATTTACAGACTTTATTAGCAGCAATAACCATTTTACAACCAACATCAGTAAATCAGGGTTTATTGAGAACTCCACCATTTTAATCTGTGGAAACCCATTAAAATGTCACCTTTTTATTGGATATCATTCCTAACTTTTATGAAAGATAGATTTTCCATTTAACTGGTAAATGTAAAGTACTAGAGTTCAGAATAATGAATTGTTCTGAAAGTAGTCAAGTGGGCTGTGTTTCAATAGCCATAAGGGCTAACTCCACAAATGGTTTTCGTGGTTCACTGGACCTACATCCTACAATTAACATAAACACAATATATGAAAAGGAAGACTGGTTCCTTTAAAGCATTTAATCCTCTGCCTCATATAATCTCAGTAATTTTATCTCTTTCTGATTTCATGATAAAGTACCAGAGATTGTTAAAATGGAATAAGAATGCTATGTGTGTTATGCCTCCATGGATAAAGTTAATTTATAATGAGGACAGGGACAAAATATTCACAAATGAATATGTTGGGTTTTCCATAACAAAGGGAGTATCTCTTCTTAGAGGCCTTATATAGCCTTGATGGGAATATCTTTCAAAACAACTGTATGAATTTTAAAAATCAAGAACTCTGACCTTTAAAATTGAGATTAAGGTGGAATAGAAAGAAGCATGCATTTTTACAAATTAAGTGGATCCAAAAATAAAATCCATGCATCGAAGGGGTCTTCCATGCATGGCATAGCCATTGTACACCATGCGTAAGAGTGTTGTGAAAGCAGAGTGCTCTTCAATATATTTTCTCTCTCTCTTATACAATGTGTCTCAAGCCAATTCACAAAACCTCTTGCACAAGCAGAAACACGAAACCTGCTGTGTTATTGTTACTGCACTATGTGAACAAAGATTTTATGTCAGAATCAACAGCCATTTTGTTTTTGCTCCCCATTTTTGTATGCACATATTTATTTTTTAAGTGAACCCATTGTGTTCCTGTACACTTTTCTGATTTATTTTTGCATCATTCTAAAAGTAGATAACAATATTTTACATGTATGTGCTTTCTCACACACATTTATATAGAGAAACCTACTTGTATGAATGTGTCTGTATAATATCCGAGGGCTGCTGCCACACTGCAAAAGTGATCCAGTTTGACACTGCTTTAACCATCATGGCTCAATGTTATGGAATCCTGGGATTTGTAGTTTGCTGTGGCACCAGAGCTCTCTGACAGAGAAGGTGAAATATAAAACTGTAAATCCCAGGATTCCATAGCAATGAGCCGTAACAGTTAAAGTGGTCTCAGATTGCATTATTTCTGTAGTGTAGATGCAGCCTAGGATGCACATATATATAGCTAATATGTTATATGGTAGATGATAATAAAAAGTTACATTTTGTGGCAAAGATACTCCTAACTCAGATAGGTGTGCGTATATCCAGTATATATTCTGGATCTCACATTTGTATAACTGATTGTTCAGTGGGTGCTGAAGTCTTGAGTTCACATATTGTTCTAAGGTCATTTCTTCCCAAGAAAAAGAGAATGATGTATGTCTGCTTATTGGATGATTGTTTTCACTTAGGACCACACTTATGTAACATCCAAGAATGTGCAAATTTTTAAATGAATATTTTAATTAATATATTGTTGTTTGTCTTGTGTGCCTTCAATCATATCTGACTTATGGTGATCCAAAGATGAACCTATCATGGAGTTTATTTGGCAAGATTTGTTCAGAGGAGGCTTGCCATTGCCTTTCCCTGAGGCTTAGACCATGTGATTTGCTCAAGGTCACCCAGAGGGTTTCAAGGTTGAGTTGGGAATTGAACCCTGGTCTCCAAAGTCAGAGTCAACACTCAAACCACTAAACCACACTGGCCATACCACTGCTAAGGATAAAATAACATATAACTATAACTAACCACCGTCCCCATCCCCAAATTTAACTTTAGTTTGATTCCCCAAAAGGGTTCCATCCACTGCTATGTTAGTGTAAAAGTATGTAGGGGGGAAATTGAGCTAATGTCCTTTTATAGGTTCATATTGAATATAACATCATCATGTTGACTTCTGAAACTGATCTCTGTGTTTTAATTTTTGCTTTTTATTATGATTTATATGACTTAATGTATTTTTATAAATCTGAAAGGACTATAAATCTTAACAAAAAGCAACAAATAAAAACAAAGAGTTCTATTTGAAGTATTGATAAAATATCTATAATATTTTATTTTTATCCACCAATGATTCTGCCTTTCCATGGTGATGGGATTGCATGCTTCTGTGATGCAAGAAGTTATGTTGATGGTAAGAAAGATACTGGTAGGATCTCTCATGTCAGATAAGCCTTTGTTGAGGCATTGAACTTGGAAGATGGAAGGCAAATTGCTCAAATATATGGCTGATCTTTACTGCATGGTCAAAGAACATTTATCTACTAGTTTAACTGTTGCATACACATTGTATCACATTTTCTTCCAGATCACAGACAGACCTAAAAACACAATATTGCAATATTGTTATTTAATAGATGATTCCCCCCAAATTCCAGATACTTGCCTAGTAGTTTTATTTCTTTATAGATTAAAAAAAAACATGGAATAAAACCTGTTCCACAAAACTATTAATTTTTATGATTTGAATACCAGCCAATACAATTTTGGGACCAATAATAATAATAATAATAATAATAAATTTTATTTGTAGCCCACCCCTCTGTCAAATTAACAGCAGTTAAAATTTCATACAATTCCAAAAAAAAAGTTCTAGACAATTTTCCAGCAAACCTTAATATGGCAAAAATAGAAGTCATATGATCTGTCATTACTGGGCTGGCCATAGAGAAAGTTCTTTAATTGGAGAGACAATGAGATTTTCAAAAGATATAGAAATTGTCTTGGACACTTTTCCCCCCAAAGGGGATGAGTAGGAATAGAAATGTGGGCTGATAGCTACTGAAAATGAAAATTTCTTCTTATCTGAAGTTGTGTTCTTTGTCTTGGGATAATTTGGGTATTGTGGATCCATCCTTGATTCTACATAGACAAACGATCTCCTGGGTATCTTAACAGAGCATTTTATTACCCTAATTCTTATTGGGGTCAAAAAGTACTCCAGAACTCACTGAACATATTTTTTTTTAAATCCTGGTGGATAAGATTTGATCACATTTATTAATCTTTTCCCTTCAGATAAATTCAGATTACTGAATTGTAACAGTTGTTTCTCCTTGATTTTCTCTCCTAAAAAGAACATATCTGTCTTGAGCTGATATACAGGATATAGTAAGAGAAAACAGTCATAAATTAAAAGTTTTGAGGATGCCACAAAAATTTTCGTGTTTCTATTTCTTAGTTGACAGAGAGGCCTCTTTACAAAAATCAATTCCCACATTCCCAACATGCACCAAACCTTCTAACTTACTTTTACCTTACAGTGTATTGTTTATGAAATGGCAATGCAACAATTCACATCTTAGTCCCCCCCCTGAAATGTACACTGCCTTTGTCTACCATCAAAAATTTGCTTTACAGTAAACATACAGTAAACCCAATTTAAACACACAAAAACACAGAGTGGTTGGGCAAAGAATGAAGGAGGGAGGGTAGGGAGAGAAGAAGGAGAACATATCTTTCTCTTCTGTTTCTGAGATATACCATCTGTATTGGAAAAGCATTTATTTGAGAAAGAATTCTACCCTCCACTGCCCTAAGCAGAATATACATCATTTTAATGAAATGGAATGGGATGAACAAGAATCCTGAATTCACATCATCTTACAATATAACATTTTTCCAGCTTTAGGGTAGAATACAATAAAGTTGGCCCTTCATATCCGTGGAATCTTTATATATTGATTCAAGCATCCACAGCTTGAAAATATTAAAAAACATATAAATTCCAAAAAACAAACCCTCATTTTATCATAGTTTTCTGTGATTTTCTGGGCTATGTGGCTGCATTCTAGAAGAATTTATTCCTGGTGTTTCACTTGCATCTGTGGCTGGCATCTTCATAGTGAAGATGTCCTCTGAAGAAGCCAGCCACAGATGCAGGTGAAACATCAGGAATAAATTCTTCCAGAACATAGCTACATAGCCTGTAAAACCCACAGAAAACAATGGATGCCAGCTGTGAAAGCCTTCGACTTCACCTGATTTTATCATTTTATATATGGGACACCATTTTACTATGCCACTTTTTTTTAAAGGGTCTTGAACATCCACAGATTTTGCTATCCATGGGGAGTCCAGAAACCAAATCTCAGGAGATTATCACATGGGAGGAAAGCATCCTCCTCCTGTGTTTAATTTGTGTTATTAGCATGATCAGGGATCACACCCCAGTGTGCATATCCTGTCCTTATCCCATCTGAAAACAGTAATGGACCCATTAATGCCCAATGATATCTATACTGGGAGTTAATACCTATATTGGGAGAAAGATGGGATATCTTCTTCTTCTCCCCACTCATGTGATTAGCACAAATTAATCAAAGGAAGAGGATGCTTTCCTTTCCCATGTGATAATCTCCCAAGTGGTTATCAAGTAGTGACTGTGTGCATTTAACATGTTGTGTGCCTGTCTATTTGTATGTGTGTGTGTCATCTAGTTTGTTGGACTGCAGTGTTAAGTGAATTTAATCAAGATTAGGGGATATGCAATCTATCACTTCCTCTTTTTCTCCATTTGAATTTTGGGAAATTTTGAAAAACTCTGATGGAAAAGTATCTGAAATGATATTCACACCTATACCTAATCAAAATCAAGACTGTGTTACATAGTGAGGGGTAGCTATGAGTAGAGTGGTGGTTTCCTACAAGAGAGAAGATGGCATTGATACCAACAACTGTATCCCTTCCACAAGGAAATCAGCTTGGGATGGGATGGTGAGACTGTCCACTACAAAGTGGGAAGGAACTGTTAAATCTCAGTTCTCAACACATTATGACCACAATCCTAATTCTCCATACCTGCTATTTCCAAGAAGAAGAACAGGAAGAGGAGGTAGAGGAGACACTTAAAATCTATTCATGCATTTAAGACATGCTCCAGACCTTAGAAATAATTTTTCCCTCTTCTCCTCATTTCTACACAGTCTTTTCATGTTTCTAGCTAACTGCAGCTTATTCCTTTTGATTTTGTGATCTCCCCCCCCCCCCCCCCGCCCGTAACTGATTCTGTAAATCAGTTTCTCATGGCATGTGCTCAGCAGGCCTTCTTACTAATGAACAGAATGTGCTGTTTGTTCTTTGCAGTTGATTTTTGTCTCTCCAGCATTTTCTGTCCATCCAGTTAATAGATACCATAGTGATTTTGAGTGAGATAAGAAACAGACCACCTCTGGGTTGTACCAGTTTCTCTCTATGTTAGTGCATCTAAATAGCAGCAGCTTAGATTCATTTAATGAAAGTACAGATAGAATTGTTGTCCCAGAACTTCAGCAGCTAGTTAAAACATGCCATGAGGCAAGCACCCTTGTTCTCCCAGCTTTATTTACAGACATACAGTTGGGAAACTGGTTCCCCTTTCATTTTTATTGAAAGGGTTCCTTTAATTTTTTATTAATGAGTTTATTGCATGATGAAAGAAAGTGGAAGTTCAGCTGGGTAGTAGCACCTTCTATGTGCCTTACCGCATAACGTCGTAGTTCTTAAACTCTCTTCCCACAAGAGAATTTTGTCAAATGGATTTTTCCAGATAGAAAAAAAAAGGACTTGCTTTTACAGCCATTTCCCATGGGAAGAGAACTGAAGAACTATGATGTCATGTGGTAAGGCATGTAAAAAAGCACTACATTCAGGTGAACTTCCACTTTCTTTTGTTGTGTGATAAGCTCACAGGTAGATTATTTTTAATGACATTTTGCACCAGTAACAGTAGTCATTGCATTAAGTAGCAGCGATGATATTTAAAGAGCCCATGCTTCAGATCATGATCCTTGATATCACAATCATGTAGTAGGCCACTGAAAGTCCACTAGTTAATTACAATTATTTTTTTCCATCATAACATGATGACTACATGATGATTGTAATGGTATGAGGGATAACCTGAAAATAAAAATTACATCCAGTAACTTTTGTAACACAAGAAAGTAAAGATGCAGGGGTAGCTGTGTTGGCCATTTAGCAAATTCAAACAAAAATCTACCAAACAGTGATAACTTTACTGGCCAGAAAAATGCATAATATACTTGTTGCAAGCTTTCAGTGCTCCACTGGCTTCTTCATCAGGCAAGATGTTACAAACCAAATAGGAGGAAAAAATGGTGATGTTAGTCAGATGCCTGCATTTTTTATGTTTCTGTCCTTAGTTAAGATGGTAAGTGAGGGTATCTTTTGCAGAGTATCGTTTGCAGGAAAGTAAAGAATTATTTAGAGAAATGTTATTATAATCATAGGAAACACTTGTTTCAGCCTTGGAAGTAAAATCACATGTAATTACATTTTAGAAGTAACTTTCCAAACTCTTCATGAGACCCTACAAAACCACTGCCAATCTGAGTTGACATTACTGATTTAAGTCAGCCTTCTCAAATATCACATCCTCCAGATGTGTTGACAACTTCTCCCATCCTCCTGCTCTATATAATTTAGGCTGTCTGGACAGACACTCCAGGTTCAATAACTGGTATCTCCAGGCAGGTCTGGAAAAAATCCTTATCTGTAATACTGGAGAGTGAGTACCAGAAGAGACTTCTTCCCTAGTAAATCCCCAGCACATGTTTTGGACTATATGTTTTGTGGTTTAACTAGCATAATCACTATTGAGTGATGACGGGTGATGTGGTCCAAAATACACAGAGGACATCAGATTGGACATAGACAAAAGAATGTGTGTATACCAGACTGCACATTATATATTAAAGCTCTGGCAAAGCAAAATGGCTTTTTACATTCCTAGAATCCATTGGCATACTCCTGCCTCATTTCCCTGCAACATATTTAAGAATCAGTTTTCAAAAAGCAGTTCTGACAGCCTTTAAAATGAAATTTTCAAAGAATTATGTCGGAGCTTGCTTGCTTTCCTCTTCTCTTTGCTTTTCCTTTTCCTTTTCCTTTTGTGCTGAGTTTGGATTGACAGCATATGGGCCAGTACATTCTAACTCTATGGTTTTATGATTCTATTATTTTTCATTTAAAATGTATGTGTAGTACTTATTTTAAAACTTCAGATACTTTATAAGTGGAGTAGAAGAAGGAAAAAGAAATGGAAGTGAACAAGGAGTAAATTGTACATGGAATACTTGGTGTCAGACTAGCTTGGGAAACCCAGATTCAAAATCTTCAGACTCACTGGTTGACCAGTGAGAGTCCAAGGGGCCAGTCAATCTCTCAGAATTCTCTTACAACAGAGATGGAAATGGTGTGGTCATTTATATTTGTTAGATTACCTGTGGTTTCAAACACCACACCGAATGGTAAGGAATGTTGGAAGTTGACATTCAACAACAAGCTCCACCCTTGTTCACACTACTTAAAAACTAATTAAAAAGTCACCATCTCCCTGAATCTTGGGTGAGAAATTGACACAACACATTGTTCTATCTGCTCCAGATTCAGGGTATACTTCCTTATTGAAGAGTTTTTAAAATTCAGAGTTTTCTTTGGTATTCCTGACCCTGCCATCATTGCTGCTGCCACCACTGCCACTTTCAAATGTGAAATGTGATCACCATCACCAGTGCTCAGCCACTTGTGTCAATATAAGGTACCCATATCACATGCTGGGTGTCTCATTTGCCTAGACACTGCCAAGGGAGGAGAAGAAAAATCATTCAGGCCAGGAATTGCCCCAAGGTTTGAAGTACCCCAAAGTGAACTGCCACAAGGTGGTGATGGACATAAGAAACTTTATAGGAACAGTTGGGTAGTGTAGACAATCTACCAGATATCCCTGCAGAGAAAAGGGGTATGTCAGGGGGCTCTGGGCCAGGTGTGGGGAATAGGAGTTCATTCAGACTTTTGATCGAGTGCAGACTAGCCTCTTGAAGGATTACTGTAATATGAATTCCACCTTAACCTCCTTAGGGGAGAGGCCATGGGATATAAAAAATTTTATTCATACCACTACCATAAAGGGCCTTGAACTGTTCCACCACCACCCCAGCCTTTGCACAGTAGAGGATGAATTTAATTGATTTCTGCATTCCCAAAATATGAATTTGTATTTCTGCTTATTAGGATATAAATACAATCACATAATAACTGGTCCCTTGGACTCTGAACCCCATGCTCTATTGAACAAACAACAATGCAGTTGGCAAGGAGTAGGAAGAGAGGCTGTGTGCATATTTTCTAAACATTTCCATAATGCAGCCTGTGTTATTCCTAATTGCTCCTGTGAAAGTGAGTAGTTGGCTTTTTGGAGAAGACAGAAGAGAAACTTTCACATAAGTAATTACAGTTCATTAAACATAATCTGGCCATCTTCAGAATCTATCAAAATCATAAAAGAAGAGTGCTGAAGGAAATCTTCAAGAAATGTCCAGAATGCTTTAAACTTGGTAAGCTGTGATGATTAAACGGAAACTGCAACAATACAGACTTTTTTGTTATTAAGCTGCACTGCTGGCCACAGACAATTAAGAAGTCTTTGTTTCCACAGCATTTTCATCCCACAGAGGACCAGAAATATCATTTTGTATTTTTAAACTTCCATCAGTTCATTACATTTTCCTTTCTAAATCCTAATCTGAATAAATAGCTGAACCTGGCATGCACCACTGCAGGATTCAAGTAAGAAAGTGAACATTTAAATTATCTCCCCTCACTATTTTCACCATCACCACTGCAAATAAAATACTACCACCATGGCTATTTCACATTCTGAGTACAGCACATCACAAGACCACAAAACATACATTATTTTTCATGAATTGCTAAAGGCCTAGCTCTCACCTCTGCTGTAGGCACTCCCTCTGGCGGTCGACAGTGTAGTACTATCATTCCTTCAATAGGAACTTCCTTTCCCTGGGGGTCTTGCTCAAAATTTTTGCGTAAATCTGTAAAAAAAAAAGTGCATGTTAGGGTTAACAGCAACAAAAAACTCAAAGCAGTAGACAGATGGGTCTCTTGCAAAAAAAATATATATAAATCATTTTTTTAAAAAAAAATTAAAAAGCACCCTGTAGCATCTCAAAGACTAGAATATTTATTGTGGGATGAACTTTTAAGCTACGTCCTACTACATCAGGGGTAGGCAACCTTTCCCCTTTAAGGGCCGAGGGACTTCAGCTCCCAGAAGCCTCAGCCATGTTGGCCAATAGTCCCATGTTGGCCAATAGCTCCTGGGATTCTGGGAGCTGAAGTCCCTCGGCCCTTAAAGGGGAAAGGTTGCCTATCCCTGTACTACATAAACAGGTATTTCATTAAATGTAAAAAGTGAACAATGCAAAATATGTGTGTATTTATATGTACAGACATACACAACTAGAACTGGAAAAATATTGCTACATTGGGTTGCCATAAATCAGAAATGACTTCAAAGGGATACAAAATTAACAAATAATATCCCATCTCTCTTGCATCCCTATGTACATTCTAGTTAAAGGCAATGCACATGACTCTCTTGATATTTTAGCCGCAGTGAAAAGGTAGGACAGAAGGACCACTCACCACAGTTAGGGTTGAATACAGACTTGAAAATGGGTCCAATACTATATGCAGTATATTATACACATAGACATTAAAAGAAAGAAAGTACATCTTGAACAACGCCAGTCATAAGCCCATGGACATTGATAGGTCCATGCACTTATCCAAATTCTAAGGCTGATGGATCAATCTGAATGATATTGCATTTGGCTTAAGTACCATTTGAAATGACTTAACCATTCGTGAGTTAAAATGAGGCCAAAGTACATTTTACCAAATACCTTAATTAATTTTTGTAATATGGATAACTAGCTTGCCCATAGCAAGAGGTTTTGTGTTTTGTTTCAAAACTTCCCTGATATTTAACAGTTCTGGGTTTACCTTGTTCTGCTGACAGAACACCATTAACATGCTCAGTTTCTGACATTCATCCAGTTTTGTTTTCTGAAATTAGTCAAGGTCATATCCAAGCACAGATTGTTCTTGCTGAAGCATGTTAACCTCTAGGGAAGTCATACTTTGCACGTTAGTGATTCTTTCTCTTATAAACAAAACAAAATCACACATTTTTGTTCCTTTTTTTTTTGTGGGTGCCAGTACAACACCATCGCATCAATAAGGTTAATGAAAAGGATAAAGGATACGAAATTGGCATAGATCTGATCATTCCCATATAACACTGGCATACATCTTTGGACAAGGATGCTTTAATTTGTTACCAGGATGGATTTTTTTTTTCCAGTTTGGGTTCTAGATTATCCAACCCTCAACAGAGCCCTCCATGAGCCAGATAGTCTCATGTGATAGCTCTGGTCCTCCTAACTGATGCCCTGTGAATCTCCCAATAGTGGAGTGTGTGGTACACCATGACCTACTACAGATAAATAGGGAATTTCTTTGGGCTGGAGGTTTCCTTCCTTCCCCATTCCATGGATTGGTGGTTCCATATATCATTAAGCAGCCATAGAATTGTGCTGCTAACTTTGAAGTGAGTTCCATTAAGTTTGATGGAGTTAAACAAACACAGGAATTCCTTACAATTCAAGGATGCAGTTGTAGCTATACGTAATAGATAATCAGTCTACTGAATTGCATGGGACTTAATTCAAAATAATATGACTATGAGGCATATCTTCCAATTTTATAAACTTTTAAAACACTTTTGCCTTTGCGGAGAGACTGAAGATGTCATACAGTGTCTCTCTTCCTGCTGTACAGTCATGTTTTTAAGTGAAAATTTGCCTCCTTTATCTTCCCATTCATGTACATATGTTGTTTCACACACTCTCTCTCCTGATTCCATTTTTTTTTTGGTGGGGAGGGATGGAGGAATAATGGAAAGTAGCCTCAAGCTTGAGGGGAGTGTAAAGTTCTGAGCAGAAATTAAATCTAATTTTACTTCAGCTGGGTACAGTAGAATTTGCTTCTCTATAAATGGTGCTTAGAGTCATAGTCCAGTAGACTGTTCAAAAAGAGGACAAGAACGATTCAGCCTCAAATCTTCTCTTGGCCATGGAGCTCAATGAATGATGCTTCTTTTCCTTGCCAGCTTCTTTCAACCCTCCTTTCTGCTGGATATACTGGTTAGACTGAAGCACCAAAGCCCTCCTGAAAATTTCAATGGCAATCTCCACCCCACAGCCGAAGAAATGCACAAAACCAAATAAAAAACAGCTATTGAAAACCAAACTGTAACTGGTCACTCAAACATTATTACAACAAGGTAAAGACAGGACATGCTCTTAAGTACACGTTCAGAACCAAGCACCACTACATTTGACAGTTGCACAAGAAGCATGGTAAGTGACCTTAAGAATTTCTCATATACTAAGGTCTAGTGTGCAATTATTTCAGTTTGTATGGTTAATATCACATTACCACTAACATCACCATCTGACTGTTGTCATTTTATGTTCTATTCTTGTATGTCTAGACCCAGAGAATCTGACATTTTGGAAAGAAGCTACCTTATTGAATTTCAAACTAATCAGAGTGGTCTGGTTCGTATATTGACTGAGGAACTGAAACCTTGATGCACTTTTTCTGTACTATGAAATGAGCAAAAATTCTTCCCTATCCCTTTTGCATGCTGCTGGAAAAATTCAAAATTCTCTCTCAACCTGCTTTCTTGTTGTTAGAGCAATTGGATCTAGACAGGACAGCATTTCCTTCATGTGAAACCTTTCAGTTTTTCTTTTCTAAAGGTTCCTCATTTGCTCTTCCTATCTATTGATATGCAGGGTCATAATACCTTTGTGTATCCCAGTAACTAAACCCTATGACTCAGAAAACTTCCTAGGGTCATTGATCAGATAAAAATTCCCATTTTCAATCTCTACTATTCTGATCCCACTTTCTTTCCTTTTCAGCAATGCTATGTTACCTCTTTGTTTCTCCCACAATGACATGGTGAGTTTTAAAAAAAAAGTTTTAACCTAATACTTCCATCAGGAAAAAAAAATAGAGAGCTAGTGTGGTGCAGTGGTTTAAGAGTTAGACTATGTCTCTGGAGGCTAGGTTTGATTTTCCCCCTCAGCCATGAAACCCACCAGGTGACCTTGGCCAAGTCATACTCTCTCAGCCTCAGAGGAATGCAATAGCAAACCCCCTCTGAAGAAACTTGCCAAGAAATCCCAGTGATAAGTTAAGTTTACCATTAAAAATGAAGGTAAAGTTGCTCTCTAGTGGCAAGGTTGTCAACTTGTGTCTGACCATAGGGGGCGGTGATCATGTCCATTATTAAGCTGAAGAGCCAGTGTTGTCAGAGATTAGCCTGTGATCATGGGGCCAGCATGATTGCCCAGAATGCTGTTTACCATCCCACCAAAGTGGTACCTATTTATCTACTTGCATTTGCATGATTTCAAACTGCTAGGGACTAGTGATGGGAGCTCACCCCATCATGCGGCACTTGAACCTCGAACTGCCAACCTGCAGATCTTACAATCAACAGCATCTTAACCACATGAGCCATCACATCCCATGGGTTGGCATTAGGGTCACCTCAAGTCAAAAATTACTTGGAGGCACACAACAATAAAACAACAATATTTATATTAGCTAGCTAGGATGTAGACTCTCCATGCATATGTAAATGTAAAAGTCATTAGTAAACTTTTTCTAAGTTTGTAACTTGATACTGTCTGCCTTGTTTATGATGAGCCAGTTTCACTCCAAGGAATCGATGTGAGATTAAGGCATGTTTACTGCCACTCTGCTAAAACAAGGCTGATTCCTAATTGTTTTAGCATTTAAACTGTTCCCAAAGAGGCTAATACCCTGGGAAACTCTTAACTCCCATCACATGCAAATCCTATTTTGGCATACATTAATTCAAAGACAATGTTTTAATCACTACAAATGTACCTGCCTCTCTCTGGGGCAAAACTACAAACAGTGATTGCCCTTTCAGATTATCTTAGCTCAAAGGGAAGATGCTGGGCTTGATGCATTACAGACTGCATGTTGACAAACCAAGTTCCTACAAGGAAGGAGATAAAGCAGGGAGAAGGAGGAGGAGGAGAAATAGCATCCTCTTTTTATACATAACAGAGTCCTTTCTTGCACTGTATGACACCCTGTTTCTCCTTTCATATACATATAGGACTTATTTTTAAAGATGCATGACAATAAACCAAAGTGCCTTTGAACATGTGGACAAGGTTGTAGCCTAGTAAATGTAAACAGAGTAGTTATTTTTATATATGTCATGGCTATGAAAGGGCTCAAGGTCTGTAGATATGATGTAAAACCTTAATGGGCATGGAAAGAACAAGTGGATGTTCTTGTGAGTGTTCCTGTAGCAAGTGTCAATGCAGACTGAGAACATAAGAGAGTAAGATCGAATCACCTGCTTCAATGGATTTTTGGCTCCTTTTTCACACTTCCATGTCAGAAAAGAAAACTCACAGAACAGAGCACAAGTCAATAAAAATTCAATTCTGAATAATAGCTAGCCTGTTGTAGTACTGCAAAACTGGGGAATTATCTGCTCCTTGAATGTAATGACAGTTAATGCAGTGAAATAAAAATAATTTATGCATTCCAAGTAAACCAGCCAAGGAAAAATCACAGCCATTTTAAAAAATCATGTTTTTGGTGTGTTGCCTTATTAGTTTAGCTCACTGTTCAACTGAAAGGGGCTCTGTTGAGTAGACATCATTAGGGGGAAAATGTGGTGGAAAAACAGTATCTGAAACACACTAATAAAGAGAATAAACAAAAAGTGGCATATATAAGGAGATGTGAACATCTCTGTACTCATCCTGAAGGATGCTAGTTCTTTTTTACAAGACAGTGCATGACAAATGTGCCTGAGCAAGAAAGGAATGGATATAAGAAAGAAAAAAAAAAGATTTTATTTCAAGAAAGTCATTTGCTTAGTTAGTATATAACAAAATAAGCCAAGTGTTCATTTATGAGGCATGTGGTGTTCCATGCTGCCAATTGTTCCCATTTAGCTTCTCCTGAAGGCAGCAATAGCTTTCAGATCACAGAACATTCATCTATATGAGGTCCAAGCCATTGTTTGTTAATGATTTCTAATTTAGACATGTCTGTAGAACAGAATTGGGCAAAGTGTTCCTGTAGGGTGCAGGTGGCTCACAGGACTGTTTTTGTGGGCCCAGGCCTCCCCAGAAGAAATAATTTTTTTAAAAAACCAACGTTATTATTGTTACTCCAAATACCCTCTAAGATGTGGCATAGTGGTTTGAGTGTTTCAACAGCTCTGGAGACTAGGGTTCAATTCCCAGCTTAGCCATGAAACCCCCTGGGTGACCTTGGGCAAGTCACACTCTCTCAGC
>CM034702.1:9659811-9669986 GCA_020142125.1 Phrynosoma platyrhinos
ATTATTATTATTATTATTATTATTATTATTATTATTATTAACCTTCAGTATGCTGAGCCATGTAACCTTCCACCAACTTACTAATGAGACCATGGCACTGCCTTGCATAGTCACTGCATGCTGCACAGGGAGCAGGAATAAAGTGTCTGGCTATATCTCCCATGGCCAGATACAATAGGATTTACAGCAGGGCTTGGAGGACTCCAGGGAATATCTGTATTGATTTCATCATTTATGTCTGGTTATGGGGGATGTAGGCAGACACATTTCTGAGACTTTCTGCTTGCCAAGAAATGGTTGTGCAGGGCAGTATCAGGGGTTTATCAATTGGTTGGCATGGGGGATTTGGGCACTGTGTAGGGAGGATGGGAATAGCAAGCCAGTTTAGTGTCCAAAAAAGAATATCTGTACAGGTAAAGGAAACTTAATTGTGCACATGTCCCTACCAGAATTCTGCCCCATGTTTTTCATTTTTATACAATAAAAAAACATACTATTTCACTAAGTATAACAAGATTTTGTTGGTAACTGTCCTTAAGTCGATGTCGACTTATGGCAATCCTATGGATGAGACATCTCCAAGACCCTCTGTCCTCCACTGCTTTGCTTAAATCCTGCAATCCCTTAACACCCAAAGTGACCTCCTTAATAGAGTCCATCAATCTGGCATATGGCATTCCTCTCTTCCTCCTTCCCTCCACCTTCCCCAGCATTATTGTCTTTTTCAATGAGTCCTCTCTTCTCAGGATGTGCCCAAAGTACGACAGCCTCCATTTGGTCAACTTGGCTTCCAGGGAGGTTTCCAGATTGATCTGCTCTAAGACCCATTTGTTTGTACTTTTGGCTGCCCATGGGATCCTCAGCACTCTTCTCCAGCACCACATTAATCTCAAATCATTGATTTTCCTCCTTTCATCTTTCTTAACTTTCCAGCTGTCACATTCATACATGTTAATAGGGAATACAATGGCTTGTATGATTCTAACTTTTACACTCAATTGTCTATCTTTGCATTCTAGAATCTTTTCATAGCCATTCTCCCCATTCTTATTCTTCTTCTGATTTCCTGACTGCAATCCCCATTTCTATTAATGTTTGATCCCAAGTACGGAAATTCTTTTACTATTTCTATTTCTTCATTGTCTAGGGTGAACCTGTGAAGGTCCTTGGTGGTCATTATTTTTGTTTTTTTTAATGTTCAAAATTAAGCCTACCTTAGCACTTTCTTCTTTGATCTCCTTAGCAGGTGTTCCAGGTCTGTGAGATTTTCTGCTAGTACTATGGTGTCATCTGCATATCTTAGATTGTTGATATTCCTTCCTCCTATTTTCACTCCTCCCTCTTCCTTGCCCAAGCCTGCTTTTCTTATAATATGTTCTGCATACAGATTGAACAGATAGGGTGAAAATATGCAGCCTTGTCTGACCCCTTTGTCAATTGGAAACCATTCTGTTCTTCTGTGTTCTGTTCTGACAGTAGCTTCTTGTCCTGAGTACAGATTCCTCATCAGGACTATCAGATGTGTTGGTATTCAAATGTCTTTAAGGGCATTACATAGCCTTTCATGATATATGCAGTCAATGACTTTACTATAGTTTATAAAGCACAAGCTGATTTTCTTTTGGAGTTCCCAAATTTCAAATTCAGTAACAAGATTCTTCCCAACTAAAAGATAAATATATTGATTTTTTACATGGATGCTTCTAAATAGGACACTGCATATCATAATGGATTTCATTACTGAGCAGTTTTATAATTTCTTGTAAGGGCCTTTTTTAGAATTGTGTTTTTTTATTTTATTTTATTTTATTTTATTTTATTTTATTTTTATTCTGCTTGGCTATGAAACCAACTGGATGACCTTGGGCAAGTATGCTCTCTCAGCCTCAAGGGAAGGCAATCAAAATCCTCCTCTGAACAAAACACCATGATAGGTTCGCCTTGAGGTTGCATATGTTGGAAATGATTTAAACACACAACAACAACAACAACAACAACAACAACAACAACAACAAACAGGTGAGTAGACAGATTTACAGACAGACAGATAAACATGAGACAGATAAATAGATAATTCATAGAGTTGACATTTTTATTTGATTGGCTATCTGATTTCAGCCAATTGACCTAATCAGGAAAAATTCAAATACATTTGCAAAATTTAAAACAGTATGGCATGTGCATGCATGTACACTGTATCCACAGGAGATTCATTCTCAGACCTATTGTGTATAGTGAAAATCATGGCTAATTGTCACTTCTATATTTCTGATGGAAGTTGATCATAGAGATCAGATGTGGGTAAGCAAAACTGGGGATACCAGTCCTGTTGATACAGGTGTCATACTGTATTGCAAAAACCTAAGTATGTTGCTTTTTGAGATATCTACTATAGCTAGATGGCCATTTGTTATCTGAAGAAACTTGCCAACTAAACCCTGTGACAGGGTTTAGGGTTACCATAGGTTGCCATAAGCTGAAAATGACTTGGAGGCAAACAATAACCAACTCAGTGATTTTATGATTCTAAAAGAGATTCCTCTATTTGAAAGTTTCTACTTTACCAATAGGCTGCTCATTCCAAATCTTGCTTAAATGTCATGAACCATTAGAAGGCAGAGCAGAGGCCTTGAAGTTGACATATTTCAACCAAAGTAAAACATAAAATAAAGCTGGATGATGTTGCTCCTATTTGGATCCTCCATCCTATGTTTTCATACCATAACTACTGAGGTGTCTTGAAAAGATAAAACTTTCAGTATCACATAAACGCTCATACCTCCCTTACCTGTGCTTTCATCTGTGCTTTCTTCCGAGACATGCTCATTTTGGTGGACCCACTCCCCATTGCACTTGAAGAAGATCTGCATTGCAGGCGCAGCTCTGCAGCGCAACACTATAGGATTGCTTTTGATTATGTATGCATCATCCGGCTCCTGAATAAAATGGGGCAGTGTCCCAGGAGCAGACGGGATAGATTCTGGAAGGATTTCACTATTGTCATTTCCTGTAAATATAAAGGGGAAAAATGTAACATAATATCTGGAGTTTCCTCCAAATCCCAGTATGAAATATTTTCCATTTCAAGTAGATAATTGTACCTAAGGGTAAATGATTAGGTAGGTTGTTTCATAGTACTTTTAAAAAGATTGGGAACCTGTCTCAATCCAAAATATGAATTCAATTTAAGTAAAGATCTTAGTGGTTACATTGCAATGGTGTTTAATGTGAAGGCAACAGAAATTTATTTATTTAATACATATACATCCTGCCTTTTAGCCCACATTGGGATTCAAGGCAGGTCAAAAATATTAATTGTAACACAGATCAAACCTAACACTAGAACATCAGTAATGTCTGTCTGTCTGTCTATTCATCTATCTAAATCAATCAATCAAACAAACAAACAAACAAAAAACAAACTATGTAGGACCCAAGACACTAGCATGGAATTTTAAAATTTCTAAGTGCCAGTAACTAGGCAATAGTACATTAATGTCAGCTTTTTGGAATGGAAGAAAAACATACCAGAGAGAGAGGAATGGCCAAATAATCATATAAAGGGGTATGCTATTTGTTTGTTTCTTTTCTTACTATTAAATTTATAACCACTTTTCTCCAGAATGGAACCCAAGATGGCGCACACACAAGTTAAAGCAAAGTACAGGATGTACTTTTTTAAAATCAAAGTTACAGGATGGTAGCATGGAAGCAGCCAACAACAAGGCTCTGCTCCATGTACTCCTGTGGTTTGAAAATAGTGAGAGCAAGAGAAACCACTCCTCTGAGGATCTTAAAACTCAGGAAGGCTCATAGGGAAGAAAAGGTCTTTCACATAGTCTGGACACAAGCCATATATAAGGGGTAGGGGGTGTTGTCATTGAGAACTCCAAAAGGTTGGGAGTGGGACCACAAGAAGACTGTTTTTAGGGTCTAAGTCTCCTAAACCTGCAGATTAAAAGCTTCCACTGTCTGAATACATAGGATGGACCAGTCTTGCTGAAAATCTAGTTTGGAAGTCCACATGAAGACCCAATATAGATTGCATTGATGACTGTGTTTGGCTTGAAAGTTTTGGAAATATTTTAAAGCAATCAATGTATGGGTAACAGTATGCACCACTTGACACTGCATAGACCAAAGGCAGGCTATACAGTGGACTCTTCACATTCACTGAGATTAGGAGCACAGGGCCCCCATGAAAGTGTGGGGGGCACACAAATAAGAATACCTTTTAAAAAAAATCTTTAATCTGAGAAAACACCTCTCTAGGAATCTTTAGATCTTCCAATGCAGCTCTATGGCCATCATCTGACAGAAGGTGACAACCAACAAATGCCTAGAGAAGTGTCTCTAGGATTCTCTAGATACACCAGTGTGTCTCTATGGTCAATTTTTGGCAGATATTGTAGGGCCTAGATATACCTTACCTACAGAGAACATTTAAATCAAAGCTGTGAATAATCAAATCCACAAAAGTCAAAGTCACAAATGTGGAGATCCAACTGTAATCATTTTTATTACAGGTTGAGTCTCCCTCTCTAGAATTCAAAAATCCAAAATATTCCAAAATCCAAAATTGGCTGACATAGTGATACATTTGCTTTCTGATAGTTCAGTGCACACAAACTTTGTTTCATGCACAAAACTATTTAAAAATATTGTGTATAAAATTATCTTCAGGCTATGTGTATAAGGTCTATATGAAAAATAAATGAATTTCATCTTTAGACTTGGTTCCCATCTCCAAGATATCTCATCATGTGTATGAAATTATTCCAAAATCCCCCCCTCAAAAAAAATCCACAAAACAAAAACCCCACAAAAATTCAAACCACCTCTGGACACAAACATTTTGGTTCAGAAAGAGACTTAACCTGTAGTACTGTTAGCATTAGCAGCATCCACAGTAACAGTAATATTGAAAAGAACAATAGAGAAAAGAAAATGAAAAGAAAAAAGAAAAAGTGGGAGATAAGTCAGTTCAGTTCACATTTTAATATGAATTTGCACAATGCACACATTTTGCACCAAAATTCAAACAGAAATATGGATCTATTTCAATATCCACATTTCCCCCCGTGTTATAATGCCATTATACAATGGAAAAATGCATTAAAATGTATAAGATAAAATATGTGTATCTTAACAAAAACACTGTGCAGAAGCAGTTTATACAGGAAAAAACTGTTTGAATGAAAGGTGTATATTACACACATTTGCATAAAATAACATATAGATTAGGATAGATGAATATTAGAATATACTATTACAATTAGAAACTGATGGAAATGGTACAAGAACATCTTGATGTTGGAAAAATTGGAAGTTTAGGCTGCTTGTACATAAAAACCAATGCAGTTTGACACTGCTTTAAATGTCATGGCTCAGTGCTATGGAATTCTGGAATTTGTAGTTTTGTGAGACATTTAGCCTTCTCTGTCAGAGAGCTCTGGTGCCCCAACAAACTACAATTCCCAGGAATCCATAGGATAAAACCATGACAGTTAAAATGTTGTCAAGCTGCATTAGTTCTGCAGTGTAGCAGCAGCCAAAAGGCTTCATTTTACTAGATTTTATGTCAATATTGCTTCTAGAAAGATTCACTCATTCAGATGTGAAACACAGAGCCTGAACTCTGCTGGTGAACCTTTTTGGGCCATTCTACTTGTAAGGAAAGGAAGAATATGAATGATCATAGTGCTATCAAATGGCTTCTTATAGCCATTTTAATTGAGTCATATTCTATGGTAGCAGAAGGAAGGAGGAAAAAATAATAATGCTGCTATCAGTTCCAGAAGGAGATAAAGACTCTTCTGGTATGTTTATGCCTTGGCAGTTTAGTGAGGATACTCATTGCTTAGAAAAGCTACAGTCATCCTGAGGGACCAATTTATGCAGCAAGATTAAAGACAACTGGTATGAATAGCAGGGGGGAAATGATAGCCAAGGGGGTAGAATTCACAGGGAAGCAAAGTCAGTATGAAAGGGGGGGTGGGGTAATACTGAATTATCATTTTACAAATAAAACAGGCATGAGAGATGTGAAATATTCAGTAGAATGAAAATCATGGATATTCAGACATCAGCACTGCATTTCTTAGAGCGTTGGCTGATATCCCCATTTTGCAGACTTGACAGTGCCATCATTGTTAGGGAGGGAGAATAAGAATCACACTCGTCCAACTTTTTACAGATGTAAATGCACACACATCTGTGCAGAAACACCAACAGGCATAAAAGGCAGAAAGTGGGAGAGTACAGTATGTTGGAATGCACAGCATCAGTGACGGCAATGGTAGAAAAAGAGCCCAGCTTGCAAATGTGCCATAAACAGAAAACAGAAACTAACAATCTGAATCTAAAGTGAGCCAAGACAAAGATAATTCCTGACCATTATCATTATGCAATCATGCATGTAGATGCAAAACATTTTGCTGCTTACAAATGGGGAACACGGAGCCAAATAGTTGAACAGCCCAACTCAATTTGTGCACTCATGGTAAACAAAGAAAAGATTGTGTACAAGCCACTACCCAAGTTAAATAATGTACAGAACATTCTCAAACAACAATACTGCAGCTCCCCATTCAATCATATGAAGCCACTTACAATGAAGCCCCGGAAGAAATTGAGCCCATTGTGTGTGGAGAGAGGTGTGTTTACTGGGATGATTTGGGATGGAACAATTTGCTATACTGTTGTGGGGATTACCTTAGCTGCAGCATTTTCTTTCACTTCTACATTTTCTTTCACTTCATTTCACCACTGTAAGAAGCAGTTACCACACAACCATGATTTTGGTAAATCTAACGCCATTTCCGCCTTGGATGTAGTACCATCCTGGGACTTTGGTGTAGGCTTGGGTGCATGGTGGTAGTGGTTGCCTCACATACAACAGTGGTGGAGGTTTTTGTTTTGTTTTGGTTTTTTGTCTCAGCAACTCTCCACTGCCCCCAAAATAAGATATATGGGAATTATCATATATCTAGGTCATTTGAGAGAGAAGCATGCTCAAATCTGCAGCATTGTCTTTCGCAGATTTGATTATTCACAGACTTGACTAATATGTTCTGTTTAGGATCTCTAGGTCCCCCAGCAATTCTATGATCAACTTCTGCCAGATGATGGTCATAGACTTTGTGGATGACCTAGAAATTCCTAGAGAGCTGTTCTCAAAGGTTAAAAAAGAAAAAGAAAAGTAGTGTTTTATTTCTGTATTTTTCACTATCATGTAGGATTGGATCCTGCACCCTTAACCCCAGCTACTGTGGAGGGCCTACTATATAGTGAAAAACAATTTAAGTGAGTGAGGATTCTTTTCCCCTTGGGAAGTTGTGCATTTTTCTGTACATAATAAAATAGACTATTGTAAGTTTTCTGCACAGATTCTAGAATTCCAGCACAGTTCTCAAGAACTGTGCAATTTCTATTTGCCAGAATAATACTCCATCTTAATTCCCATTTAAGTTTCTAAAAGGATTGGGAACTCCAAATTCAATTCCATTCAGGAAATTGATGGAGTCCCATTCCATTCTTAGAGGAAGGGAACTGTGCAGAAATTGCTATGGATTTATTGGAACTAACTATCTTCTGTTATCTCACAAGGGACCTGGAATAGCATGTTCAATTGTCATGCTGCTTTGCTTTCAAGGAAAAGAGGAAGAAGAAGGGCAAAAGAAAAGGAAGATCTGCCCAGCCAAAAAGCCAAGCATAGTCATTCCCACATTTCTTCACCTGAATGATGTAAGCCTACAGGACCTTAGAAGTTGCAGAGGATCCATCGCTTCATTCCACCACCCCAACTCCAGGTTGAATTTTCTTCTCAAATTTATTTGCAGCAGAAATAGGAAGGATGACTCTTTTTAAAATAATAATAATAATAATAATAATAATGAACAAAAATATTTTAGATTTTAAAGTGCTTAGCAATTTTATAAAAAAGAATAACAACTGTAGAGTTGGAAGGGGGCTAAAATTACCCAGCTCCCTACCAGTGCAGGAATTTACAAATACAGGAATCCATGATATTTAGTTTCCAATTCAAAACCTCAGACAAAAGGAAGTCCACTATATTGAGTTATCCCATTACATTGTTGAATAGCTCATACAATTGGGAACAGGACAGTTTTGATAATGTAAATTTGTCCAACACAAACCATTTGCTCTATGGAACACACATTTTAAAACCAGATTTATTTTAAAGTTCAACTGAAAATACTTTTGTGGAAATAAACAGCATTAACCATGTTAAGACAAGGCACTAGGTATGCCATTAGCCAAGTGTTCCATTCTAAATTTTCCCAATTTTATGGACTATGATTTGGCAGCTTTTTACCACTGATATAGCTCCATAAAACCAAACAGCATATTATTGCTGAAAATATGCTTTAGACAATATGTAAGAGAAGGGAAGAAAAAGGAGTGTTCGTCATAACAAAACAAATATCTTGCTCTTCTAGAAATGGTCTTTGGAGCAACCTGAATATTTACAAGGAGAAGAAACAGCAAGGTAATATCATGTGACTGAAAATGTAAACATGAATCCAAATCTTGTCAGTCATTTCAACTCCATTCTCTGACTTGAAGAAAAAAAATTAGTGCACTGGGGGAGAGGGTGGATGGTGACAGTGAAATCCATAGGCATATCAACAGAATAGCTGAAGATGGATCAGTGAGCATTCAACCATTTTAGGCATCAAGTGCAAAGCACTCATGTGGGAGAAGTTCAGCTTGGCCCCAAAGGAAATACTCAGTCCGGAAAAGGCCAGAAATACAGCTTGTTTCACGAAACTGTACACACACACATCAATAATCTTTTGTCTTCCTCTGTCCTTTACACTGAATTCTCCAGTGGCCGGTGTAAAAAAGAAATAATTATAGGTGAAGACTAGAAGGCTGGCTTGGTCAGGCACCTGCTGGGCTGTACAACCCTTTGGACAGACTATTTCTTTACTTGCTGCCTGTTCACCTGATCTTTCCAGGAAGGAAAAATCAATGCATCAACAGTGAGGAAGCTACTGGGAATACTAGGGAAGGAACCAGCAGCCTCTTTGTTTTGCTGGAGCAAGGAAAAGGTGGGTAGAAAGCCTTACAGAGGCTCCTCATAGCTGAACAAGGCCAATGGATTAGTGTTCACTTTTGCTATTTTTGCTCAGATCTCACAATCCACTTCAAATGTAAAAGACAACCTATTTCTGTAAGGAACACCAGTGCTTCCATTTAGAAGGCTACCTTAAACCCATTTGGATGGGCCACAGTTTGAACGTAGGATCTGGTCTTTCTGACTTTAGTAGTGTTCACCCCAGAATCAAGAGAAGCACAAGATTGCACCCTTAATCTCAGCCCTTCCCATCTCCATTTACTTTGGCTATGCAGCTTGAGTTAGATTGTTTGAACAGATGACAGCATCACAAAGATGCCAAAAAACAAACAAAAGAAAACTGAGACACGCTACGATGCATTTGCTATATGCAAGAAAAGTGCATTACCGGAGAAAAGCACATTTGTTATTCAGATGGAAATGTGCAACCAGACGGACTTGTCTACACATTCTTAATCAAGGAGACTTGACCCCCTTCCCTTTTTTTTCCATGAGGATTTCTTTTAAAATTACTTAAGATGTTGATGAGAGCTGGAGATTTGATGTCCACACAAATCTCTAGTACCTTTAATACATGGATTTGCTAAAGCCTACAGGGACATGGTGCTTAGCAAAGACTGACAATAAAAGAAACAGCAAGAATGGCCAGCAATAGAACATGCACACTGATTTATTTCAAAGCTCATAAAGAGAGTAAAGAATTACAGTGTGTCTGTGTCTGTGTCTGTGTCTGTGTGCATACACATGCACAGGGAGAAAGATCCACTTATAATTTATTTTCTAGCCTAAGATGAAAGTTGGCATTTACATGACTTCACCATGTGTCCATATCCCTGATAGGTTGTCTCAGATGATTTTTGACTCTTCCAGGCACTAATGATGTAATAGAGATAATACTACACTTATACCAACTCAGTTCTAATACTTTGTTATTAAGCTGGGCAGCCCTTTTTTTCTGTTAAAGGAAATATTCCTAGCAGAGAGTGAGGATCAAGTCAGCAGTGTACACAATTAGAACAAAATCTGGGCAAGGTCATTTCCTCTCCTTTTATTATGGCACCCACCATTCTCC
>CM034702.1:9669996-9698366 GCA_020142125.1 Phrynosoma platyrhinos
TCTGACAAGCTTTTGGGCCCTTTCACAGCTCCAGCCAACAGTGCTACCATTCTGCATCCTATGGAATCCTGGGCTTTGTAGTTTGGGGACCTACTAGAGCTCTCTGGATGAAAATACTAAATATGCCATTCTAAACAGAACATTCAAGGATTCTAGTTGACATAGCATTTAAAGTGGACTCATTGTGATTGCACAGTTAACTATAAAATGGCTGAAGTATTTCCCTATGCCTCCACACCCAGTGGTCTGCCAGGAGACGTACAGATTGCTTTAGACAGAGGGCTGAACTGTAAAGTACCTTTAAAAGTAGGCCAACAGCCAACAGAAAATAGGCTGGAAGTTGCATTAGAACTGCTGGTTGCTCAGCCCAGGACTAGTTGATGGTGAGGAGGCTCTCTTGCTTATCTAGAAGATGGTGTGTAAACAGTAGAGATAGAATCAAGGAGGACATATAACAGATGAAGATTAAAAAAAAAATCCAGGTTGATATAGACCACCCTGCACTGCTACTCTTTCTCTTTAAGATTATTCCCTGGAGGTAAGAGTCAAGTGTGTGCAAAAAAAGATCTAAAAAGACCCACTTGATCAATCATATATTAGGGCTATAAGGGACTGCAGAGTTCATCTAATTCAGGTGTAGGAAACTAGGGGTTCCAGATTTCCATCAACCTCAACCTGCACAGCTAAAGTGAGGGATTATGGGAGCTTCAGTAAAATAAAATAGGGACATGGTGGGTTAGCAGTTAAAACTCTGACTCTGATGACCACAACGTTGGCAGGGTGGCAGGTCAGCAGTTCAAGACCCAAGCACTGTGTGACAGAATGAGCTCCCATCACTAGTTCCAGGTTCTGCCAACCTAGCTGTTTGAAAGCATGTAAAAGTGCAAGTAGATATACAGGTACCACTTCAATGGGAAGGTAACAGTGTTCTTTGCAGTCATATTGTCCACATGATCACACAGTTTTTCTTTGACAATGTTGGATCTTTTATATATATATCTATATATATAGATATATATAGATATATAGATAGATATATAGATATATATCAGGAGGACCAAAGATCACCACTACTCATGTAGTCCAATGTCCTGCTCCATGGAGGATCTTCAATGGAGGATTCAATCAGAGCATTCCTGACAGATAGCCACCCAGTTCTGCTTTAATACAAAAACCCACCACTTGCAGAAACATTCTATATGACTGTTTGTCCTACTGCTTAGCCAAAATGTGTTTTTCTCCAACCTTCCACTGACTGGTTGTGGTATATCTGGCTTTGTTTTTCTATTTATGTTTTCCCACACTTCTAAAGCAGCTTCCATAAGTGAAGTCAAGATCGGTCTAGACCTATCTCACTGAAGAAAATGCTGCAAGAGTTTAACATTATTTGTATCTATACACTTTGTTTTCCCACAGAGTTCCTTAGATTTATCTACAACTTTTATTGATTCTGTCTGTTGGAAGAGAGCAAAAATCCCCTAATACTAGTATCTTACTCCCCACCTGTCACCACATCTTGCTGTGTTGCTAATATTTCAGGGCTACATTCCAATGCACTATACTGGTAAAGTACTGCACTTCATTATTAGCTATACGTTGGCCAGGAGCAGAACAACATATCTTTGTAGAGACACAGAAATTTCCCCACAGTAAAAAACCAAAACCAAAACCAAAACCTAAACAATTGTTCAGCACAAAGATATATTCGTGTGTACCTTGATGTTCCTCTTCCTTCTGCTATTTTTTCCTGATTAAATAGTGAAGTTTGCAAGCATAGCTAAAGTGTTCTCTAAATAGACCATATGGAGTCTGATTATTCTACAACAGATATTTCACTAGTTCTGGAATGATGTGCAAATAGCAATTTGAAATTATTTATCCAGTTTGTGGCCACAGAAATTTATGGGATGATTTCATCAAATTTCACCAAAGTATATTTATTTCTTCCTCTGCTTGTTTCTTTTTCCTGTCCCTGAAAAGGGAAGCAATGATTGCGTTCCAAGCCTAGCCACCATTTTGCATTCTGCACAGTGCCCTGGACCTAATGTGATTCATGGGCATGTAGAGAAAAAGAGATTTTGCCTCCAGGAAAGAAATAAATTAAATAATAATAAAAAATAAAAAGTACAGAATATTTGGAAACAAATTTTTAAAATACCTTTTGGGGGAAAGATGAGGAGGAGGAGATAGAAAAATCTTAGTGAACATTCTTTTCTGTATTTACTTTGTCATAAGTTAGATTTACAACCTCATAACTTTTTCTGGTCACATTTACATTTATGGTATCATGACAAGAAAATGGAGAAACAGAATGGTTGGCAAGGGGACCAGGCAAGGCAATTATTACCTTTCTTATTCAACGTGTATGCAGAAAATATCATACAAAGAGCAGGTTTAGACAAAGAATAAAGAGAAGTACAGATAGGTTGAAGGAACATCAATAATCTGAGACAGGGGTAGGCAACCTTTTCCCTTTAAGGGCCGAGGGACTTCAGCTCCCAGAATCCCAGGAGCTATTGGACAACATGGGACTATTGGACAACATGGCTGAGGCTTCTGGGAGCTGAAGTCCCTCAGCCCTTAAAGGGGAAAGTTTTCCTACCCCTGATCTAAGATATGTATATGAAACCCTACTGCAGGGGTAGGCAACCTTTCCCCTTTAAGGGCCGAGGGACTTCAGCTCCCAGAATCACAGGAGCTATTGGCCAACATGAGCCTATTGACCATCATGGCTGAGGCTTCTGGGAGCTGAAGTCCCTCGGCCCTTAAAGGGGAAAGGTTGCCTACCTCTGCCCTACTGGTAAAAGAAAACATAATGGATATGGAAAAATTACTAAGGAAAGTCAATGAAGAAAATGCAAAGGCAGACTTGTTGCTGAAAACAAAATAATGACCACAGAGGATCAACATAAATTCAAGCTAGATAATGAAGAAATCAAACTAAAGACTTTCTGTATTTTGGATCAAAGATTGATCAGAACAGAGACTGAGGTCAAGAAATGAAAATAAGACTAGGAATGGGAAGGGCAATGATTAAATAACTAGACAAGATCCTAAAGAATAAATATATGCAACTGAGCATGAAAGTTAGAATAGTCCAAGCCATTGTATTTCCCATCACTATGTACTGGACAGTGAAGAAAGTAGATAAAAAGCAAATCAACTCATTTGAGATGTGGTGCTAGAGAAGAGTGCTGAGAATACCATGGACAGCCAAAGGACAAACAAATTAGTCATCGGACAGATGAGACACGAACACTGCCTTGATACCAAACTGATCAAATTGAGGCTGCTGTTCTTTGGCCACATCATGAGAAGGCATGACTCGTTAAAAAAGAAAATAATGCTAGGAAAGGCGGAAGACAGTAGAAAGAGAGGAAGACTACACAATGGATGGCTATTCAATGAGGGAGGTCATGGGCCTGAATCTATAAGACCTAAGCACAGCAGTGGAGGACAGGGTATCTTGAAGATGTCTCATCCACAGGGTCACCATGAATCGAGGTCCACTTTAGGGCAGCAAACAACAACATGACTACAAATGTCTTCTCCAAACCCACCTTAAAAGCCAGGCTGCTACACCAACTGAAGGAGTATCATGCAGGATGCTGAAGGATGTTGCATTTAGAGACATCTCCTACCAGTGAACTGTGATCGGATAAGCAGTTGTCACAGGGCTCCACAGGCACCCTTGCCAATGCGTGTCACATCACAGATTGCTAGCAAGAAGGATGTAGGTGCATCATCTTTCAGCACCCCATTCACCTCATCATTGAATGCCCCACTCAGTGTCACCATCCTCCAATGCCCTACTTATCAGTGTCCCAAACCTTCTTCAGTGGGTGTGGCTGCCTGGCTTTTAAGGAGGATTTGGGGAATTTGAATTGGGAAAGAGATCATAGCTATGCCTTCCCCCCCGCCGCCCTTTTTGTCAAAGACAAAAAAAAAAAAAAAAAAAGCTGTGGTGAAAGGGCTTCCTCCACACACAAGGAAACAGGCAACAGATTGAAATGCAAAGGCAAAATAAAATAAAAAGGTGCTTTAGTTTATCCACAAGAAATTGTACAGGGGCTAAATTGTTCTGACATGCTCCAAAGGCAGGATGAGCCATTCTGGACATACATATTCTTTTCCTTTTAGATTTCTGTAGAGATACTGCTCATGTTTCATTTCAGTGGAACTTGCAATCATAATTGGGTTGCCAAGATAATATCCGTACAAGTGTGATATGGTAAGACAATGTCAAAAATAAAATAAAATAAAGAGATGTCTGTGCCGTTGAAACAGAGATGACTTTCTGATATCAGGTTGTAGCAAATAATGTCATAGTGAGTGTGGGAAGACAACTGTTCAATGTCAAGGCATTAAAGGGGGGGCAATGTTAACACATCTCTCGGTGTGACAGTGTGATGCACAGACAACATCTCAACAGTGTCAGGGGGATGCTGATGTGAGCAGCATTGCAAATTTCAAATCAAAGCATGCCATTGGAATCTACAACTCCTGCCTCATTTTTTAAGCTGCAAGGATGTGTTAAACCTTTTTAGCACTTCATATCAATAGAGGAATTCTAGAATACCATTTCATGCTTCCTAATGCACCATGATCTCTAGAGAGGCACTATCTGATTACATTTTCCTTTGGATAACAGAGCACTGGAGACCTGAGCCTCTTTGTAACATTTGTTTTATTTAAAATTATGGAAGGAAGGCTGTCATGTACTGGCTAACATCAGCTCAGAGACACAAGCTTCAATAAAACAGAAAGCTTTATTCAAGAAACCAAAGTTGTATGAGAGGGAGAAGAAATGGGTAAGGTTAGAAAGACACATTGGGCAACTTCAGCATTATCCCGACATTAATCTGTGAATAAAGTGGCAAAATTGTGCCACTTTTTACTTTCAGGGAAATCCAGCCTTGCTGATATAAGGATTGCCATGTTGGCTCTCCATACTTATATGAGTGCTTTGATCAAGAAAATGGAACATTTCTAGACTACATGGCCAGGTTTTATCTGTGCAGCCATTAACCTTTGCTGTTTTGTGTTGTCAAGTTATTTCCAACTTATGGCAACCTTAAGGCAGATCTATTATGGAGATTTCTGGGGGAAAATTGTTCAGAGGGGGTTTGTAATTGCCTTCATGTGAGGCTTGAAAAAGTGTGACTTGCCCAGGTTCACCTAATGCATTTTCACAGCTGGGCAGGGCTTTGAACCCTGTTATACCATAATCCTAGTCCAATACTGAAACTATTACACCATGATAACTCCAGGGACATAACTAGGGGGTGTGGGTTCAAACCACACCAGGTGACACCCTAAGGGGACGGGTGACACCATTAATCCCCAAGCATCTGCCTTTGGGCAGAAATGGGCTGTAGTGTTCACCTGCATCCCTTTGAAACACTAAAGAGATGGTGTGAGTGGGGCGAGGCTCAATGGGAGAAGGGGAGAAGCCCCAGGGTTAGCCTGGAGAAGAGATGGTTAAGAGGTGATATGTTTCAATATTTGAAAGGATCTCATATTGAGGAGGGAGCAAGCTTGTTTTATGTTGCTCCAGAAGACCTGGACCTGTAACAATGGATATAAGCAACAGCAAAAGAGATTCCACCTAAACATTAGGAGGAACTTTCTTACAGTAAGGTCTGTTTGACAGTGGAACACTCTCCCTTGGAGAGTGATGGAATCTCCTTCCTTGGAGGTCTTTAAACAGAGGCTGGATGGCCATCTGTCAGTGATGCTTTGATTGAGAGTTCCTGCATGGCAGGGGGTTGGACTGGATGGCCCTTGTTTTCCCTTCTGACTCTATGATTCTATGATTAGTAACAAAAACATTCTGAAGGATTCTGCATGGTATTGTATAGGAAGGTCAATGGGGGGGTAACATCAGGTTACCAACTGGGTGACACCAACCCTAGCGATACTGCTGGCTAGCTCTCCATTTGATGACAGTCCATTAATCTCTGCATCAAAGCAAAAACACTTGGTTTAAACTAGTCTCTTTACATGTTCTTTTCATTGATTTTGCAATCTCAGTTTTAGAAAGCAGGCACGGAGACAGGCTGGCTGCAGGCACAATGGCTGCTATGTCTGGTTGGATGTTTCACTTTCCTTTCATAACACTTGGTTTTGTTCTGTTGAAGCGTTTTAGAGAAGTATCAAGGTCATTGGAGTTTATTATTTTTAAGTAATTTGTCAAAGGTTTTTTTAGGTACAAAGAAAGTAGCTCATCATGTGCAACAAAGTTAAAGTTTTCAGAGCAAAACTGAGGTTACCATAAGAAACACTGTATGGCCAGGGACCCCAGGAATTTAAAAAAAAAAAAAATTGAGGGAGGCAAAATTGGCAGGTAAATTATTAATTTTGCCTACCTGAAGGTACTTGCAAAGGTGTCAAGCTTCTTTGCACATCCATTATCATTCAAAACATGAAGACTTACAAGTTTAAGGTATATGTATATGCAGAAGTTCCTCTCAGTGGGTTCAGTATAGCTTACTCCTAAGTGAGGGTGCATGAGACAGAGTTCAGGCAGGTCCATGAAGTTGACACCAAGAGTTATCTCACTGGGTGACACCCGCCCTAGTTGACACCACTATTTCTAATAGCACCATAGGCAGCCCAATCTGTTAATGCAGACCTGCATCTGGATTCCTCTTTAGCCAAGCAAAAAGAAAGGAATGCATATCTGGCTTAACTTAAATGTACAATGGTTTACCAGACTGGGAACTACCATTGTGCCAATACACTCCCTTTTTCTCACAAGCCAAAGAGGAAAAACATCCCTATTAAAACAGTTTCTCAATGCATTTTATTTATTTAATATTTTTTTTTTATTTATTGCGCTAATCTCTCACCTTTCTCTCAAAATGGGATCCAAGGTAGATTGTAGTAATTTTTAAAAGGTCCAACTAAAACATTAATATACAAAAGTTGAAAAGGAGTTCAACATCTGCATTATTAAAATGTGATTAAAATAGCTAAAATACTAAAAAGGTCTAGAACATATTTAAAACAGAGTTTCAATAAAATATTTAAAGATGATAGACAGACTTCCAGAACCTAGGAGCAGCCATGAAGAAGGTTCTCTCCTAAGTCCTCACCAACCATGTCTGCAAGATGGTGGGACTGTGAAGAAGCCCTCCACTGCAGATCTTAATATGTGCTCTGGCTACGGTCTTTCAGATAGATGGACCCAAACCATGCATGGCTTTAAAGGTCAAAACCAGCACTTTCAATTCTGCCCAGAAATGGACCAGTAGCCAATGCAGCTGTTTCAACAGGAGATCCCTGTTGAAATGATCCCTTTATTCAGCCCCGGTCAACAGTCTGGGTGAGGATTTTAGACCTAATGAAGTTTCCAAAGGCAGCCCCACATAGAGTAGCTACAGTAATGCATACGGGATATAATAAATGCTAAAGCCAACACAACATTAAATTGTAAATATTAGGTTTGATGAAGTAGAGAGATGTAATAAATGGGGGAGAGGACCCACTGTGGCTTACTCTGACTACAAATCAATTTCATCTCTAATCCCAAGCAAAAAAGCACATAATAATGTTTAGATTAGTGAAAAATGCAATGAAATATGCATATGAAACATCGTTTCACTGTATGTGAAAATAGCATTAAAATGTATCATAGAAGGATAATGGTTTGCCAAAACTGTGGGCAGATAAAACTGGGTATAAAAAATGCATGTACTCAGAGAAAAATGTGGACAAAAATATATACAGATATCCACTTATACTTTAAAATAAATTCATCCTTTGGAATGAACTGAACTGTGTTGTACTGAATTGTACAGAAATGTTCGGAGTGTTGGAAGAATTAAAGCTAAGACTGGAAAAATAAGAAAAATGGAAAGAAAACCAAAACCAACACGGGCTTCCATTCTTAGATAAAACACGATCAAAGAACAAACAGAGACCACAGTTGAGATCTGGAAGAAGCAGGGAAGCCTGTTGCATGTGGGCTTTTTTCCCCCTCCTGACTGCTAAAAAGCTTTTGTGTGTGACTGCCTAAAAGCCAAATGTCTGCACTGTAGTTTAAGGAAGGAACAATATGTGAGGATCAATACATTGCCTGTTCCTCGGCTTCTGTCTTTTCTATTTAGCTGAAGAGTCTTCTTTTCTTTTACTTTTATTTACTCCAAGCAGTAATTGTCTTGAGAGTAGAATCTCATGCTGATCTTATTCGGGATTGTTAAAGATGACCTCCATGCAAACCAAACATTGTTGCAACGTGGAAGAAATTTTGTTACTACAAAACTATAGTCTGCAATCTTGTACTGCGACAAGAAATTCCAAGGTACTGAGAGCTAGTAAAACAAGCTCGCTTGACTGCATCTTTCACACAGCAATGAACACGGCCGTGACTATTCAAACCCTGTCTTTCATCAAGCATTTTAAATTTTAAACCTTGCCAGGTGCATAGAATTAAAAGCTCAGGCACAAGAGAAATTAGTTGTTTAGAGCATTTGCTTTTTTTAATAGGAGAAAAATACCACACTACCTAATTAACCAACTAATATATATATATATATATATATATATATATATATATATATATATATATATATATATATCATATATATGTATGTATGTATGTATGTATGTATGTATGTATATATATATATATATATATATATGTATGTATACATATATATGTATATATAGCATATATACATAGCATATATAGCATACATATATAGCATATATAGCATACATATATAGCATATATAGCATATGTATGTATATAGCATATATATGTATGTATGCTTTGTGGAAAGATGGGGGGGCATGATGGTTCAATTTGTGAATGCACATTTTTCTTTGAAACACTGTATTTCAAATGGAGATGCTTTCATCCACATTTTCCCCCTCCGTTATTATATTTAAGAGAAAAGATATTAAAAACAGCAGAGATAATTTACATCAGTACCATTTTGATATGGTCTCGGGAGGCAGAGATAGGTTATTAACCTATTAATACCTTAACAAAGAGATCTCAGTATCAGACATACCTTCTAAAGAGCCAGTACACTGACTACCATGAGTCACTGGGAACAATTCAAGATTTTAGTAGTTGTGTGAAAAGCCCAAAGTTTTTCAGAATTCAAGGACTTGGAGGAGTGCCTTTCACTGCACTCTTGGGATTTAAGATCAATTGGAGAAGGTCTGCTAGTTGTACCTTGGATTAGAGTGTCCTATGAACATGGAAGAACAGACTGCAACCCAGCTATAGAAATATGAAGATTTGGCTGCCTCCACTCAGTGATACAATTGACTGATATCAATGATGACATTATAATTATCAATAATTATCATTATTACTATCATTAGTGTTCCTCTCATAGGCTGCATCTACACTGCAGAAATAATCAAGTGTGGCACCACTTTAACTGTCATGGATCAATGCTGTAGAATTCTGGAAATTGTAATTTTGTGAGACATTTAGCCTTCTTTCAGAGAACTCTGGTGCCACAACAAACTACAAATCCCAGGATCCCATAGCCATGACCAGGGGTAGGCAACCTTTCCCCTTTAAGGGCCGAGGGACTTCAGCTCCCAGAAGCCTCAGCCATGTTGGCCAATAGCTCCTGGGATTCTGGGAGCTGAAGTCCCTCGGCCCTTAAAGGGGAAAGGTTGCCTACCCCTGGCCATGACAGTTAAAGTGGTGTCAAACTGGATTATATCTGCAGTGTGAATGCAGCCCTAGTGTGCTGGATTTTCTATTTGCTGCTTTATTTGTTTTTATGGTTTATGTTAACAGGTTTAAACTCTTAGAGGAGGAGGAGGAGGAGAGGAAGAGGAGGAGGAGGAGGAAGGCTTTCAAAGTATAATAAATATTGTTTTTCTTACTATATGCTATTTTTATTAGTTGTGTACATACATACACATCAAACATACATATATTATAGCTTTTGGGTTTTATATCTATCACAGTGACTAACAGATGCATGTACACTTGAGTAACCCAACTTTTGCTATCAGAGTTGCAGTTTCATCAGAACCTTTCTTGCTTCCTAGGGATACTTGCAATGCATCTCTCTTAATCCCTCTCATCAGATAGTTGGGCGACAGGTGGAAAATTGTTCTGCCACTAAAAGAAAACAAAATTCATTTCCCCAGGCAATTTTCTGCAAGGACACCCCCTCCCCCATGAATGTGCAATAAGTTGTGCAAATAAGTCTGAAATGTCACACTGAGCTGGCACATGCAAAAGCACCAAGCATAAAACTATTCCACAGCTTATCAGAACGTCAATGGTGGATGGTTGATTTCTGTTAAAGTGTATTAAGGAAAGCTTTCCAGTATGAGACAGGCTTTTCTTCTATAAAATGAGAAGCTATTGTGCTTGTAAACATCATTAAAAAAATACATTGTGCCTTCTAAACATCTGAGTATCAATTTTCCTTATAGCTTGTACAGTTGATCCTACAGATTCTGCATCCACGGATTCAATCATCCACTGCTTGAAAATATTAAAATAAGAGAAAATGGAGCAGATGGGAATTCAAGGTGATGATTGGAGAACTATTGTGGAAGGTTAGTTTTACAGGAAGGCAATCAGGAGAACCTAATAGCTTAAATATATCCATGGAGATGACTGCCATGCCGCAGAGGAAAGGAAGGACAAAAATAATGGGGTTTTCACTGCATTCTATTCTTTCTAAACTATTAAATGTCTTATAAAGAAGTGGTCTATTGAGTTTTCTCTCTCCAAAATATCCAAGTGAAGAGGTATAAGCAAAATACATCTGGTTAATGTTATTAGCATGTACTGGAATAAATTCCTTTTTTTTGTGGGGGGGAGGGTCAGAATCTCATTTCCCCCCTGCTTCCTAATTTGAATCTATTAGTTTGGTTCCTGACCTTTCAAGCAACATTTCTTCCATATGACAATCATTCAGATATTGGAAGATGGCTGCCATGTTATCTCTCAGTCTACACATGCTGAATTCTCTCCAATTATCTCCCAGGGCTCGGTACTTAGTCCCTTTAATATCTTGGACACCTTCCTCTGGAGACATTCCACTTTGTCCATACTCTCAAAAATTGTGGTGCCCAGAAGTGTACACAGTACTCTGCACATGGTATGACCAAAGCAAAATCGAATGGTACTTCCCTTGATACTATACAGTCACCCGTCCATTCTTGTGGACTTGAAGTCCATGGTTTTGCATATTCATGGAGGGGCAACCTCCATTTAAATCAATGGGGTGCACCCCAAGGCATACTCCCATGCGCACCCATGGGTGTGCTCCATTCAAGCCTATGGGGCTTGAATATTTGCTAATTTCCATTTTCATGGGGGGAGGGAGCCCAGAACAAATTTCCTGTGGGGCTGGCTGTAGTTTTATTGATTCAGCCTAGAATTACATTGTAGTATTGCTTGCCTACCTGCCACATGAGCCAATATGTTTAGCATGTAGACTATTCAAACCCCTACATCCGCTACTAATACTGCCCCCAACATGAACTAGACCTCACACAAGCTAGTCATCTTCAAAACCTCCAGTTTTGTAAATATCCCTCTAATTATAATTTTCTGGCATGTGACTCTCAGGAAAACAGGGGAATTCCATGTTGGCAATCATTAAACGAGAAATCAAAAATAATAATGTCAATACCACAGTATTGACCAACCTATGATGTGAAAAATGTGTACAGTTCTCACCACACCACCATAAAAAGGGCATTGTCATTGTCAGATTATCATTACTAACCAGAATAGATCTCCTGAATTAACTGGATTAATTTATAGCACTTCAGCACTGTAAAGTCTTCATAGATGGGATGGGGGAAAAAAAGACTTCAGTTTTAAATAGAAATCAAAGTGAGCATATTCAGCCAGTTAAGCAGAAATTTGGTGCTTAGTTATTTTATTTTTGTTGTTATTGTTACTTCTTAATTCCTATTTATTTTAATTTGATTTACTACATTTTATCACACCTTTCCACTAAAAATAGCACTCAAGGAGGCAAATAAATGTCATTAAAACAAAGTAAAAAGCAAACAAATTCAAATCCTACAGGTTCTGCTTTAATAAATATGGCAGGGAAGTACATGTTGATAATCTCCATACATGGGATTTAAGACATGGGATGAAGACTCCCAGCAGTCTTTATTCTCTCAGCAAAAGACAGAATATTTTTTCTTCCTATTTGTTGTCCAGGATGAAGTTGACCGATGCTTCTCTTCTTCTCATCATGGGCACAAGGAGGACTGCAGAAAGTTTTGCTTTTTCTTATTTAATTTTTTATCAGTCCTTCTTTTCTAAATATGTCTTGAAGCTAAGCTTTGATTAGTTTTAACTATGGTTCAAGTAAACAATAAACCATTGCCCAAAGTGTCACTAGCCTTGTTCAGATGTTCAACATAGGGCCTTTGCAGAAGGCCAGAAATAGTGCACATTGAATTGAGGCACTGCCCTGGCTCAGTGCTAGGGAATCAGGGGAACTGTAATTTATTGTGGCACCAGAGCTCTCTGACAGAGAAGGCTCAACGTCTCAGAAAAAAATACAGTTCCCATGATTCCCTAGCACTGAGCCAGGGCAGTGCCTCAATTTAATGTGCACTATTTCTGGCAGTCTGCAAAGGCCCATAATCACTGAGTAAACCCACAAGAAAAGGAGCTAGCTAGCCTTGCCATTTTTGCTTTGCTTATGCAAAAAGTGGCACTTTTCATATAAGATGAAAATATATTTTATATATAGAGCATTTTCTAGGTCTAGTTGCTTAGATGGAACTTCTCCATGCACAGAAGATGTTCTGCTCTTCAGGGCTGTAACTTTTCATGTGAGTGAAATGATGGCAGAAGAGAAAGGCTTAGTATAATCCCATCCTCCTGTGTTCACTTAACCTTAATTACTTCCCCAGGTTCAGATATCATTTGGTTCATTTGGTTAAAAATTGAAGTCAAAAGTTTGAACTTTTTTTTTTAACTTGGGGTCATACTAGAGGAGAGGAGAAGCCCTTTTATGTATTGCTCACCTCATTACTTCCCAAGAAACTACTATGAAATCATGATCCATGTACAGTGTGATTTAGTCCTAGCAAATTCTGAAATTTAGATTCCCTCACCAGAGAGCATTTTGGATAAGCAGGTGTCTTCATTGTTTCAACAACTGTATTTTTGTGGATGGTAGAAAAACCACACATTGCCTGCACTGTGTTTCAACTGCACATTTAAATATTTCACTGTTTTCTGTTGTACTCCCTTCAGCAGTTTCATGTGAAATTTACACTTTGGGGAAATTAAGAGAACCATTTTGCATAAACCCAATTTATAATAGTTGCATCAGGACAGAGAGTTTATCTCCACCAATGAGGATTAATATGATCTTTAGAAAACACTAGTGGCCTTCCCTTGCCAGACGAGATGAATGTGTTATCCTATTGTAATCCCTTATGTATTCTAAATCTGTGTCTTACTTATGCATATTTATAAAAATGATATATTGCATTTATTAAATATTAAATGGATTACAAACTTGAAGAATCCTTCATGCATTTATTTAACATCTTGGTATTTTTTTTTAAAAAAAGAAAAGCGTACATGGAATATATAAATCTCTTTTTTCTTTAAATTCACAAAAGGTTTCCTCCACCAGCATTCTAAACAGGCAAAGTTGTTTTTTTTTAAAGGGCTTCTAGCATCCAATGTGCAAAGAATTCAAAAGTACAGTGCATTGGTGGAGGCTGGGAGCAAGATTTGACTCCAAAAGCATTATAGGGCAATATGGCTAGGCAATGATGCACAGAGATTATTTTTTGGATAATCTGAGATCTCTTCTACTTAAAGAACTGGAGCAAGAGACAAGAAAGCCCTAATTCAACTTTGCAACTGTTGGAAACTCAAACAAACCCAGCACCCTTTTGATTTTATGACAGTTTGTAACAAAGAGTACTGTCAAAGGATTATCCTGCTGCTTGGAAATGTCTAAATGAGATGTCCAAGTAAGTCCACATCAAAAACACAGATGAGAGATGATATGATAGATCTCCTATCCAGGTTGATGCCACAGTTCCTGCCTTTGGGCTCCAGTCATTCACCTTGCTCTTTTACCCTATAGATTCCTCCCTAAATGTAGTAACTGGGCTTCCAGGTGACTGTTATACTGGACAAGCAGATGTGTTGGTTGTTTGGTTCAGTCTCATAAAGTGTGACTAATATACCTTGTTAGATAGTAACATGAAGCATCTATAGAAGAGGTAATGGTAAAGGTAAAGGTAAAGGTAAAGGTATTCCTTGTTGACAAGGTTGTCAAGTCATGTCCGACCATAGGGGGTGGTGCTCATCTCTATTAATAAGCTGAAGATGTGATCATATGGCCAGAATGATTGCAAAGAATGCTGTTTAGCTTCCCACCAAAATGGTACCTATTTATCTACTTGCATTTGCATGCTTTCGAATTACTTGAGCCACTGCATCCCCATACAAGAGATATAGTGGCCAAAATGACAGATGGAAATGATATCACATCACTTTGGGTATGCCAAAATGGGATTGGAAAATGGGTCATGTCCCCTGTGCAGTTGCCCACCCCAATTTAATTGCTGGTTAAGTGCTACATGGAAGTTCCTTCTGTAAAGGAATGACCAAACACTGGAACTAATCATGCTGGTATACACCTTTCTAGAGTCCAGTATCTCCTTTCTAGATTCCACTGTAGTGCTGTGATCTCTCCTATGAAAGGCAAAATCCTCACACAAAGTAAAATAAAATGTAAAATAAGTAAAGTAAAAGTAAAATAAAATATATATAAAAATTAAAAAAGCAAAAACTCAACTAATATATGGACTTATTTAACTGCACTATTTAGGTTAGGAACTTCTAGGAGATTGCTATTTTCTCCTTGAAAATGTAAATTCATATTAATGTTTAAATTGGTGCTTCCCCCACCATTAAAAAGACCCCACTAAATGTCTACAAATATAATATTTGCATAATTGCACTGCTGCAAACATATTTCATTAAGAAGAGCACAGTTATCTGATGTTTACTCAGTTTTAAATTTTTCCTCCCAGACAATCAAATTACAGTGTCAGCTTTTTATTTATAAAACAACTCATTTCTTATATTTGTTTTTCCTTCTATACGTCTTACAGCCGAAGTACATGTGATGCAAAATGCATGGATTGCTATTCTGTATATCTTTTCTTAAACTATAAATGACAGGTATGAGGAAAGCTGATCAGCAGGATCAGCCCAGGATATTTTGTTGCCTGAGGCTATATATATATATATATATATATATATATATATGCGTGTGTGTGTGTGTGTGTGTGTGTGTATGTATATTTTCTCCCTACATGGAATGCAAGATGGCTAACAATTTGAGTTAAAGCCAGATAAAGTTAAAACTACAGCCAAAAATATGTTTAAAACAATTAAACAGTCACATCAAAGCATTATTTTTTTTTAAAAAAAGCAATTAAAATATTTTAATGATAAATGTAGACATACAAATCCAACACAGATTAAACAACCTTCTAGAGCAGACAGTTATCACTCAAAGGCCTGGATGAGCAGAAAACAAAACCAAATAACACTCCTTTCCATTCCAAATGCAAAAATCAACCGGACTTGATTTCAAAAGCAGCACTTTAACAGCATCCTTTGCTAGACTTCAAGGTCTGCTTGGGAGGTATAAGGCAAGCTATCTGCCACATGCACACCACTTTCCTACCACCACCCAGCACCTAACAACTAGGATCTGACAATTAAGATATGAATAACAGCACACTATTTAAACTCCCCCCCCCCAAGCTTGTAGTCCAAAGAAAACTCTCCCCAAACATGCTAGTAATCCTGGAACGGAAGCTTCCATGACCAGCAGCATTACTTAAGGGATGCGGAAAGTGTGGTTCACACCAGATGACACCCTAAGTGGTGTCCCCATTGATCCACAAACATCTGCCTTTGAGCAGAAATGAGCTGTGGTGTTTGCCTGCATCCCTTTAAAATACCGAAGAGATAGGGCAAATGGGGTGAGGCATAGTGGGAGAAGAAAGATGAGGCCCCAGATTAAAAACAATAAAATATATATATATATCACATTTTAACAAATTTTCACTCCCACTACGTGAAAGTATGTACAGTATATATAAATACATTAGGCTATGGATTTTTGTTGTGTACCTCCAAGTCATTTTTGACTTATGGTGACCCAAAGGCCAAAGTTATCATGCAGTTTTCTTGGCAAGTTTCTTCAGAGGGGATTTGTCACCTAATGGGTTTCCCTGACCAAGCTAGTCTCCAAACTTCTAGTCCAATGCTCAAGCCACTACAGCATGATGGCCCTCTAAATACAACAAGTTGTTTATGTCACAACAATTACCATTACATTTATTTAGCAATATACAGGAATCACGATTAATGAGTAACACAAATAATAATAATAAAAAAACATTACTAAGGCTTCTATATGGTACCGTCTGGCAGGAGATCAATGTGGAGTAACACCATAAGTTAACACATCAGGTGATGCCAAACCTAGTGATGACACTGTCCATGACTATTGATGGAAACTCCCACCCAAACTAACAGCAATTTGTGGGAAGGGATTCACTGGTCTGTGGTGTAACTTCTATGTAATGATCTTAGCTTTGGTGCTGAATTTTATAGTTTTTATGCTACATGTAGCTTGGCCTGTAAATAAATAGAACAAACAACAATATCAACAACAACAGATGAAATACAATTAGAAGAAACAGGGAAGGGATAACCATAGACTGATCCCATGGCTACAATACTATATGGCTCAGTGCTGTGTAGAATCTATGCTAGGCTGAGCATATACCATCATCACCTAGACTTACTGTATATCCTCTGAAGCTACTCTCAATACAAGCATTCTGTACTTCATTGGAAATAGGCAGAATTAGAGAGCTTTGACTAAAAATTAGACCTCTGGCTAATGTCCTGTGATGGGATGCAAAGTGATTGCATCTCCGCCAGCTTTGAGATCTGCCAGGTCCTTCAGAGGTCTTAGCAATGCTATAATCATTTTGCTTCAGGTTAAATGGCCATAGTCAAATGCTTGTCTGATCCTTCTTAGTGGCCATGTGTGGGGGCTTTTAAAGCTATATCATAGATGTGGTGGTGGTGGGTTTTCAGTACTGTGGGGAAAAGAAAGGAAAACCAATCACAGAAGTTCCCAAAAAAGGACATGCAGGCATATAGGAAATTTGCATGTCTGTATACACTAACATGCATATATGCATGTATATACTGTATGTATACATGTATACGTGCTGGAGAAGAGTGCTGAGGATTCTGTGGACAGCCAAAAGACAAACAAGTGGGTTCTAGAGCAGATCAAGAAGGAAATCTTCCTGGAAGCCAAGATGACAAAACTGAGGCTGTTGTGCTTTGGACACATCATGAGAAGGCATAACTCATTGGGGAAAAAGCAACAACAATAATGCTAGGAAAGCTGAAAGGAAGTAGAAAGAGGGAAAGACTGCATGCTAGATGGATGAACTCTATTGTGGAGGTACGTGTATGAGATTGAGCAGAGTAGTGGCGGACAGGGGGTCTTGGAGATGTCTCATCCACAGAGTTGCCATGAGTCGAGATTGACTCAAGGGCAGTTAACAACAACAAATACACTAACTGAGACCCAGCATGGTGTAGTGGTTTGAGTGTTGGACTGTGACTTTGGAGACCAAGGTTAAATTCCCTGCTCATAAAAAACACTGGGTGTCCTTGGGCAAGTCAATCTCTCAGCCTCAGAGGATGACAACGGCAAATTCCCGCTGAAATCTTTTTTCAAAAATATTTTATTTATAAGATTAATACATATAGTAAAATCTTAACATAGAAGTTCTTACAAAGTATTGTTCTATTACATAAAATCTAACATGTGTTTTCACTTTTTATTTTCTTACAGTCACAGCACTTCCTTCTGAATTTTGACTCCCTCTGAAATATTGCCAAGATAAACCTATGATAGGTTCACCTTAGGGTCACCATAAGTTGGAAACTACTTGAAGGTACACAACAACAACAACAACAACAACATACACTAACAGAACATAATCCCATTTGTGTTTATTCAGCATCTGGTAAACTGCAATGGACTACGCTTGGAGAAGAGACTTTGGGGCTGTGTAATGGTGGGAAGCTCCCACCACTGTCTCTTCCTATGAGTACAGAGGCATACATACTGTAGTGCATGTCCAAAATCTTGGAGGGTATGAGAAGTGGCTTGCCTTTACAAAACCTTTGCTCAGAAAAAAGCTGTTAAAAGGATGGGCCTTCCCAGAAAGTGAAATGGTTCATCTAATGGGAGTTCCCATTTGCTCAAAATCAGTGAGTGGAAAGCAGCTCTCCTCTTGGGTTCCATTACTGACTTAGCATTGTGGCTTATCAGACATTGGACCAAAAACAACTTTGCTGATGCAGGTGGCTGCATGCAGAGACAGGACAATAATAAAAATAATAGCTGTACTAAGCTCATAATTGCACCTTGTGCCACAGTGCTTACTCTTAGCTAAAGTAGCAATTTATTTACTGGACTCATTGGACAGAAATCTTTCACCTCTCCTCCCACCAACTTGATTCACAAATCAATTGTCATGATTAAGGTCTAAAAGCTTTGATGGGGCTAACTGCTGATTCAATGGTTGGAGAAGATGCTTACTGCTGAGTTATTCAACTCCAGAATGGACTTGAGAGATACAGCATGCTGTAGAAAACAGAAGCTATGATTACTGATAGCAGGTGAAGGTGGAAAGTTGAGACTAGTTTGTCTTTCTTAAGGTGGTAATTTACAGTATAGTCAAAAAGCAGCAGCCAGGATGAAAATGTTGAAGTGACATATGTCAGTGTGTTGTATCAACATTGTTTGTGGGCTTTAAAAGTCTCTGTGTTAGGTCTTCATATCATTTTTTTTAAAATATATATATTCACTAAACATTTTCCATGTTTAAATTAAGTATTGAATATATAATCATTTACTCTTATTTCAGGAATGGGCACACTAAGGAGAGTCATTCTTTAGCCTGTAGAATCATTTTTAGCTCCCCTGAGATCCCCAGATGGCCACGTTACACTGTCACAGCTGCCATCCTGGATGATTGAAATTGAGGTGCTGTCACTCCCCATTGTGTTTGGATGTCATTTGGGCTCCAAAGTATCAGCACAAAGTAGAATGTGACCCCAGAAAGATACCTTTTGGCTGAAAAATATTTGGATAGTCCTACAACATCCCCTCCAACATTTCACAGATTAAAACTGGTCAAGCAACATCAGAGTAAGTTTAATATGGCAAAAGTTAAGAGATGCTACAGCAGTTTGCTTTCCCCTAAGTCTGCTGGGAAGGACAAGATTGCACGCCCTCATCTTCCTTTCCTCCTGCTGAGTTAATTGAGTGCAAACTCCTTTTGCAATATGAATTCAGTTTGCAGCAATTAAAATAAGCTGAGGATTAAGGAACAAAATGGGGGGGAGGAGAGAGAAACTGGGACATTTTTAAAGCTGTTGAAAACGTGAGACAACAGAGGATTAGTCAGGGCTGTCCTTGGCCAATTGGGACAGTGGGAAAATATGCAGTTTCCTAACCTTTTTTCTTTCCATACACACATCTGGAAAAATGGCTGTCTCAAACAGCCTAAACACCATGTCTTAACTGTGTTAGACCCTGCTAGATAGAGCTTCCCTAGAGTTCTATTTCAGAACTGGGTATAGTTTTGGGCCTCCCCACAATTTCATTTGATGCTAAATAATAACTCACAATATTGATACGTTAAGTGCCAAGGTAGGCTTAATACTGAACATTAAGAAAACAAAATTAATGGCCACAGAAGAGCTACAAGAATTCATACTAGGTATTTAGAGAATTGAAATAGTCGGAGTTCCCATACCTTGGATTAAATATTGATCAGAACAGAGACTGCAGTCACGAAAATAGAAGATTACTAGGATTGGGAAGAGTAGCTATGAGAAAACTGGACAAGATCCTGAAGTGTAAAGATAGAACTCTGAACAGTAAAGTGAAGATCATCCAAGCTACTGTATTCCCCATTGCCATGTATGGATGTGAGAGCTGGACAGTGAAAAAAGCTGATAGAAAGAAAATCAATTCATTTCAGATGTGGTTGCTGGAAAAGAGTGCTGAGGATACTTCGGATGGGCAAGAAGACAAACAGATGGGTCCTAGAACAGATCAAGCCCAGACTCTCCCTAGAAGTCAGGACCACTAAACTGAGACTGTCGTACTTTAGCCACATCTTGAGAAGGCATGAATCATTAGAAAAGACAATGTTGTTATGAAAGGTGGAAACAGAGGAAGACTGCAAGTGAGATGAATAGACTCAAACAAAGAGGCCACAGGCCTAAGCATCAGACCTGAGCAGAGCAGTGAAGAGCAAGGAATCTTGGAGATGTTTTATCTACAGGGTCACCATGAGTTGAGTTCAACTCAAAGGTACAGGTAGTTACAACAACAAAGAGATGCAGTACATGGTATATAGCAGAGAAACATCCCAATCCTTTCACTGAAGAGGTCCAGCATTTTCTCACACCTGATTGTAGAACTGGGCCCTTAAAAACACATTCTCTCCAGACTGTCCTTGGATGTTAATTCACTTCTCCATGGTTGACTTTATGAGCTTCTTAGGCTGATGTTCATCTCTCTGTTGAGACCAATCAAATATGGTATCAGATAGCTATGAGAACTGAGCAAGAAGGTTAGCAATAGAGAAAAATTCACTCCTACAGTTTGTTTTTGGCCTTCATATATTTTCTCAGTCTAAAATTGCCAAACTATTGCAAAAAGTATCTAACAAAGTTACATGCAAGTTAACCCATTTTATACTACTGGGAAGCTGTCCATGTTTGGCAATGATGCTAACAAGGACTCCAAAACACATCTGACTTGTAGCAGAAACTGAACTCATTATGTCAAGTATACAGAACTTCTGATTCTCATGAAAGCAAAGGTTATTTCCTTCCTGCTAGATATATTGGTATTTAAAATTACGATTATCGGGCAGGGGGGGAGCTCAGGATACAACAATCAAATAGTACATGTGTGCTATTTCAAGCTTCAACTGCACAGTAATTTTACATCCAAAAAGGTAGGTAAACAACAGCAATGCTGGGGGGGGGGCTCAATATTTTTGGGGCCATGCTTTTTAAGTTATCAGTCAGGTTTCATCATCCTTTAAAAAAACAAAATCAAAATAAAAGGATTGCATTTTGATTGCTAGCTCTGTTTTCCCAAGTTGGCTTGTAAATAAATTTCCTTCTAATGAGATCAGTACTATCCCCAGCTTTCTCTCCCTAAAACATCTGCCTAAAACATAAGGCAAAGACAGATTGCCACCATTGTCAGTGATACAAATCTTCATTTGGAAGGAAAACAAGATATGCAAAATGTAGTCTTTTTTTTATGAGTGGGGGGAAAGCAATGGCAAGTGGCCATTCATTTTTAGCAATCATTTCCATATCAAATGGAATGCAGATATATATAGGTAAAGGAAGATATGGAATATATCAAGGTGAATTCCTGATAAACTGATATGTTAAGCTCTATGGATGGAAAAGGCTAACACTTGGGCCAGGCTTACATTTAAGAAAAGTGTGGTAAGTGCAAACACTAGAACATGGAGGAGAAGCAATTGCAACCTTATGGACATTCCATCTGAGCTCACCAGCCACTCTCTTGTGTTGGAAGATGGAGCTATTTGTTCTTATACACAGCCTGATCTGTACTACTAAACCTAAGTTGGAGAAGATGTGCTGTTCATAGTGACAGCTAAAGTAATTCAGGAATTGCATCTGTTATATGAAAAGGATAGTTTTTCATATTATTTTTTGCCTCAGACAACAAAATGTTTTGGGACAGCCCTGCCTTCCACATAAAGAAGAACTTAGCTAGATCCTACCATGCCCTAACATCACACTTGTCTGACTAGCTCCACTCACTGACCTCTGTATTCAGTGATGGTCAGGAATGAGAGAAGTCTGTATTTATGCAGTCTTTTTCACATGCTCTCTGCATAGGAAGGGCTTTCAATCATACAGAGGAGCCTACATGAATACAGCTGGCTCTTTCTGTGGATCTTCACTAAACATACATTGCTCCATAGCAGCAGATGCAGGAAAGTTTGGTGTTGGCAGGGATGGGAGGCATAACATTTATCTCCTGTCATATTGAATATTGATGCAAAGAATACAAAAGAAAATCAAGCAATTTGTGACCTAATGGAGACATGATTCAAACCCTCAGGTGCATTTTTGTTGTTCTGTGCTTTCAAGTCAGCTTTCACCTATGGAAACTTTTTTGTGGCAAGATGTATTCAGAAGAGGTCTGCCACTGGTTTCTTCAAAGACTAAGAGAGTATGACTTGCCCAAAGGTCAGCCAGTGGATTCCATAGTTGAGTGGGGATTCAAATCCTGGACTCCAAAAGTCCTACTCCAACACTCAAATCACTACATAAGACCAGTTCACCATTAAGTCAATTAATGCATGGTACATAAACAATAGTAGTCTAAGTATTTTTGCCAAAGAAACACATTCTTTATTTCTACATTTTCACAAAGATGCATAGATCTGTCTATTTTAATTTTAATCATATTCCCCAACTTTATGCTTTGTTTATCCCATTTCTGAAATAGTTTGCATTTTTTTTTCTTTGCGTAAAAATGCATTTTCTTATTTATTTTCACAACTCCATAAGTCTTTTTTCACAAGAATTTCTGGCTGGAATGCTACATAATAACAAACATAAAAGTGTGAACATCACAATATAACTGCAGTTAAGTTCTCATCCTTTTTCAGGAAGTGAGAATTAGATATGTTCAAATGAGAACTAAAAATATTTCTGTCACAACACTACTCAAAACCTGTGGCAACAAAGGTTTTCAGTGAAGAGTTTCTACATTCAGTGGGTTCATTTTGTGGATTTTTAAAAATTACTGCAGCTGCTGCACATGATCCTGAACCAACACACTGCTCTGTATTAGTGGGATGCATAATGGATCAGATGCCTTGAGCCTTCACAGATGCATATCTAACTTTTGGGAATGGAGATGAAAGCAAAGAAGGTGTGTGCAGAATACTTGTAAATATGCCTCTCCTACATTGATCTAAAATAGTTGATAACAAGATTAATAGTGTGATCTCATCCAAAATGTTGCTTCTGTTGAAAACACAGTTATTTCTCAAGAACTGTCTTCACATGACTTATGCATTCACTGTGCTATGAATCAGGTATGAGTAACCACCTACCGACATCACGAAGCAAAACACAAAAAGTTCACACATTATGTTTAAATTGTTATCACTTGGATATTTAAGAAAGAGAGAGTTCCAAATACAGAAGTCAAGCTATTCCACATGATAAAACATTATTGTTCTCCAATATGAAAATATTTTTTCCTCAAAGTCAACTTGTGGCAGAACATTCCATTAACCTTGTCTAAAACAATTATAAAGAGTCAAGGAAAGCAGGCAAGCATATGAAACTAGTAAACAACAGACAATGTTGTTAGGTCACAGTGAAAACTTGAATTTAGTAGATCTAAAGAAATGTACTATGCTGTATTCAAACAATGAATGGTCCTTTTATACCTGCCCTCCAGATATCCTCTCCCTTCAGTTTGCTTGCATTAGGAGAAACCCTGCTGCTGGCCTGCATTAAGAGCCTTGGCAGGGAGGTGTATATAATTCCAATGACAATGATGGCACATGAACAGCAACTATATGGAGTCTGAAGGAGAAATTAAGTTTCAACAGACAACAGACTTGCCAATCCATTGGCAGACAGTTACTATTAATCTTTGAGAAAAGGAAAATTTTGAAAATGTCTAACAAATTGCTTTCCTCCTTCACCACAAACACATTTTTATTGTTGGGGGAACCATCACGTTGCAATAAAATTTCATGAGTCTGGTTTAAGATTCAAATCAGATGTGGTTTAATGATGATTTAATGTGGAAGTGAGACACAGATGTCATAAATGATTGAGACCCTCCAATAGGAGTTATCAGTGAGAAAATATAGTGTGGACAGGAAGCAATGGGGAATCAAGTTGTTATTATTGTTTTTGCTGCTTTTCCTGTTGCTGTGTGCCTTCAAGCTAACTCTGACTTATGGTGATCCTATCAAATTTTGGGGGTGCAAAATCTCTTTAAAGCATATTTGTCTCTGCCCTCTTATGCTGAGAGAATGTGATTTGTCTAAGATCATCCAGTGGGTTTACATGGTTAAGCAGAGATTTAAATTTTGGTCTGCCAGGGTTCTAGTCTTAACACTCAGACCACTTTACCATGCTGGCTCTTTGCTGAATTAATATTATATGCATATGAAGGCCTATTCAGTTGGTTGGCATAAGGCTGGTTCAGAGCTGGAGTCAGGGTGGGTGGCATGTCTTTACCATGCCCCCACTCCACCCTGACGTTGGCCCTTTCAGCTGGTCTGTAGAAGCCCTAGTCTCAAAGGTGTTACAGTTTCTCATCTCATTCTTTACAGCATCCTGGAACTGGTATGATACATACACAACTCCAGCTGATTCCAAGGACAAGTAAAAGAGTAATAAATTAATGTGAAACCTTACATCAGACTTTAAAAACTAGAATGTAACTGCAATAAAATTAAAGTTAACAATTTCTCCTAAATTAAGAATTTGAGTAACTTAAGTCAAGATAAAAATTATTCCTCAACAAAATTTCAACTTCAGATTCTCACATCCCAAGTCCCTTCAAAAACCTAGTTTCTCTTATTATTCCTATTCATTTCTTTCAAGTGTCTAAAATAAACTCAACACAGCAGAAGTGAAGGGGGGGGGGAGGAAATCCCCAATGAGCTAATTAAAATTGGGTTAAAGAATGCCAGAGCAGATTTCTGTTTTTTCAAGTATCTAAAATTTAACAATAGTAATAAAATAACAAAAGCATAAATGAAGAACAATTGGTGTTATCTAATCCCAGAGTGAAATATTCTGAGCCACAGATTAAGACATAGAACTTGCAAGAGATACAAACTAGAAGAACACATTTAAGAATCAAAACGATCACACCTTCAAATGTAGAGATTAAAACATTAAACATCAGAAAGTGAGACATTAATTCATTGCCAACATTGCTAATAATTCTTTAGTTAGTTGAATTATTGTTAGAACATTGCTTTCCAGATTGTGGAGTCTACAGAGAACATTTTTTTCTTGTTTGTTTTCCTGTTGACTTCTTCTTCTTCTTGTTGTTGCTGTTGTTACTGCCATCTTAAAACATGTTATTTTTGTCCTTTTGAAGTTGTCTTCCCTAAACTTGGATATGGCTGTCCTAAAGTATAGGATTCCATGTGAAAATTGGTTCAATCAAGTTTTGATACTGATCTGTATCTTTTTTAAAAAAATCCCCTACCATTCTTGTCCACACGTACAGTGGTGCCTGGACCTTCAAAACACCTTGTTTATTGGAGGTTAATAAGGAGTATGTTAAAGGTTAGTAAGGAGTTAATTTCAGCTACAGGCTATTTGATCCAAGTGTAACAATAGTAGTTGGCTGCAAAGATAATACAGTGAATTACGGGTTGGGAATTCTTAATCAGAAGTGTTTTGACTGAGCATTGTTTACCATTGTTTATCACTCAGTGAGTTATCTATGAGTAAGTGGGGATTTGAACCCTGGTCTCCCAGAGTTCTCATTCAAAATTCAAATCACTATACCATGCTGGCTTCTTCTGGAATCAATATTACATACCTGTAAAATGCAGAGGAGAGTAAAGTCTAGGGGGCTAATCCCTGCACAACGTGAATTAGTGCATCCACTTTGCCTCCTCACTCCCTATTAAGTGGAACAAGTTTGCTCATTGGATTTAATTGGAGTTACTTCTGAGTAGATTTTTTGAAAGAAAAACATAGAAAGGCTCCTAGCTCAAAGCTCATCAGACTCTCAAGCTATGTCTTATACCCGACGGCAAACCTATGGTATACGTGCCAGAGATGGCACACAAAGGCATTTTCCCTGGCACACAGAGGGTGGGGAGGAGGAGGAAGAGGCATACACCTGTTCCCCCTCTATCCCAGCTATCCCAGGCCTTCAGCTGCTCTCTCAATAGCATGCCTATTCCTCCTCTCCCCCCCTCCCCCCGGAGCTTTAGCTGCCTCTGGAGAGGCATCTGAAGGCTTGGGAGAATGAGGGGAAGAAGTAATGCCCTAGAAGTCCCACTCATGGAGGACAGAAGTCCTGCCCCCAGAGAGTGGAATTCCCACATCCAGCACTGGGTAACACCAGTGCCAGAAGCCCTTTTAGTTTGGACGCATGGCCCCTAAAAGGTTCATCATCACTGTCTTATACTAAAGAAAGAAGTGGGTGAGAAATAGAATGGGAGAAGAAGTAAGGAAGGGCAGGAAGCAAAGAAAGAAGCAAATGGGGTGGAGGTAACTTTATATTTAGGGCATAAGCATACAGGCAGGTATTTACATGCCCACCCCCCATCACACCATGGAGCCACTGTCACTGCACTCCCCATACTTGCCACTGCCATTGTGTCTTCTCAGAAGCCCCCCATCATGGTCTGTAAGAGCAGAAATGGGGTACTTAGCTAGACCCACATGGCCAGGCACATCACAGGACATGATGGGTATCTGCTGAGAAGACACAACAGTGGAGGCAGGTATGGGGTGTGTGATGCTGTGCTTGGTGCTAGCTGTCATAGAGTTTTAAGAAAATATGACAAACAGCATGTCTATATGCCCTTGGCTAAGGCCCCTTTGGGATGGGATCAGTCTGGAACTGCCAGATTGGCATTTGGACAGATTGATCCTAGACCAGGGCTAATGGTTTGCATTGTTTGTACAGACCTCCTGTCAGCCAAGCCCCAGCACTGTATAAACAACATTAAAGGATTCCAAAGTATAATAAATAAAGGGCTAGAACATGATTTCATTGATTGAATTGATTTTAAATGGATCTTTTGGCTTTATACTAATAGTTTCAGCCTAATGCAACCTCTCAAAACTAGTGATTCAGTGAAATCAAGTTAGGGGCAGAAAGAAGAATAAGGGGGAATAAAGCGGAACTGGAACCCAAGCTAATTTTTAAAAAGGGAATGGGACCAAGGGAAACTTTTCACTTAATTATCCAAATGCCTAGAGCTGTTAGAGCAACAATAAGCACACTAAGGGATTACAAAGGGATTCAGTATACTTCACTGTAAATAAATGGAGTGAACTCAGCAGAAGAAGAACAATGAAAAGAATGACAATGTACTGTATAAGAAGAAAGGCATGTATGCCAAAGGAGGGACCCAGTCTTTTGGACCTAAAGCCATGGCATTCTGTAAGCATCATGGGAGCCCTGGTGAAGAAGTGATTAAATGTGGTACTGCAGCCACTCACAGTCACAAGGTTTTAAGTTTGATCCCAGGCAGGGCTCCAGGGTCCACTCAGCCTGCCATCCTTCCACAGGTTGGTAAAATGAGAACCCACCTTGTTGGTGGCAATTGTAAACCACTTAGTGATTACTAGGTTAGGTTGGTGGCCTCTTTGTTATCTTTCTGAAGGAAGGTAAATATTTTTGTTCTTTGTTTTGGCAAGCCTTTGAAAACTGATTGTTGAAGGGGAACAGGTCTTGCACAGTGGGCTGTATTTGTTGTTTTCTTTTCAATGGTTATGCCTTTAACTGATTTTTAATTTATTGATAGTTTATTATTAACTTTTAATAATAATAATAATAATAATAATAATAATAATAATAATAAATTTTGTATGAGATGAACGTTTAACTATGCTGTTTTAACTGCTGAAAGCTGTCTTGAGTCTTGAACTGGGAAAATGGTGGGCTACAATAATAACTAGGAGAACGAAGCCTCCCCGACGCGTCGGGAGGGGCCGGCATTTGTGTCGGCCAAATTGGGCCTCAACGCATTTTGATTGGAGGAGAGGCCCGCAAGACCCGCCTCTTGCGGGCCCCTCAGCCAATTGGAGATAGCGGGAATTCAACAATCTCGCGAGACTTCGGGTCTCGCGAGACTTGAAGAACGAGATTTGGGCAGGCTATATAAGCCTGGGCTGCCTCATGGCTGCAGCCATTTTGTTTGAGCAAGCGAGCAAGGCGGCTCGCTTGCAACCTCTGTTATCGGGCCTACGCTCCTTTTAGAGGCCTTAGAGGGCGGTAGAGGCGCCGGTTTTTTAGCCGCTCATTGGCCCTTAGGGTTTTCGGGCATATAGGCCCGGAAGAGCGGCGGAGGCGCCGGTTTTGGAGCCGCTTGTACAAGCGGCGGTTTTGGGCGGCGGTCCGCTGCGGCAGGCTCGCTTGCACCCACGGTTACCGGGCCTACAACTCCATATAGAGGCCTTGGAAGGTGGCGGAGGCGCCGGATTTTTCAGCCGCTCATTCGCCCTCACTGTTGTC
>CM034702.1:9706003-9723128 GCA_020142125.1 Phrynosoma platyrhinos
TACTAAGGACAAGAGGCTACTGTCAGAACAGAACACAGAGAAACAGAAAGGTTACCAGCTGGCAAAGGGGTCAGACAAGGCTGCATCCTCTCACCCTATCTGTTCAATGTGTATGCAAAACATTTTATAAGAAAAGCAGGCTTGGACACAGAAGAAGGAGAAGTGAAAACAAGAGGAAGGAATATCAGCAATCTAAGATATGCAGCTGACACCACAGTACTAGCAGAAAACCTCACAGATCTGGAACACCTATTAAGGAAGATCAAAGCAGAAAGTGCAAAGACAGGCTTAACGTCAAATATAAAGAAAACAAAAATAATGACCACTGAGGATCTTCACAAGGTCAACCTAGACAATGAAGAAATAGAAGTAGTAAAAGAATTCCCATACCTGGGATCAAATATTGAAAGAAATGGGGATGGTAGTCAGGAAATCAGAAGAAGACTAAGAATGGGGAGGGCGGCTATAAAAGAACTAGAAAAGATTCTAAAATGGAAAGATATACAACTTAGCACAAAAGTTAGATTCATACAAGTCATTGTATTCCCTATTACCATGGATGAATGTGAGAGCTGAACAGTCAAGAAAGATGATAGGAAGAAAATCATTTCATTTGAGATAATCTGGTGCTGGAGAAGAGTGCTGAGGATCCCATGGACAGCAAAAAGGACAAACAAGTGGGTCCTAGAGCAAATCAAGCCAGAAACCTTCCTGGAAGCCAAGATGACCAAACTGAGACTGTCGTACTTTGGACACATCATGAGAAAAGAAGATTCTTTGGGGGGGGGGGGAAACGCAATAATGCTGGGGAAGGTGGAGGGAAGTGGGAAGACAGGAAGGCCACTTGCCAGATGGATGGACTCTATTAAGGGAGACATGGGTATTAAGGAGTTGCAGGCATTAAGCAGAGCAGTGGAGGACAGAGGGTCTTGGAGATGTCTCATCCATAGGGTTGCCATGAGTCAAGATCGACTTGAGGGCAGTTAACAACAGCAAATAGCAGAGGATCAGGTCTTGTATACATAAGCAGTCATAACTAAGTTCTAGAAGATTCCAGTCTTTCCCTTGTGTGAGCTTCAGGAACCATAAAGAAGCACATATATGTACAAAAGTACCAAAGGCAAAGTCTTTAGTGTATCTTGATATCACTGAAATTGGTCACACTGAAGGCAAAGCTGTAGTCCTAAGTTAGAGTTATAGACAATTGGAACTAGAAATCCAGTCAAACAAAGCCATTACAAACATCCTTTGTCCAACCCTGGTAAGGTGGTGATGGAATTAACAAAAAATTCAAACTGGAGTTCTTCCTTTTGGCTTCATACCACTGCTAGCTTTAGTGTAACTTTTTATAATTTAAAACTAGAGTATTTGGCCTTCCCCTCGATGAATAAACTAAATTATACCCTTATACAGTGGATATACGCTTGCTATACCATTATCGATTTTTCAATTTTTTTTTTAATGTTAACAGTCTACATCTTTCTTCCACAATATTTTCTTTATTCTCCTGCTCTGAGCACTAATCCCAGAAAACAATTTATCACTTCCTTTTTGCATTTACAGCCATGCTAGGATTCTGCAGTTTAAGCAGGGTGGCTGCAGAAATCACTTTTTGATGTTATAACTAGAGTTGTCAGCAAAATCTACTATGGATTCCATTAGTATTGGATTTTGCTTTTCCCAAAGTGGGGAGGTAACCCAGATGATTCCTCTTGATGCCAGACTTACTGGTCCTTATTGCTGGGTGGGAAGGATCAGCAGCCCCCAAATTTATGAAAATGTATGGAGATATTTATGTATATTTCAGTGGAAAACACTATTACATTTGCAGATTCTCTGCAGATTCCCTGCAGATAATGCAGGGAGCTAGTATGGTGTGATGGTTTAAGTGTTTGATTAGGACTCTGGGGGTTGAAGGTTTGAATACCTGTTGGTACATCACACTCTTAAGCCTCAGAGGAAAATGATGACAAAATCCTTGTGAACAAATCTTGCCAAGAAAACCCTGTGATAGATTTTCTCTAGGGTCACCAAAGCTGCATGCACACAACAGAAATAATGCAGTTTGATTCCATTTTAACTGCTGTAGCTCAATGCTATGAAATTCTATGAATTTCATAGTTTTGTGAGACATTTAGCTTTCTCTTTCAAAGAGCTCTGGTGCCACAATAAACTACAAATCTCAAAATTCCATAGCATTTTGGGCCATGGTAGTTAAAGCAGTGTCAAACGGGATTATTTCTGTAGTGCGGATGCAGTTCATGTCAAAAATAACATGAAGGCACACAAAAACATATACAGTGGGAGTGGAAAGGCTGTACTTTACTGCTTGGCATCAAACTGTACCATACAATTAGTTATCACTGTCCATTCCATCACTTTCTCCCTCTTCTTTAGGAACATAGCCCTTTTTCTTGCCTCTGAGTTTCCTCACCTCCAATCCTGCTGTCACAAAACCCATCCAGTTATCAGAATGTGTCTGCTGTGAAGAAAAACTCATCTCCTTCCTCAGATTATCATTTTCCCCCAGGAACTCTTCTTCTGCAGAGTGCTTTGTTTTATTAATGTATTGTATTTTTCACACAGCCTCTTGGTGCCTCCCCAATCATGAATTTAAGGGATGTGTGTGTGTGTGTGTGTGTACTTCAAGTACAAGTGGCTGTCTCAACTCTTAGCCTTCTTCATCTGTTTTTCTGTCACATCAACACTTAAGGAGTAACTGAAGCTGCATCCACACTGTAGAAAGAATCCAATTTGACATTACTTTAAATGCCATGACTCAGTGCTATGGGATTCTGGGAATTGTAGTTTTGTGAGACATTGAGCCTTTTCTGCCAGAGAGCTCTGGTGCCACGCCAATGTGGGGCAGTGACATAGTGCTAAATGTCAATGTGCAAGTCCAATAACCCTCAAATGTGTCCACTAACACAGGTTGATATGTGGATCTATCTCTATAAGTGTAATGCCCCCTCAAGAGCAGGGCACTGGGAAAATCCCTTTATCTTCCAGCTACTGTGGGGATTGCAACAAAACTCAGAGAGAACATGATGATAGTCCAAAAGGTCATAGATTATCTCATAGGCCCTGCCGTCATCACCCCATAGGGTCATCATCATCATCATCATCATCTTCTTCTTCTTCTTCTTCTTCAAACCTGGAAGCCCTGTCTCCATGACAGTATTGGTTTTATTTGATTATCCCTTGGAGCTCAGTTGTTTGAATATCTAGAATATCTAGAACTTTTCACCAGGCAATGCTGCAACATACACTGGCAGCACAGGTGATAATATGCCAGAATGTTAACTAGTAGAAGTTCCGGTTTGAGACAATACTTTCCCTCGGTGCTCATATGATCCTCTGGTTTTGCTCTTTGTTTTCATTTTTTTTTTCATAAGTATTTTTTAAAAAAAATGCATTAAACATAAAAACAGCCACACATATTTTATCTATGCAGTCTCTCTTATCCAAAATGCTTAGGACCAGAAATATTTTGGATTTTTATGATAATGATGATGATTTGGATTTTGGAATGCCTGTATTTGTATATACATACATAATGATATATCTTGGTGATGGGATCCAAGTCTTAACACAAAATGCATTTATATTTTATATACACCTTATAGACATAGCCTGAAAGTGATTTTATACAATATTTTTAATAGTTTTGTGCATGAAACAAAGTGTGTGTGTGTGTGTGTGTGTGTGTGCACTGAACCATCAGAAAGCAAAGGTGTCTCTACCTTAGCCACCCATGAAAAATGTTTTGGATTTTGAAGTATTTTAAATTTCAGAATTCCAGATAAGGGGACTCAACCTATATATTTAAAAGGTGCATACATAAACAACAGCAAAACTATAAACACTACTAAACAAACAAAACTATACTGACTCGCCACTACCTAACTGATGAGTATATTCTCCTGTATATACTATACTTCCTTTAAATAATAATAATATGTGTCTGCTTCATAAAAACTCTGTTTAACTTACGAAACCTAAAACAGATATATGGCCCCAATGAGACTGTTAAAAAGTAATAAACAAGTCCCAATCTTTCTTAAAAATATTAAGGACTTATTCTTAATCAACCTTGTCAATTTATCAATTTTAGCAAGTTCAATTATCTTCACTAGGCAATCATTTTTGTTGGAATTACAATAGCTTTCCATTATTTAGTATAAACTAATTTTGCTTCAGTAATCATATTTTTCATATTTCTTCTCTATTTCTTCATTTAATATTCCCAATAAGAAAGTTTCTGGTTTCAACTGTATTTTAATTTTAAAAATGTGCTCCAAAATTAGATCTATTTGTGTCCAATAGTTCTGTGCTTCATTACATGGCCACTACATATGGTGGAAGATCCCCATCTTCTGTTTGCATTTCCAAATTTATTTGAACTATTTTTAAACATTTTTTTTAAATTAAGTACATTTTTTAAAAAAAAACTACTTATACATCATATTATAGAATGTTTCCCTTAAATTATAACTCAATGCTTATTTCAAACCCTTTGTTAATATCCTTTCCTATTGTTCCATTAAAACTGCCATACAATCTTTTACTTGTTTTGAAGATTAGAAGTACCTGGAATAGATCCATTTCAGAACTGAACAAAAAATTATATATTTTAGCAATTGAATGTTCATGAACAGGACATAACTAAATTTCAGACTCATATTTAATTGTTTCAAATCCTTGGATCTTGTTTATACATTCAAAATCTTTCAAATAAAGATCTACAAGAAAACCAGTTTAAAACATTTCCTTCAGCTTCTATTTTTTTTTTATTTCAATCTATATTGACTGTTTTGTATTACCAACAAATCCTTATACATCATCCAATTAACATTTGTATATAATTCTCTCTTTAAAAATGCCTCAATTGGTGAAGGCCATAGAGGTAGCCTTGGACAGAACCTGACTTTTCATCTACTCCAAATATGTAATAGTGATCGTCTCGCATAATAATTGATTATGATTTTGATTATATTTTTTCATGAGTATTGATGTGTGTTTTCGGTCATATTTACAGCCTCAGACCTTCAAAACAAGCATTGTACAATTGCTATTTTTCTTTCACTATTTATCAATGGACTGTACCAGGTGGGAGAGAATTCATTTAGTAGGTGTTCCTCAAAGGTTTACATTTTTTATTACTATGTTGCAAATGTAACAACAATCATAGGAGTAATAAATAATGCATGCATCCTCCATCAGAATCAATGAATAAAAACTAATTGATTTTGTTATCTGACCCTATGCATTATTTTCATTGCCCTATTTAACTACAATCTTCCTGAGCTTGAAAATTAGAAGTACCTTGAATAGTTACATGAGTTTCATCTGTCTCTCATTCTATAAAAGAAACCTGTGGAGTACATATCATCCATCCATCCATACACACACACACACTGCACCATCATAATGGTTTCCCAATGTGGAATCCAGTGTAATTGGCATGCTAGACAGGAACAAAAATGAAAATCTCACTAGTCCAGCATTTTTCACTGACAAACCACCCTCCCAAGAGTAGAAAGCCTGAAGACAGATTTCTGATAAAAGATATATTTTTTGCTGGTTCTGCATAGGTGTCAGCTAAATCTGAGCCTGCAGCCCTGCTGGCCAATTAACCAGATGAGATCCCCTTCCTTCCTCCCTCTCCTTGGGCAGATGTTTCCCAGACAGCTATCTCAGCCTGACAATTCCCTATGTTTTAATAATAAAAGTTCCAAGAAAGAAAAAGTGAAGAAACTGTTTGCACCAACTCCCCCTTATGCTCATTGAAATGCAAAGTTATAGAGCCATTTAGAAAGCAGATCTTTTTCCCACCAGTCAAGGATGAAGGATGCAAAAGCACATATACTCCATGTGTTTTAGACAATATTGACTTCATGTAATTCTTGTCAAAATAATGTAAAGAAAATAGTGGAACATTGTGCAGGGAAGTATTAATAATTCCATAGTTTTCCTCATGCTGCATGAAACATGACAATTTCTCTGTTGTTTTCTGTCCTACACAGATTTTTCTGCACAGAAAGCAGAAAAATCTTTCACTAAAATATGTTTCCTACACAAAAAATTACCCAAATAGGAAAAGAAAATCCATATGGTTGTACATAGACCAGTTGCCCTGAAGGAGTTCCTGAAAGATGAAGAATTTCACAACCAGACTGGTTTTCTCAGTGAGTTTTCTTGAGTGCTGGCAAATATTATTAGACAGGGAACAAATAATTCTGAATATTTTGCCATCACTGGATGGAAATACTTATTAAACATCAAATAGAGATGATGGTGGTGGTGTTACTATTATTATTAGTAGTAGTAGTACATTTTCTTATATCCTGCCTTTCTCTCAATATAGAGAGTCAAGGCGGCGTAGATGGTAGTCTTCAACATACCTGTTTTAGCAACTTAGAATGTTTCTGGGGCTATTCAAAAGTAACACCAAACATGGTTACGGTAGTTATCAGGATGAACCTACACATCAACTGCTATTTTTGCAAATGGATTTAAATTAACTGTACCTCCCAGAATGAAGACAGAAATATGTGTAATTTGCAGTGAGAAATCTATAAATTTCTGGGATTGTTCTGTGCTCTATGAAACTAAAACTATATTGGAATAGACTGTATTTGAAAAAAGATTACAAAAATATGGTGAACATTTCAAAAATATGCAAATATGCTTTGGCCCAATATTTCTCAAAGATGCTTTGGCCCAATATTTTTCAGTATCTGATGTGATGGACAGTGTGCCACAGACAGGTACCACATTGTGCAATATTATTTTGGTATCCACATGATTGCCTGGAAACTCACCATGTACCAGCAGCCAATGGTTCATGGACAGCACCAGTTTGTGAATCATTTGAATGACATTGCTTTAGCTAGTAAGGATAGACACTAACACTAGGCCCTTGGTATCCACTGGAGTTTGGTTCCAGGACCCCCTTTGGATATCAAAATCTGTGGATCCTCAAGTCTCATTATACACAATGGTATAGTAAAGCAATGTCCCTTATATAAAATAGCAAAATCAACATTTGTTGTTTTGGATTTTTTTTCAGGCATAGATGGTTAAATCCCTGGATGCAGAATCCATGGATACAGAGGGCTAATTTGAGCATTTGAAAAAAAATGCCCCAAAAGTACAGTTTTGTTGTAATTGTTGTTGTTGTTGTTGCTGTGTGCCTTCATATAATTTCTGACCTATGTGAACCTAAAATGAACCTATCACAGGGGTTTCTTGGCAAGTTTCTTCACAGGGGTTTTGTCATTGCCATCCTCTGAGGCTGAGAAAATGTGACTTGCCCAGGATCACCCAGTGAGCTGGGATTTGAACTCTGGTCACCAGAGTCATAATGCAACACTCAAACACTACACCACACTGAGTCTCTGTTGTCAAAATGATACTTTTCAAAGAAATAGTGCAGAAGGGACTTGAAGGATGAAAAAAGGTCAATGTTCCATGAACTTGACAAACCTATATTTCCCCATCTGAAAGGCTGTATCTCCCATGCAAGCCAGTCTAAGTTCAAAGATCTTCAAGGAAGGCATTTTTCTTGGTTCCATCACCCTCATAGGTGAGGGCATGGGACAAGTTGCTCCTAGACTGTGGAACTCCCTATTATGGTAAGTTTGGTTAAGCCTCCTCTCTATTCTCTGTCTGTTGGCAGATTAAGACATTTCTGTTGGCAGATTAAGACATTTAGGCAGTCCTTTGACTTATTTTACTCAGATGCCAGAGTAGCATCTAAAGGAGTGTACTACTGTTTTTATTTTGTATGTTTTCAAATAGACTTTAAATTTATTCTAGAACTGTTATCAACAACTATGGACATTATCACACGGGGGCAAATCTGCTGGTTAATACACACAAAATCCAGACCGAAACTGGATTACTGCCCCATGTTTTCACACAAAGTTGCACAGAAACTGGACAGAAAGTGGACAGAAAGTGAACAGAAACATGATCTTTTGTAATCCACTTGTCTGGAGGAAATGCAAATACGTAATTACGGTAATTATTCATTTACCGTAATGTGATTGCGAAATGCGCATTGGGGAGCATTTCCCTGCTGTTGCCATGGTTCCAGTGAGCATTCCTCTATCTGCGCATGTGCAAGAGGCTCATTTCTAGTACATTTACGGGTTTTTTTTCTCTTGTGTGTGTCCACAATGTTTCTTCACAGGGTTCAATGCAGTTACTGTAAATTCGCAATTAAGGTAATAACGTTTGAGGAAACAAGGCTTATTTCCCGTTTATTTTCGGGATGCCTCATTTCCACTTTAATTTCAGATTCTGGGCCATGTGTGATAATGTCCTATGTATTTGTAACAGAATTCGGTATTTGGTGGGTTTTTTGTTTTTTGTTTTTAAATTGTAATAGCACATTTTTAGCAAAACTTTTATTTTTAATTTGGTAAACCACCTTGGGTGCCTTGGAAGGAGAATATAAATTAAATACACAAACACACACATTAAAGAGATATGCTTTCAAGACACCTTGATGTAATACAGAATTGGCCAATTTTGCCAGGTCTGATGTCAGCATTCTCCCATGATTTCTAGAGCCTGCCCAAAATATAATTTCTAAAAGACATTCTAGTTTTAAAAAAAAACAGTATAGAGGTTCTTTGCAACCTGTTTAATAGGCTTGCAGGACACACAAGTCACTCTTTTCTTTTCTTTTCTTTTCTTTTCTTTTCTTTTCTTTTGGCTATGAGAAGGACTGTCAAAGTTAATTTGAAATGAGATGGCCCCAAAGACTCCACTTTCCTTTTTCTTAGTCTAACAATACTGTAGTGTTGCTAATAAAGCTCTTAATATCTAACGGAAGTGTTATTACTGCAAGAAGAAAGTTTATATTTGAATGAAAAATTCTCCTGAATCTTAGGCTACATGTGCAATGCAGAAATAATCCAGTTTAACATCACTTTAACTGTCATGGTTCAAGGCTATGCAATTCTGGGAATAGTAGTTTGTTGTGGCACCAGAGCTCCATTCTGGTGCTACAATGAACTATCATTCCCAGAATTCCATAGGCTTGAGCCATGGCAAGTAAAGTGTTGTCAAAACAGATTATTTCTGCAGTGTAGATGCAGCTCTAATGACTAAAAGCGAGGAAGCAAGTTCCTCTCTTCAAACCAGATTAATATTGCCTTTGGTGATATTGACAGGTGAAGTCTAAAGATGGTTCCTGTGGGAGACAGGTAAGGAACATGGCTTTATATCAGTTTTCATCTTTCTTTCAATACACTGCCTGACCTTCAAATTTCAGCTGTAACATCTGGCCTTCAGAGTCAAAAGGTTTGCACAGTAAAGCCTGGAAAAATGGTAACATTTCAGATTAAATGGAAATTCAATGAGGAACATATTCTTCAATAAGGACTTGACCTAAACAAACTGCTGTCAGGGGATTAAGGAACTGATGTGATTTTTGTGTCATTGAAACTTTTGGTTGCTGACATGTAGCTTATGTCTAGGCAGAGACTATGACAAAAGTAAGCACAAAATTTTCTGTACCTTATGCTGGAAAAGTCTGGAAACTGATCACATATCAAAACAGGACTTGTTGTCAATTACATGCAATTGGAAAGCCAAAATAGGAAACAGATCAAAATCAAAGATTGTAGGAAAATTTAACCAAGGATCAAGAAATGAAGCAGGAGACTGGCTGATTGGCTGAATTTTGCAAGGCCAACAGTTTCTTTATCAGAAATACATTCTGCAAGCAACCCAAGAAATGATGGTATCCATGGACATCACCTGATGGCCAATATAGAAATCAAGCAGAATTGCATTTGCAGAGGGGTGGGATATATTTATTATTATTATTATTATTATTATTATTATTATTATTATTTGGAAGCAGAAGATGGAGAAGCTCCATGTTCTTGGCAAAAACAAGACAAGGAGCATGTTGTGACACAGACCGTTAAATGCTAACATCAAAAATTAGAGTAAAGCTAAAAAAAAACACCAAAACCAGCCATCATACAGACATACAACCTGATGAGCATCCCTGTAGAATTTAAAAATAATGTGGTGGAAAATTACACTCCTTTGACAGAAGAACTCTGGACTGAAGACAGAGACTGATTAAACTCAATTGACAAAAGAACTCTGGACTGAAGAAAGAGACATTGCCAGGCAGTAATGCAAAAAGACACTGCCTGTAGCCAAAAAGAAACAGAAGCCCCAATGGAAGACAGATGAAACTCTTCAAACAGTGAAGGACAGATGAGAAACAAAGTAAAAAGTTAGAAAACAATCACAACCCTGAACGCGATTAGTCAATGAAAAAATACATGGAAGAATTATATAAAAGCACACAAGAAAGGATGCAGATTCATTTGAGGAAGAACCATATGATGACAAATCTCTAATTTTAGAAAGAAAAGGGGAAGGTGAACTCAGAACACTTGAAAGAAATAAATCAACAAGAACAGATGACTTAAGAATAGAAGTGCTTCAGTCTACAGAGAAAGAACCTACTAAATTAACTTAAATCTACCTAAGTTCTAACTAAAATCTGTCAACAAATATGAAAAAATGAGACTGTCATACTTTGGTTATATCATGAAAAGACATAACTCTGTAGAAAGGACAATAATGTTAGGTGAAGGCAGTGGGAAAAGAGGAAGACCATAATCCAGATTGATAGACTCAATTAAGAAAGCCACAGCACAAAGTCTGCAAGATATGAGCAGGGTGGTTGATAATAGGGTCACTTGGTCTCTCATTTATATGTTCGTCATAAATCCAAGTCAACTTGATAGCAGTTAACAACAAGCCACAATGCTGGAAACAAGACATTAGTATTAAAAAGTAGGGGTGGGTGATGGAAATAATTCTGGCACACAACTTCAAATTTAATTTTTCATTTTGTTTTCTAAGATACCCTAACAATACATCCACTTCCAGATATAAAGAATATATCTCTGAGTGCTAACTGCTATGAATTAAGAATTAAGGCTATGAGGAGATTTCACTGCCAGTCCTCCTCCTTGTATTGTTTGAACCCAATCTTATATAGCAATAGATTAATCTATCAGTACACTTTTGTTCTATTTTTCAGTTTCTTAGTCTTCTCTTTTTGTTCTGCTTCTGCATCAGTATATATAATTTTTAGGTGTGGCTGTGTGAAATCAGTGTGGAAATCTGTACACATTTTCTCCTAAAATGCACATTTGCAAGCTCCTTTCCTTAATATAGACATAATACTAATATGCATTATATAATTTCCACTGATCTACACATTTTTGCAGGTATATTATCATAATTTATGCACTGTAATACTCTCTCTAAAAAAACTACAGACCTACATAACAAAAATTCACAGAAGTGTGAATAACAAAAGGATAATTATGTTTTGGTTTGCATAGTAGTTCAGGAAATGCAAAGTAGATGGGTCTGAATTAAAATGCAGACTGAATAAATATCTCCCTCGTCTTTCCAGCTACAAGTAAAACTGACAAGACTGATGATCAGAGATCTCATCAGCTAGGCACACATTCTACCAAAGTTCTTGGGAAACAGCCAGTTTATTTTTAAAGCAAGGACCTAAGTTGGAAATCACATGCATTCCCTTGTTTGAGTTCTTATTTTTATGTTTTAGGGGGGTTGTAGTTTAGTTGGACTGGTTAGAAGGGTTATATGTTAGCTATCCTTTTATGTTGTTTTAGGTTAAAAATAATATATTATAAAAATAATATATTTAGAAAATGAAGCTCAAGGATCTTGAAACTCAACAAATCAACAACTCTTATTAACAAACAACACATTTAAAGATTGAGTGAAGTATATGTATTGGTGGGAATGGGGGAAAAATAGAGATGCAGATGAGTGGCAAACTGAATTGAAGAGGCTCTTAGATGAGATCCCATGCTTCAGGACAGGGCAGTTTCCAATCAGGTTGAACTCCTACTATTCTCAGGCAATAATCATTGTTTTTGGAGTGCATGTTGGGAAAATCCAGTAATTTTAAAAGGACAAAAATAAACTTTTTCAAGAAAGGAGAAAAAAATGTGTTTCTGAGATTAACCATATTAATTGTCCCTGCCTCGGGTACTCCCACTCCCAATGATCTTCATGTGGCCCCATCTATTGATGGATGAAGAACATTGCCTTGGGCCAATCTTATTGTAAAGTTTTTTATGCTTGTAATTTGTTTTTAATTGTTCAAATTTGTAGTTTTAATTTTCATTGATTTAATACTGTTTTAAGGGGGGGAGGGATTATGTTTTGGAATATATTGTATGCTTTTATTGTTGTAAGTCGCCCTGATTGGGTCCCATTGATTTAATTAGCAATCACCATATAAAATAACTTCAATTATTAGTAGTTATGCTAGTGAACTTTCCTGTTTCTAACATTTAATGCTATCAAATTAACAGACTCATTTAACACTATGGTTTAGCATTTAGTACTATCTAGCATGCTGTAGTGTAATAGTACTCAAACCTTTAACCCTTGGAAACTCCCTTTATATCTGCATGCAGAGATCACCCCCCCCACACACACACTTGATGTAGTATATGAATAAAAATATTTTCTTTATTTGCAAATTTATGTATCTTCATATTTCAACATTTTATAAGGACATAACATTGTTTAAATTAGGACAGTTTTATTTAAGTAATTTAATTTAATTTATGTATGTGTAAATTTTACACATAAAAAGTTTTGGAAAAGGAAGAGGAACAGGGATCTGGATCTTCAAATCTCACATACCCCTGGAGCAACTTGCACATGCCCTCTGGGGGTCTGGTCCCACCATTTGAGAACCACTGGTGCTGTGGTTCAAGTACTGAACTAGGACTCCGGAACGGAACGGGGCAAAAATGCATGTTGCTGGATAGGAGAATGCCACCGATACTGCTGGGAGCCCCCAAGCCATCCTCCAGCCATTCCTGGCAGCCAATTTTTGAAGGACAATTTTGAACTGTCCTTCAAAAATTGATTGCCAGGCATGGCTGGGGGATGGCTTGGGGACTCCCGGCAGCATCGGTGGTGTTCTTCTGCTCAGTAATATGCATTTTTGCCCTGTTCCATTCTGTTCCTTCTTTTCCTTTCCCATTCTTGTAAGTGCTGTGCTATAAGCTTAAGTGTCAGAGGAAGGCAACGGTAAAGTCTCTTTCAACATTTTTTACCAAGAAAGCCAAGTGATGGTTTTGCCTTTGGGCTGCCATAAATCAGATATGAAGGCACACAACAATGAAAAGCAAACTATCAAGTTTTCAAACCCAAGCTCTGAGAAGATGTGCAAAAACTATGAACAAGTTGGGCAAGAACTATAGTTCTGTGTGAAACCATTCATTTTGTATTTCAAAGGTTTAAAAGGACTAGAGTGTAGGTGAGACCTCTGCCTGAAATCCTGGAAAGGCAATGCCATTGTATTAGACAGAGCAGATGGACCAGTCAGGTTTTTTTATACAGTTTGTGTTCATTGTGTGCTCACCATTGCATTGGGGATTTTTTTTTTCATCAAACACAAGCCTCTGTTGGAACTGAAGTCAGATATATTTCTAGATAGCAGAATGTCTGTGAGTGTAGCCAGGAACATAACACTTCATAATACATAATAGAGATGTATCTCCTCTATACACAGATCAGAGCTACACCATTTTAATGTTTGTTTTTTTTCCAAAGGCATCTGGGAATTGTGGTTTGTGGGTGTGTTGAAAATTCTGTCAGATATCTCAACCCACAACTCATATTCTCCTCCCAAAATGACAGCTCCTTGGGTCTTCTGAGGAAACAGAATGATTCTTCATTTTAAGTTGTAGCATGCTTATTCCCTAAATACAGGGGGAAAGCCTGTAATTCATGGTTCAGCACAGGCTTTGCACACAGAAAAACTAAGAATCAGTGTCCAACATTGTCAGTTAAAATGAATTTGATGCTAAGAGATGGGAGAGAAAACCTTTTCTGCCTGAATCCCTGGAGAACCACTAGCAGTCAAAATAGCAACAATGAAATAGATGACCTGGGATAAGACCACACTGAAGAATTAAAACAGTTTGACACCACTTTAACTGCCACGACTCTATCCTACAGAACCTTCATACCCTCAGACAGACCAGGATAAATACCACACCAAACTACAAATCCCAGGATTCTGTTTGAAAAGTGATGCTGTCACACTGCTTTCATTCTGCAGTATGGCTACACCCAATGACCTAAGCTACACAAAATATTGCTAACTGTGGTAGAGTCCTTTGGGCCTTTGTTATACCCATTTGTTTTTATTCCAAAGTGTGTTGTTTCATTTCAACCACTATTTTCTGTAGAGAATTTTTCTCAGGAATATTTGTGAAGTGGCCTAAAACCTCCCCAAATGAATAAGGGACTAAAGTATAGAAGTTGGAGATACACACAATCTATTACCATTGAAAGTCTAGATCAATGAGAACATTATTTCTTTGCTAAAGGCAGGGATGGGGAGAAACATACAGCACTTCCATCGTACAGCACAATACATTTAAATAAATTGTATTTTATTTTTGCTTTGGTCCAGTGATGGGCAACTGTGACAGCTCCAAGGGCCAAATTTCCATCCTTGGAACCTTTCAGGGGTCACAGAGAGAGCCCCAAATGCCAACCCTACTGGGTTTGAAAAACTCTACTTTTGGATTTGTAAAACTGATATGTTCCATGCAAAGGGATATTTTATTACCTTTGAGAGTAACTGAAAGAAAGAAGTTGGTAGAATGAGCTTTCATAGACTTGAGCCTACTTCCACAGATGAAGTAGACTCAAGTCTACAAAAGCTCATGCTACCAATGTCTTTTGTTCAGTTTGTCTCAAAGGTGCTACAAGATCCCTTTGCATATAGATTTTCCAGACTAACATGGCTAGATCTTTGAATGGCATTTTTCATGTTAAACAGTACAGGAGAATCCTGTAATGAGTTGGGCATCTGCCACCCATCAGATGGGTTGAGGGCCCCTTGACCAATCACGACCAAAGCGTCAATTTGTATTAGTGACTTTGTGTGATACCTTTTGTGCTAGCTTGGCAGGTTAAGGCTAGGAAAAGATATGAAGCCTGGAAAGAGACTGGAAGAGTATTATTTTTTCTCTGTTGCTAACCTGCTTGTACAATTCTCTCAGCTAATGTGGGTCAGAGATGGGCCACACTGATGCACTTTGATTGTCTTTATTTGCTTCTGCACTATATAATGGTCTGTCTTCCATCAGCCTTACTGGTGATGGCAGGGTGAGGGTGCATACCAGCCTGTGGCCCCATTCAACCAGGACACAGAATTCAGGGGCAGTGTGGATAGACCTGAGAGAATTAATAGATACAATTAATTTAAGGGACTAGTTCTACCATTGACTATGAGGGGGGTGCTGGAAACCATCAGTGAAAGGGCTGTGTACCGTTTCATAATTTACCAGCACTAATGCGTGTGTCATAGCAGTAATGTGTTCAAGTATTTGGCACTGAAGGAACTCTTAGAAGCACCTGGAATTACTAGTTCTGGAAAGAAAGAGACTTCCTACCTATCTAAAGAATGCATTGCCATTCCTGGAAGGTTCTGGGAGAGACAATTTATCTTTGGGGGGTAGAAGGGGATTGGTTGAGAGCTACAGAAACAGCCTGGGGTTGCTACATATAGCTTTGGGGCCACATTTTGAGTACATAATGGCTTAGATATTATGTACTTGAGAAGTCAAGGAATTTCAATTGTGCAGAAATGTCACTCACACTCCATATTATGTGCAGTTTCTATGGATTAAGTGAGTTAACTAAAAGCATGTGCTGATTCCTAATCACTCTTGCTAAGACAAGTAAACATTGCTGTGCCCAGTAGGCCACATTTAAAGCTAATTACCAGTGCTTTTTGAACACAGTGGCATTTAAAGCACCTTCCTACATCAATTATATGTGTCAGAGAGAAGATATTCAGGGGAAAAGTAGGCTGGTGGCCAGACAAGGTTTTTTCTTTTACCTTTGTAAAATCTACTGTATCCTGTCAGAGAAATAACTGATCTTTGACCAAATAGGTCAATGAAGTTAATGGGAAATACTCTTTTTGGCATAAGGCTCAGTGAAAGTTAGCGGAGAGAAGGAGAATTGATTATACTGTATATCTACAATGTTTGTAAACTATTTTTATGGTTTAAAAACATAGATCAAAAGGTGGTTTACAGAAATTTGAAATAGGGATGAACAGATTTGTCATTCTGGTTTCTATTTTTTTTTTCAGTTTTCAGTTTGTCCCATTCTAGTGGGTTTTAATATTTGTGATATTTTACAAAAAGTGTCCTGCACAAAAGTGTGTATGCATTTTTATTTCATTTCTCTTTTTTACTTTTTTCTCGACACACTTTACTTTTTTCTCTGCACATTTTCCATATATATACTTATTTTGGTAAATAATCTGACATACAATATTTTTTCATACTACACACACCTTTGTTTGAAGAATACCATCATATTCTGAAAGATGTGAATGCCAAATGGGAACAACATTCAGCTTTGCATATTTGTCAAAGAAATTGATTTATCTAATTATATTTATGTATAGTTTGCTGTTCCAGACAACATAGGAACTTTTAATTAAAGGAAAAGAAAGCTTCCAGACTGCTCCCAAATCCAAAGGAAGAAAAAGAGAATAACATGTGGTTATTGGTTCATCCAGGGATGGGCAACTACAATGGGGTGGGAGAGAAACACACTTTTCATGCCTGGGACCTTGTGAAGGAGTATAAGGATTGTCAAAAATGCAACAACAACAACAACAACAACAAAAACTTTCAAAGAGTTGCAAGATCATTTCTGATTTTGGATCAGAATCTATAGGCGAGGTGTCCAGTGACTCCATCAATGAAGTTATTCTGGATCAGCTCCAATCTATGAGTACTGAGGACGTGGACAAACTGCTTGGTAAGGTGAGGAAGACAACTTGCCCTCTCGACCCTTGCCTATCATGGCTGGCCATCCAGGGAGGGGATGCATTGTTGAGACTCCTTAGGGATATCATCAATGCCTCCTTCAGGGAAGCACATGTTCCATCCTGTTTAAAGGAAACGTCTGTTAGGCCGCTTCTGAAAAAAACCTTCCCTGGACCCCCTGTGTCATTGCTGCCATTTCTGAGCAAGGTGATCGA
>CM034702.1:9724872-9755025 GCA_020142125.1 Phrynosoma platyrhinos
TATTATTATTATTATTATTATTATTATTATTATTATTATCCTCAATGTATTTAGTTGATTCAAATATAATGTTTTCAAGCAGTGCATGCTTGAATCTGTGGACAAAAAAGCTGTGGATAAGGAGGGCTGATTGTATATACATACTTTGTGAATTGTAAAAATTAGAATAAATATTTTGTTGTTCTGGAAGGCCTTGCTCCAAGAGCAAACAAAATAACATTGGCTGTAAAATGTAAATGCAAGATTTGAGATTAGGCTGGCTTCCCTACCTGAAATGGCAACACTATTTGCACCAGTAAGCAATAATCCGCAGCTAGGAATTATCTGCTTTTCCACTTAGCATACTTTAAAAGCTTTAACAGTATTTTAATCACCAGAATTTGGTGCAATAAATGGCATTAGTTTTCCTCTTTCATATCTCTCTCTTACAGCCACATTTCTAGGATGATAACTAATCACCTGCCTTGGTCAAATTGATGTCTGTCACAGAGATTGATTACAATCTTGCTGATTAGCAAGTATCCAGCTTCAGATTAAGTATCTTCACTATAATGTTGCACAGAAACAATAGCCTTTGATTATATCAGAAAGGATGGGTTTGACCACCTTTGCAGAAATTGGAATATGGAGGAAAAGTTGCTCGCTCAGCAGAAGAAGATTTTATTTACACGCTGGCAAAGTGGCATTAGTAGTTCTCTTGTGGGAAATCTGTAAGAGTAATTAACTTCTATGGAAAATGTAAACATTTGTAGTCAGGGTCATTCCTGAATTGTGAAAAAATTCACCTCCTATACTAGATTCTGATAACTCTAAGAATCACATAGGGATACTTAGGGAATTTGATTACTGCAAAGCCTAAATATAAACTGACCTGATCTTCACATCCTAAACTACATGGATTACCATTAGCTATAGATTTCTGAGTTATCTGAGCTCTGCATGCCTGAAACCTCAAAGGGTTTTGAGTTGTTATAGAAAAGAATAGCAATGTGGAAATAGAATCTTACAATACTAAGCAGGTTGACTTCAGCTTTATTTTGCATGCCATGAAGAAAGCTCTTCAAGGTTGAAAGCTCCCCTGTTCCAACTCTAGAACAAAGCCATCAGCAAGAAAAATGTGGAATCTGGACATTAATCTGTTTGTAGATAATAAGAAGGCTATGCACTATACACAGTAAAAAACAACTTCTTGAAACAATCTCCAAATGGAAGGAAGCAAAGCTAAGATAAAAACAACCAAAGCTACTTCTCTGTGTAGTAGCAACCATTTGCTTCTCCAACAATTATCAGGAACAGCACCTTGCCTCTAAGGGAAAGATTGTGCAGTGGCCTGATCACCATCTTGAACAGCAGCTAGTGAATGGTGGTAGACAAAATTAGATGCAGGGAGAAAGAAGGCCCTTTGCTGCTAATGGAGCTATGAACATCTCAGAAAAGCACAGAACTTTGACTTTAGTCCCAAGAGAACACACCCTCTGACATTTCACAAATAAAAACTGGAACACATGTAACAAATCAACATCAGAATGTAGTCAAGATGGCAAAAGTTACTTATAAAGAAGACACGTTAGGAGATGCTGCAGCTGTTTGCTTTTGTCTGATTCTACTGGGAAGAAGATTACACCATTTCCTCTTCCCCTGCTAAGTGTGTACAAAAGCTTTTGTATTTTGAACTCTGTTTGCAGCAATTGAAATAAACAAAGAATGAAGGAGGAAAAAGGAAGGAGGAGAGATAAACTGGAAGATTTTAAAAGCAGTAGAAAAAGTGGGATGACACAGGATTAGCTGTGACTGGTCCTGCCATATTAGGCTAAATTGAGGGTATAGGAGAATAGTATCTTCAAGGCCTATTTGATGTTTCCAAGGTCATCATGACAATCTTCAGCAACACAACCCCTGGCCATAGAAACCCATACAGTGAAAGCACTGGCATGCCGAGATGATGCTGGAGAGAAAAAATGGCTTACATCCTCTTAGTGTAGTAGTGCTGGCATCTTATACACTTACTCCCTCTCTCACACATACACAATGTTAGCATTGTTTGCAAGAATACTATTCTCTCATTAATAATTGACTGTACCTCTGCCCTGGATCTATAGCATGCCTGAGACAAAAAGAGCTTAATGGAAAAGTAAAGGAGCCTTCTCTTCACCTAGTGTAATCTGACCCTGAAATGAGTCCTCCAGTAACACTGCCAGGCTCTGTTCTTGGCCTTGTCTGCCCGTCTCCCCTTTTAGAATTGCAATGGATAGAAAACCAGTGCAATCACCCTAAACAAGAAAGCAACTGAAATTTACCCTTCTTTAAACAATTTCAGATGTCATTTTTTGTATCTGCAAATAGCCTTCAGATTCTTTATCCTTATTCTTTTTAGTCTGTTGTAATGAGCTAAACCAGTGGTTGGCTATCTCATCTTAAATTTCATGAATTTTTCACTAAGATTTCAAATCACCTCTGCAGGCAATCAGGAAGTCATCTGCTAAGAATGATCTGACACACAGCCTTCTTAAAAATAAATTATTTTGTCTACAATAATCATACTTCAGAGGGACTCTGGGCTTTGTAATTTCTGGGCTAACATTTCTAAGTTTTGGGCTCTGTTACCCTCTCCAGGTTACTTTCTCCCCAGAGGATGAACAGGGGAAAGCCAGCCCAATAGCAAGGCAATACCCATGCCCATAGAAGCAGAAGCATAATCCAAACAGTCTGAAGTGAAATAAAGCACAGTCCCAAGTCCAAAACCAAAAAGGGAATTGCCAGATAGATTAGTTCAAATACAAGCTCCATGTCAGAGATACATAAAGTGAAGGACATCACACAAATTTATCTGGGAGTGCTGGATCTATTTAGGGCCTTGGTCGAGATAATTGTTGTTATTGTGTGCCTTCACGTCATTTCCAGCTTATGGCAACCCTAATATGAATCTATCACAGGGTTTTGTGGGGCTTACAATGTGTGACTTGCCTAAGGTAATCCAGTGAGTTTCCATGGCTGAGTGGGAAATCGAAACCTGACCTCCAGAGTCCTAGTCCAATGCTCAAATCACTATGTCATGTTGGCTCTGATAGTCAATTGATAGCAATAAATTAGCACAGCTGGCCTCATTAACTTGGCATATTTTACTTAAGAGGAAAGAGAGTGCTTCTGACATTACTGTTCCTGACACTGGAATTGTTGATACTTGACAGAGTGCAGAGCCTCTGCCTCCTCCTCCAGATTTAGATGTGCTGCCTGGGATTGACCAAGCTCTTCTTCTGTCCCAGCAAGACTGCCAGACCCCTCTGGCTCCGGCTAGTGCACATCTTCTTGACACTCTTCTCCTATTTCCTCATCTGAGGAGGTCTTGTCCAGTCAGGTAAGGCACAACAGAAGTGCTACCAATTTCACTAATGGCCAATGGGGCAGTGGGGTTGATATGTGGGCCATAGTTCTTGTGTCTCCTACCCCTATATAAATCTCCTAAGCAAACAAGAAGTGCATGGGTCCATTAGTGAGGCATGATGCTCCAGCAACAGCCTCTCACATCTACATAATGGTAACAAAATAAATATAAATATGTCTCAGAGTTCCAGGTGTTGTTTGACTTATTCTATCCAACTCTTCTTAGAAAAACAATATTATTAATCTAGTATGTTTGTCATTGACTACAGAGTAATAGAAAGGACTTTGGCTCTCAGAATTAATGACTTCTTTGTCAAGCCTGATAACTTAGGTGCAGACTGACAGCCAGTAGTGTTGTTTGGAAAAGAACAAGAATTTATAGCTGGGATACTCAAGCAATTGGACACAATAGAAGGTAACTGGGGAAGCAGGGAAAGATGAGGAGAAGAGAGTAAATTAAATTCTCAATTCCTTGCCCACATGATCATCTGTCACTACAGAAATTGCATACAGAGTTTATTATTATTTACAGTTCCTCTGTGCAGAGTGTTTTATGTTCTCAAGATATCATCCATAGTGATTTGCTTGCTATTTGGTTGTTTTCAGTAGAAACAAGGGCTGGAATGCAGAATCACAGTTAGAAATGTGTAACCTAGAGTTACACATCCATAACTGATTCATATTCATGATCCTAAGTATTCACAATTGTGGCAATGGTGCAGGAGATAAAGAGTGATTGTAAAAGTCCCCCAGTCCTATCTTACTAGATCTGTTCTCCTGTTTATTGGGATGCTTCCACCACCTTCCATGAGCAATATTGGTGCATGGAGGAATTAAGATTGAAAACCTGCTTCTGATTGTCACATTGGAGATCCCTGATAGGAGTCTGCTGTGTCCTGATCAACAAGAGAACAGACCTCCATCACTTGTAGACTAAGGATGGCATGGGGGATGGGGTAGGCCAGGAGACACTAGTTAGTTAAATATATTTGATCTAGATCCAATGTGCATCACTTTCTGCCATACATTGAATGTAGGGAACAGCAGCAACAGCAACAACAACAACAACAACAACAACAACAACAGCAACAGCAACAACAACAACAACAACAACAACAACAACAACAACAACAGCAACAGCAACAGCAACAGCAACAGCAACAGCAACAGCAACAGCAACAGCAATAGATTTGTGGTACTGGAGACGTGGCCAATGAAAGAAAGCAAACCTGATAAAAATTACTGGGGTTCAGAAGTCCAAAAGGGGCCCCCAAACTCAACTATATGGCATGTTTGCTTTTTTTCTTTCTTTCTCAGTAGTATCATTATTTGTTGACTGCTTTTGACAACATTGCAAAATTGTTTATTAATGTATTTGCAATTTAGCAAAACAATGAGCAACTTGCTAAGGGAGGATGGGGTCACTTTTGGACAACATTGTCCCTGTCCTATTTTGAAAATGTCAGACTTCTATCATTCACAAGGCCAAATACTCTATGAGAAATAGTATTTTTGAGTTTGATTCCTCTGAAAATAAGCTTGCTAGCCAACAGCAAGTGTTCTCTCCATGGTACAGCCTTATAAAGTGGGAACAATATTTCCAACAGTATTTCCAAGGCTTAACTTTCATTGGTTTGAGAAAAGCCTTTACTGCTTTCCATTTTCAGACAATGCCTTCAGCTCATTTAGAGGGAAGGTATAAAAGGATCCCTTACACACAGCATTGTGTATTTGTGGTTCTGGGGAGGTGGAAGGGAGGTGGTGCATTATCTTTTACACTGCCCACTGTATAAGGACCCCAGGAACCATTTTCTAGGAGACCTTTTGAAAGCGAGGGCAAGTTGGACACTGCCTAATATTATTTGTGATCTGTGGGCAGACCACTCCAAATCTATTACACTTAAGGTAGCCACCTTCGCAGTAGCAGCCCAAAAGATCCGCTGCAAATTTCTGAAAACATCAGTAGTGGACTGAAAAAGGGAACAGTAGTTGCAGCCTTACTGTTGCAGCCCTATTGTTAAATTGATTTTAATCCTGTATTTCCCTTGTATTTTGTAGATACTTTTCTGGTAAGCATGCTGGCTGTATTATTATAATTTTCCTGCAGTGCCTTTGTAATATTTTGTAATGGACATTGTGTCACAGACATATAAACTTATATGTATGTATGTATGTATGTATGTATTTATTTATTTATTTATTTATTTATTTGGAGTATTTATACCCCACTCTTCAGCCACAAAGGTCTTGGAACAGCTTACAAATGGTTAATTAAATGGTTCCCTGCCCTCAGGCTTACAATCTAAAAATATATGACTCAAAAGGAGAAGTGGGGAAGGGGATCAGGTATAGCTATTCTTCTCTCTCTCTGAGGCCTGGACCATGGCAGATAGACTGGAGGGAGGGCTCTGCTTCAAAGAAAATAATAACACTATACAAAGCCTGAAAGTTCAGGTGTTTGACTGGTCCACCAGGAACACAAAAATGTCACTGGAAACGATAAAAGGGACTCATTGTGGGGAAAACTGTGTAATTTCAGCTTGAATTAAACAATACCTTAAATACATATGCTATTTAAGATCCTATTTATTTATTTATAATTTATTTTTATATTATTTTTTACTCTCTAAATTAGGACCAGTATCTTAGGTGGGAGAAATAGGTATGTGAATGGGGAAAGCAAAAGCCTTCCTGTTGTCGGTCATGTGGAAGTTTTAAAAACTGTTTTGATACTGAGTAGTCCCTATGATTCTAAGTCTATTTCTAGACCGTGTCTGGGACCCCAAGTGCCAACAACTGCAAGTGAAAGCAAAAACCATTACGCAAAATTAAGGATCCATGTAGACAATTCCACTGATGCTCTAAATTCTTGAGGGAAATTGTACAGACTTAAAGTGTGTGTAATGACACACTGAATTGCTTCTTAACCCTCCTCATTGAAAGGCATTTATTTGATATTTGCTTAGTTTTATATCCTATCAATTAATTAGTTCTATGAACCTTTCCTGTTCTTGAAATCTTTAGCTTATGCTGAGACAGTACAGTACTGGAGATCCTTACACCACCACCAGTTCTACCACCAGTGCAAATACTAAAATTAAGATTGAAAGAGCCATGATGCAGTGTATTAGGAAATAAAGATATACACTACTGAAAACAAATCACACTTGGCCATTTTGTAGGAATAATCATTATCTTCACATCTTTATTTTTTTTTAAAGTTAAAAAAAATTTGCACTTTTTGTTGTTATGCACCTTCAAGTTTGACTTATGTTGACCCTTTGAATAAGAGTCCTGGTCATCAACAGTCCTCTTCAGATCTTGTAATCTCAAGCCTGTGGCTTTCTTTATCAAATCATCCCTTCCCTAATATGATCTTCCTCTTTTCACACTATCTCCCACATTATTGAGAATTATTGTCTTTTTCAGTCAGTCATATTGCCTCATGCTCATTGTGTCAGCACAGAGGTTAGCCTACACTGTTTCTCCAACTTAAATTGCTTTCACATAGTGTGTATGGGGGTGTGTAGGGGGGTGTTCCATGTTACATCTGCCTTCCCCCCTCTCAGCATCTAATACCTACTTAGAGAAATAGTCAGCAAAATCAAAACCACCACTAGTGTCACAACCTTGAGTTTCCACTTGTTTTTAACAAAGAAAAAGATTTCAGAAGTTCTAACCAGAAATTGTTCATATTATGTCTAGTTTGATCCACACATTCCAGATCCTTCCACATGTTTTGGATTATAATTCCCATATTGCCATGACATTGACCATATTATTTGAAGCATCTTGAGTATTATAGGTTGAAAATGTCTGAAAGGCCATGGGTTCCCATCTGGGTTTTACATTATTTTAACCCCCTGCTCTAAAAATACACAAAATATTTTGTTGTGACACTAACAAGCATTTCACTGCAAAAACACAGGGACATATGCATGTTGGTGCACACAGGCACATGACTATTTGATTAGTTAAGATCTCCTATCTTACTGGTCTCTAGACACCACGTCCATCCCTCATAATGAACAGGGGAACATGGAGGATGCTACATTTGTTAAGGCCTAATAGAGCTTGCTCTCTATCAAAATGTTATCTAAGATGCTCAGCAGTATGTCTTTTCTCAAGTAGAATATGATTTAATTAGTAAGTTAGTTGTGTTTTGATTCTGCAGACCTAATGTTGGAAGGAAGCTATTTAATATTAACATGAAGCAAGGGCGTTACTAAAAATCACAACTATAGAAAAACACAGATTTTCAGATCAATTGACACTATTCAGGTCAGCTAATACTTGTGATTTATCATTGCTCAAAATGACTGCATATTCCATTTACATTAGGGTCATGTATTTCTCCTTCTTTGACAGCTAACACATATGTCTATGTAACAGATACCTTTACTTAAATTATGTACATAAAAAAGACACAGACAGCTAGGTGCAACAATGACAGCTATCAGAATTGACACTGAATACCAAACTTGTCAGAATCCCATTATGTGATTTAAAGCCATTTAATAGAGTGCAATAAAGTAAGGAGACTTTCTGCCCAGCTTCTACATCTCTCCCAGGAGTTGGAATGCCTCCAATTATACCAAAAGCTGTTTTGTCAATGCAAGAAGAATAAATCATGGAAGATGCATTTCACCTTTAGAAGAACCAAGCAATCAGCCAATCCATCATCTTCCATCAGGAAGAAATTTAGCAAATAGCACCAGAACAGCAGTCGATAAAAAGTGCTTAAATACTACCCTGGCTTTTACTTGCTGTGCTTTTAATTTGGTAAATAAATGCCTTCCGTTGGGCACACACCCTGGAGTCTCGGCAATGACGTGGATTAAGTGGTCTGTTAGCTCCACGGTGCTGAATGGATCTCCAAGGTACAGCAAGCTATAATGGCTTTGAAACATCCAGTCTAAATCTCCCTGCTGTTTAATTTCAAACATTAAAAGGGTGCATGTGGGGGTAACAAAATTCAGGAGTTAAAGAGGCAGACCTGTTTTGTTTTGTTTAGACAGTTAACAGTAGGAATAAGAAATGCATTTCTTATCAGTAGGAAATACTGTTCTAATAATATCTAGTGCCTTGAAAATTAAATCATCCCTAGAAAAGCTCACTTGCCTCTTTCTTAATTAAATTTAATGTTTAGAGGAGTGGTTTATATGTAAAATAAAGTTAGATGGCAAAGAGTGAATAAAGTTTACTTAATAGATATGAGTAACTAAACTGGAAGGTTTATTATTTCATCGTTAGCTACTTATATCCAAGTGTGGGCAGTTGTATATGTATATATAATAGATTTATGTGTGTATTAAATACAGCAATACCTACTTTCTCACCGATCCCAGACTTATTTTGTTTTTGTTTTTTTCCCAAAGAGGAGGACACATAAAATTTTGGTTTCTTTCTTTATTCTAGTCCTTCACAATTACCTGCCTACATTTTCATCCAAAATTTGGTATTTATATGTTAAAGAATCACTAGCACCAAATTAGTACAAAGGGTAAGGAACCTCCTGACAATCATTTAATTACCACTAACATTTTATCATGACAGATATTTCTTGGCCTCACACCTATATGCCATTTGTTCTCAGCTAGTCATTACTTCATATCCCTTGGAAAGGCACTCTGGTGTGGTGTTAAGGTACAGAACTATAGACACCTCTTATAAATGAGGCTTTGGGACAACATTCAGTAATACAGGAACCATGACGGGTAGATTTGATTCAGCCAATTATTGTATAAAGCTTCTTTACCATTAAGAAAGCATGAGTGCTAATCTGTGAACACAAAGGCTCAAAATCTTGCCAGGTATCGAATGCGATGAGTGGTTTTTACAGCAAAACCTGAAACACCAAGCATCTGTTTTAATCAGCCATAGTTGGCATGGCATTGGATGAAAATACAATGATGATAAAATTAGGACTGTGGGGTGCAATATTAGTTTCTAGGGTGTCAACCCCTTTAAAGGTAAACTAAAATATGCAGGTATGAAAATTAAACTTATTAGAGTTAACTTTCATCAGCAGAGCAGCAAAACTATGGGTCATATTATTTCTTTAAATCTGTCTTCCTAAAGAATAAAAAAAAGGTAAAGGTATTCCCCAATGACAAGGTTGTCAAGTCGTGTCCAACTGTAGGGGGTGGTGCTCATCTCCGTTACTAAACCAAAGAGCCAGCATTGTCAGAGACTACTCTGTGATCATGTGGCCAGCATGATTGCACGGAACACTGTTTATTTTCCCACCAAAGTGGTAACTATTTTGTTGTTGTTGTTGTTGTTGTTGTTGTTGTTAACTGCCCTCGAGTCGATCCCAACCCATGGTGACCCTATGGATGAGACATTGCCAAGACCCTCTGTCCTCCACTAATCTGCTTAATTCCTGCAACCCCTTAATATCTGTGGACTCCTTCTTAGAGTCCATCCATCTGGCGTGTGGCCTTCCTCTCTTTCTCCTTCCCTCTACCTTCTCCAGCATTATTGTTTTTTTTCCAATGAGTCCTCCCTTCTCATGATGTGTCCAAAGTATGAAAGCCGCAGTTTGATCTGCTCACTTGTTTGTCCTTTTGGCTGTCCATGGTAACTAGATGGTAAATAAATGGTAGATAAATGTACTTATTTATCTACTTGCATTTGCATGCTTTTGAACTGCTAGATTGGCAGAAGCTGGGACTAGTGACAGGAGTTCACCCCATCACATAGCATAGGTTTCAAGCAATAGCAATAGCAATAGCAATAGCAAGTGCATTTCTATACCACTTCTCAGTGAACTAGCGCTCCCTAAATGGTTTACAATGTGTAAGCCAATTGCCTCCAACAAGCTGGATACTCATTTTACTGACCTAGAAAAAGACAGAAGGCTGAGGGGATCTTAGATTATTATTGAACTTACAATGTCATGGCTGTAACCACTGCAACATCAACAACAAAAAAGGGTATTGTACCTAACTGTGTATAAACAGGAAAAAAGAAAGAAGTTAGGTAATGGTAAAAATAACATATTCTATAACAAGGATATCAACAATGTTTGTTAGATGTTCAATTTACATTAAAAACAAAAGTATATAATGCAAAATTTGTCTTACACAAAGAACTTAAAATGCACACTTTAAGGATGCAACTTCAGTGTGCCTTAAAAATAATAATCAGTTTTTTGTAATTATATAAGTCCAGAGAGGAGAAAGCCCATGCCAAAGACTTGATAGTTCTCCAATGTATCTCTTGGCAGAAGTTCTGTGAATTCAGTCTCAAATGATCACCAGCCAGATGTGTTTCGACCTGTGGTCTTCTTCAGTGGCTAGGGTATCAATAAGTAACAAACAAAATGTGGAGTAAATACTATCCAAAGATACATAGGAGAGAGGTTGGTGAATTCTTTGGATGGTATTTACTTCACTTATTGTTTGTTACTTATTGATACCCTAGCCACTGAAGAAGACCACAGGTCGAAACACATCTGGCTGGTGATCATTTGAGACTGAATTCACAGAACTTCTGCCGAGAGATACATTGGAGTACTTATCCAGAACTATCAAGTCTTTGGCATGGGCTTTGTCTTATCAGGACTTGTACAATTACTTTGTCTTTGTCTTATCAGGACTTGATTATTATTTTTAACACACACTGTAGTTGCCTCCTTAAAGTGTGTGTATAAAGTTGCAAAGGAAGTGGGTCCCTCTTGTCATTTCTGTTCACTTTTGAAGTTTGCATGATATACCTTTGTTTTTGAACATCTAAAGAATATTGTTGATATCCTTGTTATAGAATATATTACTTTTACCTTTACCTAACTTCTTTCTTTTTTTCCTGTAACCACTGTGCCACCAGGGCTTCTTAAGGATTCCACCTTGACTGAGAAACCTTGGGCTAGTCTGTCTCCATTTTCCTCCTGATCAGAAATATAAACATGGAAAGGTTTGTAGAAGATGAGCTAAGCATGCTCATTGCTACTAGCATAAAGATTTAAAATATGCAGTGATCCTCTTCTTTCTGGGCTTTCTCTGAGAAGTCCAGGGCATTGGGCACACTTTTCCTTCACTTGGTTATCCTCACAACCCTTGGAGGGGAGGGTTAACTGGGCTGCACAAGAGGTCCCAAGATCACTCAATGATCTTCATCCATGTGATGACTTGAATGTGGCTCTCCTCAGACATAGGTGTGATACCTCAACTAAGCACCCTAACCAGCCTTGACAACACAACTCTCAGAGATGTTGTCCATTTTGTTTATTTCACATATATCCTGCCCATCTTCCCTAATGGAACACAAGGTGACCCAGGGTTTCCAGACAGTCTCTGACCTATCCAGGCAATTAAAAGACTAACATCTGCACAAATCTTTTTAGCAAATCTACTGCATCAGCATATACCTTCAGATCACAATTCTAGAATCATTTAATCTAACTAGATGCCCACAAGATTTCCCTTAATTCCAGCTTGTTTCCCCTAATTCTTATGGTTTACTTGTATCACCTACAACAAGAAGAGGAAGAGGAAACTCAGGAACAGGGGGAGTAAGAATAAAAATGTGATAATGGACCAAAAAAATGTTAGCACCAGACAATAATACAAAATGTATTTTATATTTGCAAGCCCTGAGCCAGACATTTCAAAATGTAGGTTGAAAACATTGACAACAGTAACAAAAAAGCATCCCAGTATGTTTGTTTTTAATACAATTGAAACATATGAAACACAATTAGATTTATAAAATAGAAAAGAGGTTGGGGGGTTATTGTTAGTGTATGTCCTTATCCCAGTGTTTGTATATTCCTTGACCAGGGGCCTTTTCATACTACACAGTTATAGAGCTATGATTCCACTTGAACTATCACCATTCTATTCTATGGAATCCTGGAGTTCATAGTTTGGAAGGACCCTACAGTACTCTGTCTGAGAATTCTAAATGTCCTTTCTTAAACTGCAAATTTAATAGGCTAGAACCACAGTAATTGAAATGGAGCAACAGTGCTAGAATTTTGTAGTGTAAAAGGAATCAACACAATTTATTGTTGTGTGCCTTTAAGTTGTTTCCAACTTATAGTGATCCTAAGGAGAGCATATCATGGAGTTCTTGGCAAGATTAGTTCAGAGGAGGTTTGCCATTGCCTACCCCTGAGGCTGAAAGCATGTGACCTGCTGAAGGTCAGCCAGTGGATTCCATGGCCAAGCTGGGAATCGAACCCTGGTCTCTAGTGTGACAATTTCACCACTTAGACCAAGATCCAGTGATGCTGAATCCCATTGCTTGTAACATCCCTCCTTTTTACACCCTTTTATGAATTCTAAAAAAACTGCTTTGCAAAGCTAAGAAAACATCTGGAGCATGAGTTTGTCATTAGGGATGGCTGCAGTAAAAAGGGATGAGGAATAAAGTATTGAGTCCTGTGGTATTCGACAGGAAAATCCTGGAAGATCTAATGAGAACTGTTGCTGTAGTTTCAATTTGTTGTTTAACATTACTGTTGTCTTTTAATCGTTGTCTTAAATTTAATTGGTGTTTTAATTTGTAATTGATTTAATATTTTTTATTAAAATATTTTTTAAGGTGGGGAGGGAACTAGATTGTGGAATTTTATTGTATTTTATTGTTGTCAGCCACCAAGATTGACCTCAAAGAGGTGGAATATAAATACATTATTATTATTATTATTATTATTATTATTATTATTATTATTATTATTATTATACCTTGGCCAATGTAAAGAACTGGATAGAAGGCTACCTCCATGTTTTCTTTTATAAACCTACAATGGGCAAAAGGGATGGGGCCTAGAAGCTCATTTTCCTTCCTCCTGCAGAAGCAAATCCAACAAAACAGAAGCATGGCCAAGTAAATAGTGTGCCATTTTAAAAACTATTGGTGCAATGCCAAGAGCTTTAAGCATATGCCTAACTCTCCCACTGAAATCAAACTACCTCAGGGACCGCCTTCTCCCGTACAATCCTCCCCGCACTCTTCGGTCCTCCGGGAGGAATCTGCTGCAGCCTCAGAAATCGAGGCTTGCGGCTACCTCCCGGAGGGCTTTCTCAGTTGTCGCCCCTAAACTCTGGAACGACCTGCCGGATGAGATCCATCTGTTAACATCTTTGGACAGCTTTAAAAAGGCTGTTAAGACGGATCTCTTCCGGCAGGCCTTTCCGGACTAATGTACTCCCACCTCGGACACAAACAGCTGTACTTGCCAATCCTCTCGTGGCCCCATCTATCTGATGGTGAGGATTGCGTGAGGCTTTTTAGAAAATTTATTTGTACTGGGTTTTTAAATTGCATAGTTTTAATTATTATTGATTTAACACTATTTTAAGGGGGGAGGGGGGTACATTGTTTATATTGGTTTTGAGATTTTATGTTGTATTTGATTGTTTTAACTTGTAAGCCGCCCGGATTGGACTACCATTGGGCGGGGTATAAATAAATTTTATTATTATTATTATTATTATTATTATTATTATTATTATTATTATTAATAGAAGAATGATCCAGTAAATAGTGTGCCATTTTGAAACCTAAAACCTGTTCAGTGTCAAGAACTTTAAGCACATGCCTAACTCTCTCATTGAAATCAATAGGATTTGAAACTATATCACTTTGATCAGATCATGCCCTAAGGATTTCTAACAATATTTTCAGAAAGGCAATAACATTTTACCATTCCCCAAAGACCTGTATAAATCAGAAAATCTAAACAGAGATGCTCTTAAGTTAAGCAAGCCAGACAGCTCGGGTTTGTTCCTTCAGAGTCCCATTTTATGGGCATGATAACAGGGCTGTGAAATATCACCTAATAGACATTAGAGGTGATTCAGATTGGACTGTAAAACCCTTCCTAATCCCAAAACAGCAGTTAAATATCATTTTCATTGCAAAATGGGCAAAAGGTAGAGAAAGACACAATAACTGCCTTTGACAAACATCCACTCACATACACTGGAACATGGTAAATTGATATGGTTGCGGTGGTTTCCCTTCTTCACTCATTTGTGCATTATTCTGTATTTGTATCCAAATTAAGATGTGGCTTCAAGTTGAAGTCTTTAACAATAACTGTTTCTCCTGAGGCCAGGAGGTTCTGTGAGCAAAATATATTGGGTTGAAGGGTCATTATAATAAAACCTTGCGATTGACTTACTGGTGATAGCACAGCCACCCTGAGCAGGCACTGAAGCAAAATGCAATAGCTGCAAAGTAAATGCATCGCTTTTGTCATTTCTGCTCACTTCTGAAGATCAGAAACTTCATCTCTACTGGTCATTACTTAAGAGCTTTTCTCTTGCTCTTTTTCTCTAGCTTCCTTGTCAGTAGCCTCCATTTGTTTCCAAACTGGGGGCTTGTCCACACTTACTATAAAATCTGTATGGGCTCCACGTTTTCCAGATTACCCAGGAACACTAGGCTTGTCTATACTATTAGACAAGGCAAACAATGGCAAATTTAGTTGAAGCAGCCACATGTCTCCCCCCCCTCAATTTCAAGGTCACCTCATTTTAATATGGTGGCCCATAAGCCAATTTCCCTGAATCATTTTCAGCCACACATCTGTAGGCGCTCCACTTTATTTATTTTCCCCATCTGTCCATCAAGTATATGAACATACACATTTCCATTTTCACTTCCATTAACTGACTGGGAAAGTGATGCTGTAAGTGGCACAGATATCTGTGATTTGCATGGACATGACCAATAGGAACAATGAGTCTGCCTCAGGTTGCAGAAATAATCCAGGTTGGCATCACTTTAACTGTCATAGCTCAGTGCTATGAGATTCTGGGAATTGTAGTTTATTGTGGCAGCAGAGCTCTCTGAAAGAGAAGGCTAAATGTTTCATAAAACTACAAAACCAAGAATATCGTTAACACTGGGCCATGGCAGTTAAAGTGATGTCAACCCTGATTATTGCTGCAATGAAGATGCAGCTCAAACAATAAGAATTCTTCCCCTGAGGCAAAACAAACTAGGGATAGTGTAATTTTGCTAGATCTGCTCCTATACCTTTTAAAAGCAGCCTAAAATATTATGATTAAGTTGCTAAATCTTCCCCTGATATAGGAAAAGAAAGAAATAAAAAAAGTCTCACATACTTCATTTCAACATGTTAAGCTGCTATTACTAGTACATTCAGAGTGCCCTTACTTCTCATCAGTCCTTCTTCTGTGCTTGGAGAATGACATTTAAGGAAAAGGAACATCCTAATTGAACTGGTTTCTCAGTAGAACTTATGTAATGGCCTTGATTCTCTCCTCTACTGCATCTTGATGGAATGATTATTCATTTTGTTATACAGTCACCCAGCTGCAAGTGTAGGGTATACAACTGGTAGCTGATCACCCAAGTTTCTGGAATCTAGCCTACCTACTGAGAAATGTTGTTGTTGCTGCATGCCTCCAAGTTATTTCCAATTTACAGCAACCCTAAGGCAAACCTATCACAGGGTTTTCTTGGCAAATTTCTTCAAAGGGAGGTTGCCATTGCCAGCCTCTGAGGCTGAAAGAGTATGACTTGCTCAAGGTCACCCAGTGGGTTTACATGGGATTTAAACCCTGGTCTCCAGAGTCATAGTCCAATGCTCAAACCAGTACATTATACTAGCTCACAATGTCAGCCATGAAATTCAGGCTCTTACATATGCAAAGCATGTGTGCTGCCACTGAGTTGCAGCTCATTCAATGCCCAGCTTGGCTTTCAGTTACACACTGCAGTAAATTTTAACTCTGAAACTATGTTGCAGTGAGAAAGTTAGCTCCCTTTAGTACTAGTTGAAAAGCTCTGCTGTGCAGCATTTACCATGAACTCATTTAAATTCTACTTTGTTTATATTTGATGGGAAATTAGCATTTCCTCATACAAAGGAAAAGTGTTCTCTACCTTGAATACTGTCTCATTCAGCACTTTATTCAGACCCAAATTAAATCCCCAAAGCTTTTATAGTTTCTAAGGGATTAATAGCACTGATATTATGCTATTAAAAGTTTTATTGGAAAAGAGGTGGAAAGCTCTACTCCTAGCATTTGTTAATTAGCTGGTATTTTTCAGAGGTAACATTGTGTAGCTGTATATAATTAGGCCTGTCAACCAATTATAGAGTTTTTGCTTGATTAATCATCTGCCTTTTAAATGATCAATTAATAATTCAATTGGCATACATTTGTCAGTAGCCAGAAGATCAATATAAATAGTTTTATGGTTGTTGTTATTGGGTTGTGGGAGTAGAGGTGGATTTAGAGATTTTCCTAGCATGGTGGTAATTTGCAAGGTAATAGTAGGGATGGGTTAGGGTTTAATTTGGCTTTGAGGCTCGACTCAGGCCTGCATCCTTCCGAGGTCACTAAAATGAGTACCCAGATTGTTGGGGGGCAATCAGCTCACAGTTGTAAACTGCTTAGACATCCCATGTGCAATATGAAGCGGTATATAAATGAAGCTGCTTTTGCTTTACAAATTTCTTCACTGTCCCAAAGTTCACTTTTTTCTTCACTGTTCAATAGTGTTATGCATATTGTGGATGCAGGTATTTCTGGAAAACAAATTTCTGTATTTGGATGAGGCATACATTTCTTTTGGAGTACTAGATATCATTTTCCAGAAGCCTGCTTCCATTGATTTCAAGTTAGCACAATAATATCTGAAGTCCACAAAATAGTGATACTTTTATTGCAGAAAATATGTGATGCAAGTTTTCAAGGCTCCACTGGCTTCTTCATCAGGCTGAGGTGTTAAAAATCAAACAGGAGAAAGAAAAGAAAGTATGATGTTGGAGTAACAGGCCTACATTTTGTCAAGAGTTCTTACAGTTGTTCTCAGTTAAACTGATACAAATGGATATCAGTTAATCTGGTATGGAGGCATGGACAGAGGCTATGTGAACAATGCTGGATGTCTCATTCTGACTTCAAAGTGAGAGACATGCCAATGGCACTGGTTGGTATAGTGATACATGCATGAAAACAGCAGCCTGGCATTGCAGCAGAGTGCCCAGGAGATCAAGGGAATATTGTGGCAGTTCAAAGGCCATAATACTCTAGGCTGCTCCCAGAGTATTCTGGCCTATGAGGATCCATAATTGTGTGTCCCATTCTGTTATAGCTATTCAAAATAAATGCCTTATCTCATAATACTTTAATTCTAAGTGTACATCTTTTGCATCAGGGTCTGGTTGAGGAAACTCTGGGTTCCAACAAAAGACAAAGTCAATCCCACAAACCTACTGTCTGGTCATACCTTAAAGAGAAGATAACCAGTAACTTTCTTTCCAGCTAGAGTAAGGCTTCTTAAAGTATGGTCTGTGCTAGGGATGCAATTTTTCCACTAATTTCCTTCTTGAAAAAAAGCAACAAGTTTTGGCAATTTTTTCCTCACTGTGAGAAAGTCCACAAAAATCTCACAGTTTTCGAAGCCTAGTTGCAGTTTCAGACTTGTTCTGCACAAAATTCACACATGATTGTTTTGCTCATAAAAGTGCATTTTCTGTGTAGAAAAAAGCACTTTCTGAAAATAAAATAAAAATTCTGCAAAGAAAAGCTGTTCCTTGCACAGAAAATCCAGTTGTCTGTGAAAATCAATCAAATGCAAATTTTGTATATAATATTATTACAACATTGGTTATATAAGAAATAGAGGTTTTTTTCTGTGCAGAAAATTCTATTTTCTGTGCAAACCAACCACATGAAAATTTTGCATGATTAAGTCTCAAACTATGAAGATCCCATCAATTTAAGATTGCATCAGGCTTTCTCAGCACTTGAAAAACATGTTTTTGACAGTTTTACAGATATTTTTGAATATTCTTTCTATTCCTAATCTACAAAAGGGTATCACAAGTGGGCTTCAGAAGTTTCATGAACCACATGGAGACTTCTTTTCAAATATTCTTTCCTGTTATTTTAAAAACTGATTTAAAGTGTACAGTTGTCCCTCCCCATTTGTAGACTTTGAGTCAATGGTCCTGCTCTTTGCGAGAGGGACAAGCGGGGAGGGATATAACCTGTACATGCCATTATTTTCAATGGGGCTTGAATATTTGCAAGTTGACATTTTCGCAGGGAGTGGGAGTGTGGGTGGGTCCAGAATGGATCCCTTGAGAATTGGTAGGGGCTACTGTATTATTTTTCTTCCAGCGAAGGGTCCATAGCATTTATCAGATTCTCAAATGGGTCTGTCTCGTAAATCTAGAGATATTCAAGTTACAATATTCCTATAAGAGTCTCTTTAGGTTGTTTTTAGGAAGGCATAAAATGACAAGCTGAAGCCATCCTTAACTGAACAGTAGTACCAGAGTATGATGCCATCATTGCTCAGTTATGGAAGACTTCAAATACCATTTAAGTCTTCTTATAAATATTTCTTGCAGTTCTGCTTTGCAATGGTAATAGTATTTAGAACTCTTTATTGCAAGTGTGTCATCACATTCATTTCCCACATTTACAACCATATCCCCTTGTGGCAGTCAAATCAGTGTACAGATGCTGCCCATAATTAGACAACGTATGTAGTGATGAGTTTTTAAATGTTATGTTTCTCATAAGCAGCTCACCAATGACAAGATGTACTTCAGCAGGTTCTCCATGTATATTTTAAGTGGAGTATAGTATATAAAATAGCCTACCTGATAAACAGGGTGGAAAAATAATAGCCTTTCTGAATACAGGTAAGGTCCTCAGGCTTATTTTTACCATGTTCTCTCACAGGCAACTTTCTACCGTAAAACAAAATAGCCAGTTCAGATTAAAATAAAGGCATCAGTATGCAAACAGAATTTTGATTTCCCCTATTGCCTTCCTGTGAATCATTCAGTGGCATGGTGTCAGTTCCAACGACTATTCCTGCACAAAAGCTTCATCAGAAGTTACAAACATGTACAATAGGTTGTATTCAAAATGCTAGTTAGTCATGATTCATCTCCTCCTACACTGCCATTGCACACACAAGTTATAAGCCCAGAACACAGAATTCAAAAAATTAATGGGAACAAGGATTTTGGTTAAAAGCAACTGACAGTCCCCAAGCTAGGAAATATAACCTTGCTCAAGAGAATTGGCTCTTATACTGATAAAATTTCACAGTACTCCTTGGTTGACCAAACTGCATGTTATGATACATTTAAGGCTATTCACCCAACTGGCAACCTTTTCCAAAGTGCATTAAGCCTAGCAACAGTCCTGAAAGGAGCATAGAAAGCTACCCAAAAAACTGAGAGGATATTGCCAAAGAACATATCAATCCATGTTTGAACATGGTGCAGCAGCTCAACTTAAAGCCAGCCATGCAGTGAATTAACAACACTGCTTGTTACTATTTCCACTCAGTATTTAAATCCTCATATCCTGAAGGATTTAACTCCACAGGCTTCTCTGTACAAATGTACAGCAAGAGAACAGCACAGGCAGACATTGAGTGATAACCAAGTAAAGTCACTTGAGTGAAAGATCGTCCATCAAAAGGAACAAGGAACAAGAGTTTGAGTAGGTGATGGGAGATTCTGCAGTAGTAGATGAAGAGCTGATACTGCTTATGCTCCCATTAAGAATATCTGAAGACAAACATGAACTGAGGTCTGTCAATTGTGTCACGTAAAGAAAGCATGTTAGTGGTTCCTTGGAAGAGTCTCTTTGGCTGACTCTCAGTTTCCATTTTACCTTTTCATTTAATAAGACCAAGAACATTGGGCCTGATGCAGTTGATTGGACTCTGGCTCCTCCTGTTTGAAAACCTCTTTGTAGGGCTGAGAATGAGACTAGGAGACAATCCATTACTACTCACAAACATTTGCAGGGATGGTGAGAAACACTACTTTCCTATACCTCACATAGGTGAAGGTACTGGAGAAATAGGAATTAAGTCTATCCTCTTTGGAGATGAAGATTTTTTTTCAGATTTGTCCAAATCATTTTTACTCTCTCATGTACAGTTTCTCTATTAATCAAATCCACTCCTTCCTCCCTTCTTATTTGATGGAATTGGCTACTAGGAATACGTATTGTATGCTGTGCCAGTTCATGACTGTTGTGCTGTTCCTGTGGATTTGCAAGACATAAGGCTGAAAATCCTGTCTATTATCACTGAGGCTGTGGAAGAGCAAAGGTTATTGGCCAAAAGCAACAAAATTTGACTGACTGACACTGCTTGTTGTTGCTATCTGCCCTTGAGCTGTTCCCTACTCATGATGACCCTATGGATGAGACATCTCCAAGAACCCCTATCCTCCACTGCTCTGCTCAGGTCCTACAAATTCATGCCCATGACCTCCCTGATTGAGTTCATCCATCTGGAATGTGATCTTTTTCTCCTTCTTCTACTCTCTACCTTCCTAGTATTATTGTTCTTTTTTTTTCCCTAATGATGTGTGTCTTCTCATTATTTGGCCAAAATAAAATAGCCTCAATTTGATTATCTTGGCTTCCATGGAGATTTCAGGCTTGATCTGTTTAAGGACCCATTTGTTTGTCTTTTTGCCTGCCCATGGCATCCTCAGCACTCTTTTCCAGCACCACATCACAAATGAGTTGATTTGCTTTCTGTCTTCTGTCTTTGCTAATCAACTCTTACATCCATACATGGTGACGGGGAATACAATGACTTGGATGATTCTTGCTTTAGTGCTCAGTTATATATCTTTACTTTTCAGGAACTTTTCTAGTTCTTTTATAGCTGCACTTCCCATTCCTTGTCTTCTTATTTCCTTACTGTGGTAACCATTCTGATCAATGTTTGATCCTAGGTACAAAAATTATTTAACTATTTCATTGTCTAGTTTAGATTTTTGTATTTATGTATTTCTTTTGTGGTCTTTTTTTTTCCTTTATATTCAGCATTAAGTCTGGTTTGTTGTTATTGTTGTTGTTTTGTAAAAGGCAAACTTCCACATAGATTGAGTCAACACATATTACACTGTGCCAAGCATGTTGTGTAAAAATCACCCTTCACTCAAGTCTAGGTTGATCACTGTTTTTTGCAAGACCCTTTAATATTCATACATACATACATACATACATACATAATATTTATACCCTGCTTTTCAACCACAAAGGTTGCCAGAACAACTTACAATAATGAGTTTGACAGTTCCCTGCCATCAAACTTATAACTGAACTAGGACACAATGCATAACATATGGTGAGGTGGAAATTAAGTTCAGCAGTTCCTGGCTGTTCTCCTTCACAGGTCACAGAAATAGCAGTTTGGTGTGTGTATGTGAGGGGAGGCATTCACCAGCCATTTGGGTCCAGGTACCATGGAGCTGTCCCTAGCTGATCTTCTTTACTTCAAAAATCACAGCAGTGAGAATTGGAACGGAGGCTCGGATACTCATCAGTAACTGGGGTCCAGTCATATATTGGAAGTCATAGAGTCATAGAGTCATAGATTTGGAAGGGGCCTCATAGGCCATTGAACACCCCCCCTGATCAATGCAGGATCACTGTAAGTGTGCCTGGCCGCTCTTCTCTCTCAGAAGTCACAGCTATGGCAGACAGAACAAGATGGAAGGGGCTATCACCAGCTTCTGGGGCCTCAGCTTGATGGATCTATGCCTGGCTGTTCTTCTCCTACTGCATCAGCCACCTAGCAGGATCTTTGGCAAACCATTGAAGTGATTCAGATGCCTCCTACCAATCCTCCTTCCAGCCAGTTCCTCTTCTCTCTTCCCCCAACATAAGCATATTGAACAGTATGCTGGCCTATGAATCATTCCTTCCATTGAAAAAAATGCCTTCTGTGGTGATTTTGGTCCACTGACTGGCCCCTTCTCTGCCTTTCTATCATTAGATTGGTTGTACCAGAGAAGGAAAATGAAGTGGATGAAATTGGCGGACAATGCATTGATGTATCAGCACTAGAGGAAGGGACTTGATACCAGATACTCTAGTAATCTAGTAAGTGAAAGGATTAATTAAATGCATAAGATCTTATGATGAATTTAATATTTACTAAATTAATTTTAATGAATGCAATTAATTTATTTTGTAAATAATTTAATATATAGCCTTTTTAGACTAATTAAAAATGTTATGTGATGCTGGAGGAGAACTTTGCAGATACCAGAACTCTTAATTTTGTATGTTTTAACTCTCCTTTATTGGATCCTCTACCTTTTTGCAAGCTGCCTTGAGTGCTAGTCTAGGAGAAAAAAAGGGTACTTATAAATAAAGTGAAAGATGGCTGGATTTAGATGTCACAGATGGCTAAAAAGACTAATGTATGGGTCTGAAAACAAATCAAGCCAAAACTCTCTCTAGAAACCAAGATGACTAAACTGAGACCATTGTGCTTTGGCCATATGATCATGAGACACAACTCATTCAAAAAGACAATGATGCTTAGCAATGGAGATGGCAGGAGGAAAAGACAAAGAAGCATTACAGATACAAGTGTATAGACCCAGAAATCTGCTCCACTGCAGAATTAATATAGTTTATTAACTACTATGGCTCACTGCTATAGAATGATGGGATTTGTAGTTTTGTAAGATATTTAGCCTCTCTGTCAGAGAACTCTGCTGCCACAACAAACTGCAAATCCTAAGATTCCAGAGGATGTTGCCACAACAGTTAAAGTGGTGTCAAAATGCATTAATTGTGCAGTGTAGCAGCAGCCCCATTCAAGGAAGCCATGACCCTGAGTTTTCAAGACCTGAGCAGGACTGATAAAAGGATAACTTCATAAGTCAAAATTAATATGATGACAATTAACAACTACAAAAAGGGAGCTTGGCCATCATTAAAAGAAGTCACAGCCCCTCTGCAATTGCCAAACCCTATTTTAGACTATCTAATGTGGGCTAGTTAGTTTAACTCCTGTTTAAATGCTACTGGGCAATACTTCATTTAGATTGCACTGATCCTATATTTGGGATCCCTCCTGCTCGCTGCTACAAAGTCCTGTCCAGACTACACCACTTGACTCTCTTGTAAATATCTCTAGTATTATCAAGGCAAGGAACAGAGTCTGCCCCCATGCTGCTTTACTTAAATCATTTTGCCATTTTATTGTATTTAAATAACTGCTGTACAGAATGTTTGATATGCTCAGATTTATTGGGGATTCCTTATAGACAGACTAAGGAGATCATGGCCCTTCAGAGGCTGTTGGATTACAACTCCCACAACCTCTGCCCATTGATCATGCTGGCTGGGGCTGATGGGACATGAAGTTTGACCATAGTTAGATAACACAGGTCCCCTGCCTCAAAAAGTATTTGTAACTTCAAATATATTTAGCAATAGTTGGTAGAAATATGTGTTTGTGGAAAGTGAGGTAAAGAAAGCACCACATTAATATCCATGTCCATACACTTGTATGGAGTACAGCATGGTGTTGTGGTTTGAGCATGACTAGAGACCAGTTTGGATCCTTACTCAGCCATACATTGAGCAAGTCACTCTCTCAGCCTCAGAAGAAGGAAAAAGTAAACATGCTCTGAACAAATTTTGCCTAGAAAGCCCCACGTTAGGTTCACCTTAGGGTCACCATAAGTCAGAAATCATTTGAAAGCACACAGTAACAACCCTTGGGTCAAGTTACATTTGTTCTCTAGTTAGAGATAAGGTCACTCGATGTTCTCAAAACTTCCTTCATGTCCATATGTTTCCAGAGATGTGATCTTGAATCAAGATCCATTTGCCCTCTACTACTACTACTACTACTATTACTATTACTATTAGAGTGATAGAGCTGGGCATCATCAACGTATAGATGACACCTTACTCCAAAACTCCGGACTACCTCTCCCAGTGGTTTCATATAGATGTTAAAAAGCATAGGGGACAGGACTGAGCCCTGAGGGACCCCACAGGCCAATGGTCAAAGAGTCAAACAGGAATCTCCCAGCAACACCTTCTGAGAGCACCCCTCCAGGAAAGAATGGAGCCACTGTAGAACAGTGCCTCAATGCCCCATACCAGAGAGGTAACTTAGAAGGATACCAAGGTCAATGGTATTGAGAACCACTGAGAGGTCCAGTAGACAGGGACATCCCCCTGTCCAGTTCCCTGCATAGGTCATCCACCAAGGTGACCAAAACATCTTATATATATATATAGTCACCAGGTGCCCTCAGATCTACCTTTATTGGCATATATGTCTATGGAGGTGCTCATGTGTCAAAGTGATTTTGCCCTCTAGTTAGATATAGCCATTAGAAGTCCTCAAATCTACATGTTGAGGCAAAATGGGGCCAGAATAGGAACACAATTATACCAGGGGACAAGGGGGGGCATTGCTCCCAAATTAGAAATCTGTCCCCACCTGCCACATTAATTTTATCTTCAATTCCTGAACTTCTAGCATTGCAATCACTTAAGACTTCAATTGAGCATTTAGAAATACAGTTTAAGTATCCAAAGAAAAGTGGTACACAAATTTCCCAGGGGAATGTGAACACAGAAAATAAAAGAGGTCTAGATGTGAACCACATGCCAGGAAGGCCACACACTAGATGGTTAGACTCACTTGAGGAGGTCATGAGCCTGAATCTACAAGACCTAAGCAAAGCAGTGGAGGATAGGGGGGCTTGGAGATGTCTCATCCACAGGGTCTCCATGAGTAGAGATCACCTCGAGGGGCACTAATAAAGATGTGAATATTTTTCAATGTCTTATTTGCTGCAAATTGGTGAGTAAAGGAAAATTTCATTTGAGTGGGCAGAATACTTACTGAGGAGCAATGCACTCATTCTCCTCATAGCTACACCCCCTACAGTCATAAGCAAGCACATGCTAGGGTCAGAAATTCCAAAACTTCCCTTGCATAAAGTAAGAACTAATGTGCCAAATCTTAGTCTATAAACATAAAAATGTATTACTTGATCCATGTTCACCTTTACAGCCAAAACAAATGGCATTAAATGCATCGTTGCATTTAATGTGCCTTCTTTCCCACTTCTCTTTTGTTTCTAAAAAAACAGTCACTGAAGATCAGGACAGAACAGCATAAAAGGGAGCATATTTCACATTCAGAGCAAACAGCAGTTGATGGCATTGAGAAACTATTTTTTGGATCATGGTTCACAGTGCAAACGTTAACCTACCGTACTTCCAGACAGAGTGGTCCCAATCGTGTTTCAGGCCCCTCACTGGTATTTAATATGTATACAATTAAAATTATTCATGCATTTAAATTTATTCATGCATTTAACATTTCCCCTGGCCCTAAAATCTCCCTGTGTGATACCAGATATATTCATCAATTTTTCAAAGGTGATTTGGCAAGACAACCATTTGCAATTGCAAGCAATCACTAGGTGCTAACAATTTATATAGAACCAAAGAACTGTGCTTAATAAAGGCAAACAAAAAATCAGCCCTGATAGCATAGTAATCTGCCCATAACTAACATGCAGTCCATGACTTAGATTTGCCAGGCCACTTTGTTCATCTCTAAAACAAGAAAAATATGTTGTTTGCACTTCTAATCTCATAAAACCCCAATGGCAGTATCATACGTGCCATAGGGAAAGGATTGCTAATTTATGTAAAATATTACAGAAAATGATCTATATGACAGGTTTGATATAAAATGTTAAATGCAAGCCATTACTCACTGAAGATAATTTGAAACAGTACCATGTCAGGGGAGTCATTAGATTAGAGGATAAAAAGTAGAAATAGGTATTCAGATATTTAGACATATTTGCATAATCATCTGAGGAAGATAACAGATGCTCTCCTGGGCCCAACTAGCACACAATGAATAGAACAACAGTTTGAAAACTTAGCATTTTTTGTTCACATAATCATGTCACAGGCACTCTTCTTGAGTTTCCAAGTTTACTAGAGGGATCTCTCTTTTAAGGAGCAGAATCGGGGGGGGGGCTCTATTAAAGGAAAAAAAACTAGTTTGGGGAAAAGGAGGTGTAGCAAAGGCTATTATTTGGGAGTGAGCTTAGCTGAGCAAAGATTTAATTCATGCTGTGTAGTATCTTAATGAAGCATGACTAAAGGCTGGTGTAGCACAAAAAAATGTTTTGGATGTATGTGCTTCAAAGAAAGAATGAAAATAATACAGAAGAAAATAGAAGGAAAACTCCCAGGTTTCTCTCTCTCTTACTCTTTCTGTGTCTGTGTTTGCCTTCAAGTCACCTGTTAATTTATGGTGACCCCATAAATTCCATAAGGTTTTTGTAGAGCAGGAATACTCAAAGAGATGGTTTTGCCAGTTTTGTCCTCTGAAATATGACCTACACCACTTGGTATTCACTGCCAGTCTATCATCCAAGTATTAACTGGGGCTGACCCTGCTTAGCTTCCAAGATCAGATGGAATCTGATGCCTTTAGCATATGTATACTGTTGTCCAAAGTATCTTACTTCCCTCCCCATGCCTTCCTTTTAATAAATAGACTTTTCACCCTACATAGTTATGGTGCTAGGATTTCACTTTTACTGCTATGCAATCCTGGGATTTGGAGTTTAGGGAGGGGCATTTAGCAAAACTCTTATAGACTATTATAGCACTCTTATTCCACTTTAACTGCTGGCTACCTCCTTTGGAATCATGGGATTTGCATTTTAGGGAAAGACATTTAGAATTCTCACCCAGAGAGCTCTGAGATCTCACTAAACTACAAATCCCAGGATTTCACAAGAAGCAGCCAAAGCAGTTAAAGTGGAGTAATAGTGCCATAACAGGGTAGTGTCATACTGACTTTCATAGATGCAAAAGTGACCAAAGGGGGGGGGGAAGCATAAAGGGAGAGGAAGATGTCTCAAATTGCTAATTTGGAGTATCATGAAAGAGTAACAACCACCAGTAACTTAATTTATTACCATTTTTATTGTATTCATTTCTAACAGGAATGAAGAAGAATTGCTTTTGAGATTTTATTGTTCATATCCCCAACTCAGGCTTTGAACACTATAAACTTTTAATCAGGTTTGTTGGGTGGGTGGGGATATGTACTGCTCTGTCTTAGGCAGCAAAATGTTTTGGGATGACTCTGGTTTGAAAAACGATGAACCGTATAGGTTTTGCTACTTTCAGCTGTGTTTATCAGACAGAATTGCATCTGAACTGGGAGCCATAGGGTGGGGAGGAGTGGAAATTGCCAGAGCAAAACATAAAATAAAATATAAATCCCAAACCAGTTAAATTAACTGAGCAGTTATATCCATCATCCATAAACTGAGTTTAATCCATAAAGGAGCTAATTAGATATCTGAAAATGGAATCCATGCATCAGTACATTTGGAGAGACTTGGTTGGGGTTAATGAACTGCCAGAGAACAGTTCACATATTGGAGAGATATCTGCAGTAGCTTTTCTGAGCTAACCAATAAAACTATTTCAGGATTTTTTTTAAAAAAAAATCTCATTAGATTTCATACGGCTTGCACACCTTGAAGGTTCAGTTCATTGTGCACTTTCTGGGTTAAAACCTCTTGTCTTGCACTGTGTAGGAACCATGTGCTTACCAAATACTTTTTGAAGAAGATGGGTTGGCATTCAAGACAGCTGCTGCTTCATTTTTATTTGTCTGAATAGCTGTTTGGTTCCCCCCCCCACCCCGATTATCCTAGATAGTAGACTAACACTGTCTCAGACAGATAAGCAGCTCAATACCACCCAGCACTCCATTAAGGAATTTAACTGAATCTGCAATACATCAGACTTCCCTACTTTGGAAACTAATTTGGTGTTTGAAGTCAAAAGGACAGCAGCTGGCAGCATGGATGGAAAAATACAATATTAACCTTGAAACAACAGAAACGTTGTGGGGAAAATATATATTTACTGTCGACTGCACATTTGCAGTCTCAAAACATATCTTCATCTAGGGCTTTGCTTAACTTAATTATGTGAACTGGATTTGCTTAACTTAATTATGTGATCTGAGACATCCGGATGGAAGCAGACTTGAGAAAGGACATATTTCATGCAATGGGGAAAGTTAAAAATGTCTGACGTTTAAGAAACCATTAAAACACATTCATTTTGCAATGTGGGCATATGTGGGCTTCTACTTATCTCCACCTCTGCCACCAATGTGAGGACCTCCTCCTGTCTCATTGTATGGCATCAAATCTGGATTCCATTGTGGTTCCATTATTTATCTAATTTCCCCACTGGACACCACCATCCTTGAATAACTGCTGTCACTACAGATATCATGTGTCTGAACTCAAGCTTTACAACATCCCATCTGTAGTATTCTCAGAAGTATGAGTATATAATACAAAAATGATTTATTAAAGAGGAATTTAATATAACATCAGATTACTTATTTAATGATCTAAATCCTGACTGATGCTAACTAGTTCCAACTCACATCCCTCTCTCGTATTCCTAACTCACCATATCTCTAACTCCCTAACTTGTATTCTAATTCCTAACACTGACAGATTCAGCTCTCCCCTGACATCCACCTAGGCTTTTTAACATCCCTTCAAACACTCATCCATTGTCAATCACTCCCAACATCCTATACTCTCATCTCCTTCCAACAGATCCTTACTTTATTATCTAAAGTATACATGACATCCATAACCATTAGCAGTTTCTTTACAAAATTCATTTTTTTTTACAAAAGTCCTTATCATTACAACCTAAGCATGACACTATATGACTCAATGCATGGTTGCTGTCCCATATAGTTTTGTTTAGACCAGGCCTGATGGTAAGGAAGAGATGAAAATCAATTAAATAAGAAGAGCTATAAATGGCAAGTATGCATGAAATTAGATATTATATACTCCTACTGTTTTATTCCTAGGGATGTAAAGAATATCCATCTAATAGATTTATCAACTATCTGGACTCCCTGCCAAGAACATTTGGATTGAGTGAGAATTTTCACAATTCATGCCTCCCCCCCACCCCACCATCAAAGTTCATTGTTATTTAAACAAGTTATTTTCTATCTGTCCAGAAAATTTGTTTCTACAGAAGTTTGTTTCTACAGAAAACATGATTTTCTACAGACACACAAAAGCCAAGTTTCTTCTGCAGAAAACGATGTGTCTGTGCAGAAAACTTTCAGGGGAGGTGGGCATAGAAAGAGATTAAAGTGATGGTGCTGTGTAGAAAACATCATTATCTGCACAAAGCACAAGTGTCCCTCACTGAAAATGTAGAGGGAGCTTTGCATAGATAAATCTGGTTTTCTCTGTGTGAAAAAATAGCTATTTTCCACGGGGGGGGGGGAACACTTTTCTTCACAGGGGGGGACCCTTTTTTGGAAGGGGGTATGAAAAATGTAATATTTTCAGCAGGAAAGGGGTACATTCTTTAGAAAATTATGCTTTCTCTGAAAAAAACACACCCTCTTTGACACAAAACCTGATTTTTTATAAGAAAAACACATTTAATATAAAGAAAACTTACTTTTACACACAATAGCATGTTCTTTTGCCTGGCCTGGGGGGGGGGGGTCTAAGCAGGCAAGCAGTTGGGAAGGAGGCAATTGCCAAATATACCTAATGCCAAATCACATTGTGAGGTCTCATGACACTCCTATATAAGCCTGAACATGAGGCAGCTAGCCGTTTTTGGTCACACCTCAGCACAGGCAGGTTAAGCTTCACAGGGCTTCCTTCACTCTTTTCCATAGCTCAAATGTGCCCTGAGCTCTTACCTGCTGCTGCTGCTGTCCCTAGGAAAAAAGAACTTAGATGGATCCATCCTATCCCTCTATTTGCTGTGCGGACAGCCTGCCAAGTATTCAGATTTCTCAAAGGCATACAGTAGATGGGGTGTTGCTCAATGGGCTTCTCAGTCATGCTCAAAACGGAGGATATTTTGAAATTCCCCCTGGACAGAGGGTTGAAAGGTAGGACATTTCCTT
>CM034702.1:9764003-9781034 GCA_020142125.1 Phrynosoma platyrhinos
AATCAGAATTATTGTGAATTTAAAATTTCTGTAAGGATCCAGAACAAATCATATGTGTGCCACCAACACTACATAATTGTTGCATTAGAGCTCTTCCTGAGATGGGATTCCTTGAATTGGAGAAGAGCAAATGTAACAGGTCCAGCTACTTATATTTTATACAATTCAGTTCATTTCTATCTCATTTTTCCTATTATTTCCTAATATTCTGCAATATTAGCCTTGTGGATCTCAGAAGCTCCTTTGGTTGCTCATATAATAGTTCTGATAGCAAGAGAGCACTTATGGAAGCCTTCAAACATATCTTAGTGTTTTATGCCTATTTATCACATAGTATATCTTTCTGGTCCAAGAGTTGTATCCAGGTGATCTGACAAAAGAAGCAGTGGAGAGTAATTGAGCTTTGTCATTGGCTGCTAATTTTTCTGGATGTACAGTGGTCCCTCCACATTCACTAGGGTTAGAGGCACAGGACCCCTGTGAATGTGGAAAAACCTCAAATAACAAAAACACTATGTATTTAACTGAGAGAACACTTCCATAAAAATCTCTAGGTCCCCCATTGCAATTCTGTGGTCAACATCTGCCAGACATTGACCACAGAATTGTGCTAGAGGAGCTATGAATGCCTAGCAGACTGTCCTATCTAGGAATCTCTGGGTCCTTCCATGAGACTTTTAGTTAAAGAGAACACATAAATAAAATCTGTGAATAATCAAATTCACAAAAGTCAAATTTGTAAATGTGGAAAGACAACTGTATTTGCAAGGATAGGCACTGGAAATATCTATATTTATACAGAATAAGGCAAAACAAACCCCCTTTTAATAAGTCCTTCCAACACATTGAAGATTTTCATTAAATAGTAGGACTTTCAAACTCTTAAAAACTCTTGAAGGTCATTTAAGATTCCTTGGAACTACTTTTTCCCCACCGCCCAAGAAGATAAATAACTCTTCTTTGTGAAATGTTTGGATTATTTCTTATTGAAGTACTCAAAAGAAATCCCAAAGGCATTGAAAACTTCTTCAAAAACATGATAATCATCCTTTGCAAATATTGTTTGTTAAATGCACCTGGCACCCAAAGATGTTAGTCACATCTAAAACCCTTCCTGTTTACCTTGTTTGTTAAAAACCAAAAGAAAAGGTAGAACAGTAAAATATATCACTCTCTGCTGTGAACCAGTCACTGAAATGTTGTTTTTTCCCCTTCTCACAGGAGAGACTCTGGAATCAGAAAATGTTTAATCCCAAATAGACATTGTGTTGTATATCCATTCATGTAGTCTGAGTGTGCATACCAGTGCTCTGAGTGTGCATTCTAGTGGTTTTTTGGATTAACTACAAAACATTTATACTGAACAAGACCAATGCCAGGGATCAGCATCACTGGACCATATCCTCCAACTACCCCTTGTGTTTGGCAGGAATAGTCCCACTCAGTCATCAGCTATCCTATTTTTCCCATCTGTTGTTAAGATTTCCCTTTCTTTCTTGTCCTCCCAGTTTCACCTTTGTCCTCAGCATACTTCAGTTGTTGCAAAGTGCAGATGTAGTTTGTTATGGTGGTGTTGTGTGCCTTCAAGTCATATCATGGGGTTTTCTTGGTAAGTCTCTTTGTACTCAATTAACTCAGCAGGGGAGAGGAGAAAATCTTGCCCTTCCCAGTAGATGCAGGTAAAAGCAAACAACTACAGCCTCTCCTTGCATATGTGTTCTTCCTTATGAATATCTTGTGCCAAGTTGACCATGTTCTGATGTTGGTTGGCCACCTGAGTTCGAGTTTTCATCTATGAAATACTGGAGAGTATGCTGGACTCCAGATCCAGCATGGCATAGTGGTTTGAGTGTTGGACCAAGACTCTGAAGACCAGAGTTTGATTCCCACTCAGCCATGAAACCCAAGGGTGACCTTGGGAAGTCACATGCTGCCAGCCTCAGGGGGAGGCAATGGCAAACCTCCTCTGACCAAATCTTGCCAAGAAAATCCCTCAATAGGTTCACTGTAAGTCAGAAAGGATTTGAAGGTACACAACAACAACAACAACAATAACAACAACATGCTGGACTCTGGTCAAGAGTGACACTTATGGAAAGCTATCTTAGAAGCTTTCTTAGAAGCTATCTGGCCCTACTGCTCTGCCTTCTCTTCCACTGTATTATTCCCTCAAGATTGCTTGCAATCTCTCAGTCAGTGATTGAGTGAACCAAAGTTAAGAAAAACCAATCACTACTCACCTTTTCCCTTTTCAGACTCAAAAGATGAGTTTGGCTTCAATTTGTAAGGATTTTTTTTTTTAAAAAAAAACAAACTTTGTTTTATACTGTGTAAGTGTATCGCTTATTGTCTCAGCTGTTATACGTTGTAGACCAGGGTCAGTCTAAGTGCAGACCATGGAGTGCATGCAGCCCCTAGGACCATTTTTGTGCCTCCCAGAGGGCAAAAAATGTTTGCAAATACCTTCAATATACTCTGGGGGCATGGGACATTTTGGGCATGTTTATGTCATGTTGTTGGCACTAGAAGGCATTTGGGAACAAACATTTTTGCCATTTTTGCAGAGTTTTGGCCCTTGAAGGACACTTGTGGGGCTAATGTACCCCCATAGCCTTCCACAGTTACCCACTCCTGCTTTAAATTGTTCTAAATTGTTTTAAGTTTTGTTTTTAATTCCCACATAGAGAAGAAGTAGGGTTGCTAAAAGTATTTTTTTTATCTTCTCACCCAAAAGGGGGGGGGGGTTTGCTGATGTTTAAAGTGTGCATATCTTTTTTTTTTTAAAGAGTTATTTGTCTTGAAGTAGAAAATTAGAACCCAGAAATACTGCAGTTGGCCACCTTTTCTATATTTATGTACACTAGAGACCAGATACAACTATTCCCACTTAGACTTAACATCTGGAGAGTACATCTGGAGAAGAACTAAACTCTGAAAAGAGATGACAGCAGTACACAATAAGGATACTAGTAAAATGTCCTCCACTCTTTATGGTCATGACTTCAGAGTGTTAGATATAAGAGAATAAACATTAAGAATCAGCTGTAACCACCCTTAACCCAGCATAGCCAAGGATAAGGGATCATGGAAACACATGTTTAATAATGCATAGGACATAATATGTTCCATATTCCTGTCCCAACAGATTCTCCTAACTCATCCACAGGGATGACAAAGAGATGTGGCCCTCCTGACATTTTGGCTGGGGCTGGTGGGAGTTGGAGTCAAGTAACAGCTTTGCCTATTCCTGATCACAGGCAGCAAAATGAGAGATGTTGGGTGGATAATTAAACAGGAAAATGCAACAGCAGATCTCCAAACACAGAAAAAGACCATCTGTATACTAATTCAACTTTACTAGGTTAATTGGTATTTAAGGATTTTCATAATGCTACTTATGTTATCCAGCTCCACCTTCATAAAGCTGTTTGAAAATGCCATCTCATTAAAGGTTATTCATAATATGTTTAATAATCCACCCAACTCCTTGACTAAACAAAAATGCAAATGCATGTCACCTAAGATGCAACTGGTAAGCCAACAAATTATTGTTTAATTTCAACCTGTGTTTGGCTATATTTGTCAGACACAGCCTAATCATCTGGAAGCAGTAAGTTGCACTTTCTTTTTATGTCTGGCAAAATCAAAGGCATTCACAGGAATTTGATTTGAGTAAAGGGGCAACTAAACCAAAAGCTTCTTTAGCTGAACTGCCCTTTGGTTGAGAAGGAGGATTGCGGGCTGGAGATTGTAACATGGGATTCAGAGTGGAAGGAAGTGGATATACTTGGCGAATCTGGTAGAGGTCAAGTGAAGGGGAGTAGAGCTAGGTGGCCAAGATAGGTATGGAGCAGAAGAAGAGGACTGGAGAAGAAGAGGTGGTAAAATTTCTATTTATGAGCCAAGAAATCAGGTGTAAGAATTTTCAGATGGTTCATTTGCAAATGAAGCAATGGGGGAGGCACTTCAATTGGAAATTAAATGTTCTGGATTTTCTTGCAATAGGCCCATAGGCCAAAATGCCTCAGGTTTTTCAGCTAATAAAAAGCCTTTATTTTGAGAATATTCAGATGTACTTCTTTTTTATCTTGATTTGCCAGTAATTTTTATTTTGAGTCATCTGATGAAATAATATTTTGGATTTTTAAAAAAATAAAAAACCCAAAAGTTTTTCAATGTGAAGAACCAGCTGAATATACATTTTATGATAAATTTGTAGAGGAGCCTCTGATCAAATCAAAACTAAAACCAAAGCCTCTGATGAAATCAAAACTAAAACCAAGTCCAAAACTGCCCAGTATAGGAACATGGAATGTGAGAGGCATGAATCACAGGAAGCTAGACATAGTAAAAACAGAATGTATAAACACTGCAATATTTGCAGGGAGTGAGCTAAAGTGGACAGGAATTGGAATCAGGTTATTACAGTGTTTTACTTAGGAAATGAAAATCTCAGAAGAAATGAGGTGGCATCAATAGTTAAGAGAAATGTAGCAAAAGCAGTCAAATGCGTGTACTGAAGCCACCCACTCACAAACCACAAGGTTGTGAGTTCAATACAAGCCAGGGGCTCAGGGTTGACTCAATCTGACATCCTTCCAAGGTTGCTAAAATGAGTACCCAGCTTGTTGGGGGCAATTAACTTACACATTCTAAACTGCTTAGGGAGTGCTTAAGTCCACTGATAAGCAGTTTAGAAATGTACTTGCTATTGCTATATTGCTATTGCTAAGGTTATAAGGCAAAGTCTGATTGAATCACTCATATGACTTAAGGGGAAACCCATCAATATAAACATAATCCAAGTTTATGTGTCAACTACAGAGGGAGAAGTACAAGACACTGAATGATTCTAGGACCCTTGTGACTTGGAAGTCTCTCCCCATAGGTTTGCCATAGATCAATGTTGATTTGATGACAGTCAACAAATCATACATGGGATACTTTAAATTGTTCTCTTTTACTCTTTTTATTTATATTCTTTCCCTGTTTAGTCTCACTGAACATTGCTGTTTTAGACACTGAATAATTATATCATTGTTTAAAAAATATAATTAAAATACTTCAGTATGAAAATCACAATGCTTTCATTCTAGCAGAGTATTCTATTCTATAGTCTGAATGTCATGATAGGTGTTTTTTTTGGGGGGGGGTCAAAAAAGCTCAGTCATTCAATTCAGAAATAGTGAAATTTTCATCTAGAAGTCTCCGCCATGGGAAATATATATATATATATATGTATCACCTCACTCTCTACTTTTTTTTCTGGCAACAAAATAATCAGTTCAATTCTATAGTGGTTAGTTAGGCAATAAACAATTTCATATCAAACAGGAGAGTTACAAACCAGAAGCAAAATAAGATCACTTCCAATATAATTAAACAACATAATTAAGTGAAGCCCCAAATATATCCATCTACAAGTATATTCAGATTGAAATGAAGTTTTAAAATCACTGTTCTCCCAGAAGTAAGATATTCTGTTTTTGCATAAAGAAACCTACCAAGTCTTTTTTAAGTCTTCTCTTTCCTTCTCCCCCACACCAGGCAGGCTGGCCTCTCCACAGCTGAAACCTGGAGGAATTTGCTGGCTTACTTTTCAATGATCTGCTCCTCCATGGTCTACTCTGGTCTGGTCTTGGCACATTTAACCCCTTTAGCTTGCTTCATAAGCAGTATGTGCACATGCGAGCCATTCAACACCATTTTAATGGGGAACTATAAGCCTCATCATGCATCTCGTGTCTATCTCTGTCTCCAGAGGCTTGCAGAAAAGCTGAGAACATGAGACAAGACTTATAAATTTCTGTTAAAGATGGTGTGGGACACCCCCAGAGGCAGGGGAAAAGAATGTGCAAATAATCAAATCTGTGAAATTCAAATGTGCAGATGAGGAGATCCAACTGTGTAATCAAAATGTAACCAGTAAAATAAAAAGAGAGTCCATTTATAAGCAGCAGTATAGTTTATCAGCTCAACAAACAGGAAGAGGAAATTTAAACTAAAGATCAAGCAAAACAGGATGTTTATTACCATGTCATTCAATCCTAGTACTGAGCAAATGGGAGGCTTTTAAATGAAGAAGGGCTTTACATGCAAGAAATACTAGCTATCTAAAAACCCACTTACTCTAAATAGCAAAGAAGGAGGGAATAAAGAAAGCTGAAATATTTTCAACACATCTGATAAAGAAAACACTTAGAGAAGGAATTTGTATTGGATTTGGAGTGTAGCTTGTTGCATTATTCTTATGAGATATAAAAACTGATTTCAATTTGTATCCTGTTTAACTGTGTTTGCAATGTTTATTGATAACAGGCCCCACAGATTCCAAGAAGTGGTATATAGAGAAATTTTAACATCATTTCATCTAAACTACCTGAACAAGTTTGTTGTGAGAATGAAATAGGTGCAACAAGAATTGTATATGCTGCTCTGATCTCTTTGGAGTAAGGGCAGGTTAAACATACAATAAATCTAGAAGTAGTCAGAAGACAATACCAGGATAGATGAATCCCAAACTATTTTGACTCCTCTGATGCACCATAAATGAAGATAAGGACTATATGGTTTCTTGTGATAGATGAATCCAAAGCTGTTTTAGGGTATTATTGCACACCGTTCTTCACCTGATCCAGGCACAGGCTGAGCACGGGCTTAAACAGGTGAAAAGAGATCTTATTGCACATCTTCATGCCCAGCTCAGGCACAATGCATATCTGATCTGGACTCCTGGTGGACTCCTGGCAGACTTTTCAAAGAACGATACTTTCCTGTTCACCAGAAAAGTACACCAGGAGTTGTGATTGGGTTTGTGATGCAGCTGAATTGGGCATAAAGGCATGTGATAAGATCTGTTTTCACCCATTTAACCATGTGCCCAGCCCGTGCCCAGATCAGGCAAAAAAAAAAAAAAAAAGTGCAATAATCTTCTTGGTTACTGACTCTACCAAGAAAAGGTTCATTCACGTACAGGCAGGGAAAGATCAGTTTCAGTTTCTCTTAATTTATCCTTTTTGTGATCTTAAATTTGCTTTTGCTCATGTTCTCATGATAATTTGTATTCATTTCTGTATGTATTCTGTATATAATGCATTTCTCCTAGAACACAATTTGTCTAATATACATATTTTACAACCTAGTTTCCTAATGTAAGTCATTTTGAACATTAACCTCACTAATATAGAGTGCACTTCCACTAACGCATACAGTTTGTGCACATAATATACACTTTGTTAAGAGTGTTCTTCCATCATATATAAACAAATTTACACTTCCAAAGTTCAGAAGAGTAATTATGTTGGCAACAATGAATATTTCACCCTCTACAGTTATTTTAGGTAGATTCAGAGGGATTCTCTCAGAGGAATATGGGTGCCATATGAGCAACTATGGAAGCCCTGGGATATATAATGTTTCAATGCTCTTGAATAACAGCCCAAGACAGAAGCTTTGTAGCCCAATTACAACTGGAGAGAACTTGAAAGAATATCATATTCTGGTTTTCTTATTGACAAGCCAGACCAATAGACTCTGATTTAACTTGGCTCATTTTCTAATGGCACTTCAATCTTCAATCAAAAAGAAATGGGATAAAATTCATATGACAAATTGCAAAAATTGCAAATTGCTGCTAGGCAAATTGACTTGTATTGTTGGTTAAATATTTTGTCTCTGTGTTGCTTAAATAGTCGGTTCATAATTAATATATGTGTCTGTGTTTGGTATTTTGGGGTTGTAAATTGGATATGACATTGTATTTTGCAATTGACAACTTTTGATTAACCAATAAATGTGTAAATATATTATTTCTCCAACACATATTTAACCAGAGAACTCAACTGCAAAGTTCAGAAAAGTGCAAGTTTCTATAGATAATGGAGTTTTGATTAATGTGTTGGTTTGAAGGTACAAAATAAGGTCCATTTGCATTTGAATTGAATTTATTTATTCCCATCCCTGTCTACACTTTGCTCATACAGTTTCTATAAAATGACTGATGCAATGAGAGCCCATAAGGATGTCAATGATTGCATCAATAACCTACACAATACCTACAGGATCACCTTCTCCCATATAATCTACTCCATACACTCAGGTTCTCTGGTGGGCATTTACTAGGATAAGGGAGATTATCACAGAGGAAATCTGCACTGGGGTTGACATGGGTTGTAACCAATTGGAATGGATCTTATTGCATGGGCAGGAGCCCAGGCAGTAGGCAGCCCGTATCCAACATGGGCTTCTCCAGCAGCTTTTCTTGAATGGGCCCAGGCTCCCAGCTGTGTTATAAGATCTGTTCCAGAAAGTTACAATCCATGTCTATCCCGGCACAGATTTCTTGTGCGATAATGTCATAGGTTGGTAACTGTCAGCTAGATGACTTTTTCTTCAGCCACTCCTAGACTGTGGAATGACCTACCAGAAGAAATTTGACAGCTGAATACACTATCTGAATTTAAAACAGCACTGAAGACCAGTCTCTTCCAACAGGCTTATCCAGACAAAATTTAAATTGTGAATTTAGATGTTGAATTTATATGTGGACTGTTTTAATTTGTATATTAAACTGTTGTGTGTTTTAATTAATCTGTTTTAATTGATATCGTTCATTGTTGATTTGTTGTTGTTTCCCACCTCGATCCATGAGGACAGATGGGTAAGAATTATTATTATTCACTGATAAATCAACTACAGTGATGTTTTAAAGCAACTCCAGCATACTGAATGAAGAAAGGCAGAAAAATAAATAAATAGGTCAACTTTAGGATTTGGGATTGTGAATGGACTTGAACATGGATTTCTTATGGCCAAGCTAGGCATCTGTGTGTGTGCTGGTGCATGCATACCTGAAAATTAAAGAAAAAAAGAATGAGAACACAAAGTGTAATTTGCAAAATCCTTCTTTGAAGGAATGATAGGCTAGTAAGTCAGTTTTAATTGTAATCAGTGCTTTATATGTTTGTGACTGAGGTTGCCCCCCTCTATTCATTATTCAGTAATGAAACTTGCTCAATTTTTTAATTAAAATGTAGGCAACTCAAGCAATTATTATATTTCAGCACTCAAATATTGAAAACACATTAGCAAAGAAGCAGCAGCAGGAAAAATCTTTAATTTCTCATCTCCCCCACCTCACCTTGCAAAATGTTGTTCTTCATAAACCATGTAGTGATAGAATTGATTTCTTTCTCTCTTCCCTGTTAACACTGAAGGAGAAGTAAGATATGAAACACAGGGAAGGAGTTTTAGAGAACAATGGGTAGATTTCAATTCAAGACTTTTTTTCTCACAGTTCTTGAGAATTTGAGCTTAGAAATATCTTTTCAACCCCAGTTTTTGGAGTGGGGGCATAATATAGTCTCCCTGGCATTCTGTCAAAATGATGATGAGCTTGTGTATGGATGAAAGCTTGAAGTGGTTGGAATTCCATTTGGGATTCTCGATCCCAGCAAACCAGGTCAGATACAAACAAGAATCAGGATCAAATAACATTATATAAAAATATGATGTGTGGTGGTGATGTTTGCCTTTAAGTCATTTCCAACTTATGGCAACCCTAAGGCAAAACTATTCTAGAGGTTTCTTGGCATGTTTCTTCAAAGGGGGTGCCATTCCCATCCTCTGAGGCTGAGAGACTGTCACTTACCCAAGATCACCCAGTGGGTGTTTCATGGCTGTGAGAATTCAAACCCTGATCTCCAGACTTATAGACGATTATCACACGGGGTAAGAAATGCAAAAGAAGAGCTATGCCCATCATGTTCGCACTACTGCAGGAAAGATTTTCACAAGATACCACCCACTTACTGTACTTGTCATGTCATGGAAGTGTCCTGCTAGTGCAGCTTTTCATTGATGATGAAAAAGTGTCAATGGCTTTCCAATAACATTTCATCAGTTCTGCTGTGAATGTGTGAAAGGCGATCATGTTTCAATAGCACTATTGAGAACCTGTCATTAACCTTTCTGGGAGTAAATTGAATCCACCCATTTCCCAGTGTCCCATTTGGCAGAATCACTTCCTGTGTCATGCTTGTAAGTCATGGAGGACGTTTTCACACGCGGCTTTTTGAGGACGCTAGCCTGCCTCCCTCCGGCCCCACTCCGGCTCTTCTTCCAGCTTGTTCAGACGCACATCGCAGAAAAACTCACCCCTTCCGGTGCCATCCCTGCGTACGTCCGGCTTCTAGCTCCGTGTGTTCACACGCACGGAGCCTTAAGTCCAGCGTCCTTCCGGCGTCCCTCCGGCTTCAGCACCTCCAACTCCGGCTTCTGCAGCGGAAAGGTAATTCCGACTTTTAAAAGGAATTAGCCTGCCACCGCCGGAGCCATTCCGGAATGGGGCTGGTGGGAGGTAGGATTGCCTCCACCAGAGCCCCATGTGAAAACGTCCGGAGAGTTCCTTAATAGTGAGAGATGACCCATTTTTTTCCCCTCTCCGATCACAACCCCTTCTGCTGATGTGTGAAATGTAAAAGCACTATTTTACTTTTACAGAACTCTTCTAGAACATGGCCACACAGCCCGAAAAACCCACAAAAACTATTTTACTGCTTGTCAATCGTTAATGCCCCATTATTACAACCAGTGTGAAAGTTAGTGTTTTAATATTGCCATTGTATTGTTCTTGCTATTATTACATTAGAATAGCCCTATTAAAATGTAAATGACTCTCATGTGATAATCTTCATAGTCCAATGCTCACATCACTACACCATGCTGGTTCTCATACACAAATATGCAAATGTAAAATTGTGGAAGAGGAAAACTGGAATTAGAGCTAACTTGCAAGATCAAACACATTACCATGTTGCAGGAATTGAATGAAAGTAGTGGCTTTTCTAAGGCCACATTGTTCATATTGAAGGCAAGATTCAAAATAATCATTTAAAAAAAAAAATAGCCTCATAGGCATTACTCCATGCCAGAGCTACACCAAAGCTATATCTATTGATTATTGATGCAGTACAGGTACATATATATCTTCTTTACTCTTGAGACAAAATCTGAACAATATTTGAACAAAATTCATAAAACCCAAGGATAGATGGCAATTATTAGCACTGTTAATTGTGAATTTCTTCTAAGTAACCTCTGAGGCTATCTGGGGATAGAGAAAAGGGTGGGAGGGATGGAGAAAGAGATGCCCATGGCCACACAAAGCCGAGTGGGGACTATAAACTAGATTGCTCAAATCCCTGTTCAATTCCAACTATGACATCACATTGGCTCTTACCTCTTCTAGTTTTAAATTTAAATGGCAACTTCACACTATCTTCTCTCCCTGAAATCTGGATGAACACCCTGCCCATAGCAGCTACTCATTCTTGGAAGGAAGCTGATAGTGGAGCCAGTGATCTATAGAAAGGTATTACTATCACTGTACTAAAGTATTACTACTACTATACTAGTACTACTGTATTAGAAAGCAAACACTCTAAAATATTACCTTCCCAACCAACACAAAGATGTAGCAGAAGTACTTCAAGTCATTTCCAATTTATGGTGGTCCTAAAGCAAAGCTATCATGGGGTTTTCTTGGCAAGTTTCTTCAGAAAGAGTTTGCCATTGCCAACCACTGAGGCTGAGAGGTCTACTTTGTCTTATTTATTTAATAACATCAGCCCACAGAATGTACACAAATACACACACATAAAACACAGTTGTCACTCAGCAGCAGGACAGGCCCTAACATTAGGCAGAGTGAAACAGCAGGAGATGCCACATGACCTGCTCTGCACCTCAAGCTTTCTTCCTGCCATCATATTAGAGATGGAATGAGAATGTGTCAATTTCTCAACTGGGGTACAATCTGGAGTTTGTGACCCCTTGAGAAAACCTGTGTGGGAATTAAAATGGCATTTTCAAAGTTCATGCAACATGCATTGGTTCCTGGAATCACAGTTTTTGAAAATTGTGCAAGGGTATGAGAAATGTCTAACTTTTTCATTAAAAAATCTATGCCCACAGTTTTCACTACATACAAAAAACTGTCCAAATTTCTGGGGAGGAAACCAACAACTGCTTATGTTGGTGTTTTGGGTTTTGTTTTTGTTTTTTTTTGTTTTTTGTTTGTTTGTTTGTTTTTTTGCTATGTACCTGGGAAATGTGCACAAAATGAAAACTAAATTGCACATTAAATTTATCAATAAACAATGTTGTTTGCCATCATGGCTGCAGCCTTTGCTAGTTTGAATGTTGTCACACAATTTCCTGTGTAGTTTTCAAACGAATGCTATGCAATTCTCTAATGTTTCTGGAAAAAAATATGTAGCTTTTTTTCTAAGCAAGCTGCACAGTTTCCTGTCATTGTGGGGAAAAACAATTCCCATGTGCTGAAGCTATAGGATTAAAACTAATTTCATTGTTTTTTCACATGTTGGAAATGCATACACTCACACACACACACACACACACACACTATATAAAGGTTTAACATCCCTATTTCATGTGTAATGGATGAATGCTGCCATCTTGCCAGTATCAATATAAGACCTGTTCAGAATTCATTCTTAGGGATCAGGTGTTTTGGCATGTGCCATCTTATCCTTTGCTTCAGATATAATGATACTTTGGACCAGCCCTTCTCAGCACCAACAAAACGTTTCAGTTCTATCATTGCTTTATCAACTCTACCACAGATGCCATTTTGCTTCTTTTATTTTAGCTTTCAAGTTTTTTTAAAAATGTATTTTTTTAAAGTATGACATTCAAACACAGCAAATATGTGAACCATAACAATTATTGTATGATTACATTCCCCTTCCCAGAATCCACTGACTTTTTTTTAAATTTTAACCATTCAGTATTCACTTAAGCAATTATACAGAAGAGGCATCACATTAAGAAAGGCTATGACAGAACACTTAGTTAAATGTTACATTAAAGATTCATTGTAAATTAAATATTTATAAGTATTCAACAGATCCTTCCATAGTTCAAAATCCATCTGTTCCTATCAACTACACTTTTCCTTTATCTTAATATATCCATATGCCACAGATTAATAACCAAATCATTTGCTTTTAATCCTCAGAAGAGAAGGTCACACTGGAATCTGAGAGACAATGTTTGCCTTAAAAGGATAAAAAGATTGGGGAGCTTAAGAAGACTCTTATAATGGGATAATGCTCCCAAGAGTTTGTTGCATACAAACTCTTTAATGAGATCGTTAAAACAGACCCTTGTTCCCTATGATTCAGTACACAGAGATATTGATGTATATGTTATACATCTTCCAATTTAGGCTCTGTCATCATAGTTAGATGATTATTAATGAGGCACAATGTCCAAACAGATTTATGACCAGCATTCCAATGTATTAGTATGCATTTTATTACAACAATCTAGCCAATTAGCAGAAGAATTATGTTTATGAATTACTGGAACTTTGGAAACTGTTGGATTTGCTATTTAATTATTGTTTATTGTTCAACACTGACAATATTATCATTGCATTTAATATATTATAACAATTTTCTGAAAAATGAACACTTGATAAAAGGATTTTTAAGGAGTGTGGGGTAGCATACATAAGGGTCCCAAGTAGTCTTCCATTTAGCCATGGACTAGAGTCACACCTACTTCAACAATACCATTGCATTGTGCTCCTTGAACATAGAGCAGTTAAAAAGATATCCATGATTAATCACACAGTAGCAAAATCAATCGAAGTGTGTGTGCATTGGGATATATCTAGATGCCATCATTGGTCATGACTTCATTTCATTGGGATTTATCTGAGCATATATAAATAACACAACAGAGTATTTCAAGGTAAACCACACTGCATCAAGCACCTCCTCTGGGAGGTATTCTTATTCTTTCATCATGCACACAGGATTGGGTGCTTTGAATTATCACTACTGGTTATATCCAAAATTAGAAATAAGTTTAAATTGATTAACAGCAAAATTGTAATCATGTCTACATGCAAGTAACTCCAACTGAATTTGAAATGCCTGAAATGGCATACATTTACCAGACTGGTGATGAGATATAACTGTTCATGTCTACCCACCAATAATTCTCAATGAATTCTGTGAGGATTGCACCCAGATTAAATATCTATAGCAGGAGTAGATAAGGCCCTTCAGATTTGATTAGACTTCCAACTCCATCTGTTGCAGCCTACACAGTCAATAGACAGGAACAACAAGCACTCCAGACCAACAATATCTGGAGAACTTTAAATTGACCATCCTTGGTGTATAAGATGTACACTCTGGGGCATCACTAAGGACATGTGGGGATTCAGGCCATACTAGGTGACATTCTAAATGGGGGTGACACCAAACATTTGCCTTTTGGAAGAAATAGGCTGTGACCTTTGTCTGTGTCCCTTTAAAATGCTGGAGCTCAGGGGAAGAAATTGTCCAATTTTCACTTTAACCATATGGAACTATGTATATATAAATACATTCCAACCTAGCAGTTCAAAAACATGTAAAAATGCAAGTAGATAAATAGGTACCAATTTGGTGGGAAGGTAACAGCATTCTGTGCAGTCATGCTGGTCACATGATCACAAAGTTATATTTGACAATACTGGCTCTTCAGTTTAGTAACGGAGTGAGCATCGCCTCCTTCAGTTGCACATGACTTAACAACCTTGTCAAAGAGGAAACTTATAATATTGTAATTTAAGAGTACAATTTTGCTAGTTGTCTATGTCACAACTATTACCATTATGTTCATTGATATAAATGAATTACAATTTGTGACTAGCATTACTAAGGATTGGTGTGGTATGCAAGGGGTATGGTGTATGGTATATGGTGTGGTCTTAGAAGAAGTCAATGAGAGCTGACAACTTGAGTTTCAACACTGGGAGACATCAACCCTAGTGATGCCACTGTGTACATTGTACACAATATATACACTTGTGCTAGTGCTAGTAAGTATAGTGGTTTGAGCATCAGATATGACTCTAGAGACCAAGGTTCTTTTTCCAGCTCAGTCATGAAATGCACTGGGTGATCCTGGGAAAGTTGCATGCTCTCAACCTCAGAGGATGGTAATAGCAAGCCTCCTCTGAACAAATCTTTCCAAGAAAACCCCATGATAGGTTCACTTTAAGGTTGACATAAGTTGGAAATGACTTGAAGGAACAAAGCAACAACTACAACATATAAGATGTACACTTGTTATACACTAACATGGGAGTAAATACCATAAAACCTAATTAGATTTACTGTTGTGTAATTATGTCAAGGGCTGTGTTGTCAGATTGCATTTTTACTCCTTTTTCTGGCAAAGAGTTGACAGTTCCAACCACTTCTATACCTTGCTTCTTAATATCCCCTTTGAGCATTCAACCACATAGAAGGAACTCATTAATAGAAAGGTACTGATCCCTCAGCTTGAAGATTTCCTACTTTTTCATCTGCTCCCTGTCATGAGCCAGTTTGATAGGGAACATTATTTAAGCATATACATCCTAGCAAGTCTATTAGAGAAAAAATACCTGATTACTCATGTTCTCTATTGTGAAACATGCTGAGAAAATAATTTCCATTAATCTGCAGCTATTACATATTATTGCTTTGCAATCTGCCACATGCTAGAGACATTTTCCCCCCTAATGGATCTGAAGATGCTGCAGCAGCCATTAATAAATCTTTCTCCAGATCTCAGTTTATTTAGGTTGCCACAAAGGCTTTAATAGACAGCAAAGGTCATTTCTGAAACTCAAACTTAGTGAATCATATTTGTATAGAAATAGAGAAAGTAATTTTTGTTTTGTTTTGTTTTTCCACCATGCATGTAGTTCTTGGAACCAAAAGTTCTATCTGTCTTGAATAAATGTTCTGGAAATTTTGGAAAATTGTCTCCAAGGAACAACCAATTTCAAAAGATACAGCAATTTCCAGCATGCTTCCCCCCTCTCAATTTCATTCCATATAGAGAACTCAAAGCAACAGGTAGTCAAATTTTAACACTGAGGGTATTGGATTAATTTAGGAGGTGCAAGCCAGATTAAATGGCTCAAAAGATGCAACTGTTCCATAACTTTCAAGTACCTCAATTTGGCAGGGACAATCCTCTGTTGCCCTGCTTTTTCATCTGCTATTAAAATGTCACACTTTTTTTCTCCATCTCCCATTTCTGTGTTCTCCACTTGCTGCAAACTGAGTTCAAAGTGGAAAAGGAGTTTGCACCATTTGTTTCTGTTCAAGTCATTTTCGACTTATGGCTACCCCCAAGATGAATCTATTACAGGGTTTTCTTGGCAAGATTTGTTCAGAAGAGGTTTACCATTGCCTTTCCCAGAGGCTGAGACCATGTAACTTGCCCAAGGTCACCCATTGAATTTCATGGCTGAGCAGGTAATCAAACCCTGGTCCAGAGTCATTGTCCAGCACTCAAACCATTATGTCATTCTGGCTCTCAATTCCCAGTAAGCAAAATGTTTGCTCAGGCAAAAACAGGTAAACTGCTGCAGCCTCACCTAACTTGTATGTTTCTCCTCATTAATAACTTCTGTCATTCTGATTCGACTCCAATGTTGCATGGACACATATCCCAGTTTTCATTTCTGAAAGGATGGAGGGTGTGTTGTCTTAACTGCTGCCTGGGACAGTTCAGCCAGTCTGCCTTACAGTAGGACTGGCTATGATATTACAAATAAACCCTTTCCTGGGAGCTTATCATACCAATAAAATAAAGTGTTTTACCTGTCCTGAATTCAATCTTAATTCGGGCTGCATCTGGACCCTATCACAGCGATTTTGCTGCTGAAACCACTGCCTGCATCCAGCCCAGGTCCAGCCTGGATCCCAGGGACACTCAGCATGACTCTTTTTGAAACTTTGAGTTTTCTAACTTTTTAAAAAAATAGCTGCTGGAGCACTCTTGGGACCCTGGCTGAAATCGGGCTGTGGTTTCGGTGGCAAAATCACTACGATAGGGTCCAGATGCAGCCCGAATTAAGACTGAATTCAGGACAGGTAAAACACTTTATTTAGTGGTGCAATAGGCTCCCAAATCACCATGGGTGATGTTCAGAATGGTCCATGATCCAGTTTG
>CM034702.1:9789495-9803958 GCA_020142125.1 Phrynosoma platyrhinos
AAAAGCTCAAAACAAAACAAAACAAAATAAAACAAAAACAATGGGAAGCATACAACAGTTATAGGGGACACAAGGCAGTAATTCCGGGAAGGCCTGCCAGAAGAGATCCATCTTTATTGCTTTCTTAAAAGCAGCAAGTATGGTGAGAGGCGGTCCCTGAGGTAAGATGGGCCCAAGCCATGTAGGGCTTTAAAGATTAAAACCAACACCTTGTACTGTGCCCAGAAACTAATCGGCAGCCAATGGAGGGATTTCAACACCGGTGTTATGTGTTCTCTCCTTGATGTTCTTGTGATTAATCCGGCTGCCATGTTATGCACGAGTTGCAGTTTCCGGGTTAGGCGCAAGGGTAGCCCCATGTAGAGTGCATTGCAGTAATCCAGACATGAGGTTACCAAAGCATGTACTACAGTTTCCAGATCCCTCATATCCAAGTAAGGGCGCAGCTGGCATATCAAATGAAGTTGATAGCAGGCACTCTTGACCACCGGATTCACCTGACTGTGAAGAGATTAATCTTTTCATACTCTCTTAGAGGAGAGTATGACTCCATCCAGGACTGAAAACTGTATTTCCAAACCTGGTTTCAGGCCCATGACTGTTAGTACCTCTGTTTTGTCTGGATTCAACTTCAATCTGTTTTTCCTCATCCAATCCATTACCATGAGCTGAGAGTAGCAGTTTATACATCTGGCCAAGTAAATTTCAGCCACAGAATTGTATATCAAAATAAAACTCTTCCATCTTAAAGAGAGCTATAAGCCTTCGGTAAATTATCTGTTATGAAAATACTGGGAGTGTACATACAAGGGAGGAACCTGCTGCATGCCTTGTAATATTATATGCCATATTGCAAGAAACAGTCCATGTAGGCCCTGTTGTATGTTTTAATGGTACACCTGTGTTGTGATGGGAAAGAATCAGTGTGAAACAGCCAGTGCAGAATATCTCAATATGCTTAAAGCTATTTAACTGGATTAAATATGAATACAAAAACTCTGAGCTCTATAAATTAAAATTTTTAAAACTCTAGAATTGTTGTTGAAGGGCTGTATAATTGGACTAAATGACAAATAAATTATTCATGTCAATATTAGTTATCATGGAGCTTTTCACATTCATTAGCCAAAACACAACAGAAAGTGAGGTAGGAGATTTTTAAATGAACAAAAGTGATGGGAGCATAACCAGATGCTCCAGCCACTATCGCACAATTGTGCAAAGATTATCAAACAACATTGTGTGACATCACAATAATTGCAGCATTATCCCATGAATACAGAAGAATTATTCCATCTCTTTTCATTCACAGGATTTTCCCATGAATAAAAAGTGATGCTAGAATTCCTCTTTATTCATGGGATAATGATGTGAATATTGTGATGGTGTCTGATAATCTTCATACAATTGTGTAATAATGGCTGGAGCATCCTGCTATGCTCCTGTCACTTTTGCCCATGAGAAAATTTCCATAGTTATTGACTTCAGCTAGTAAAATCCTGAATCTGTAACATGCCAGGAGTTTTCTGCTGCTGGGAAAGGTACTTCTTGTTTCTGGGAGAACCATTAAACTCCAGGTGATTGATTCTCTGTGACATGCCCTCAGGCACTGGACTGCTACCATCCACTGAGGCTGGCCACTGGATTGTCCTGGGGTCCATTCACACTAGGCAATTAGCAATAGCAATAGCATTTACATTTCTTTATCACTTCATAGTGAACTCACCATCCTCTAAGAGGTTTACAATCTGTGAGCCAATTACCCCTAACAAACTGGGTATTCATTTTACCATCCTATGAAAGAATGGAAGGCTGAGTAAACCTTGGAGCCCTGAGATCAAACTCACAACCTTGTGGCTGCAGTACTGGCATTTAACCACTGCATCACCAGGGCTTCTTAGCACTATTATCCCACTTTAACTGACATGGCTCCATCCTATGGAATCTTGGGGTGTGTAGACTGGTGAGGCACTGGACCTCTCTGGCTGAGAATTCTCAATGTTTCTCCCTCAACCATCAATCACAGGATTCCTTTGAATGGTACCATGGGAGTTAAAACGGACCATAGCACTATAACTATGTAGTGTAAATGGAATCAGGCCAGAAAGCAGTAGGATGACAACATTTACCAGTTTAACCTCACATGAGCAACCAGGTTTCCCTGAGTGATGTTATATTCTTGTATCCTTGGCTATTCTCCAATGGTGACTTCTGGCTTGCACATGTCTCTTGAGTTCTTATTTGGTATTACAGTGGGCCCACCACATTCACTGAGGTTTAAAAGGACATCTCATAGGTGAGGGACACCAGAGCAAAGTTCCTATCACATTTAAACATCCATCTTGCCTCATTTGGTGAATGTCCTGGAGGACAGCCTTAGATAACAGGATCATGGTGGGCAAGAGAGAAAATCCCCCAATGATTTAAGACTTTAAAAGATTACAGTTTACCACAATCAATCTGTATTCTACATAATTTTAAAATAGATGATGAAGTCATAGAAATAGTTCAAGATTTTCCATACCTGCGCTCAATCATTAATCAGAGAAGAGACTACAGTCAAGAAATCAGAAGACTGAGGGCCTTGACAGATGGCTTAAAAAGCCGTCCTGGAGGCAGGGAAGAGGAGGGGCAGCCGCACGCTCGGCACCCCTTCCTTGCCCTCAGAGCCGCCGACCCTCCGCACAGCCGGCATTCCGAGGGCAACCTCCCGCAGCAGCGTCCGGACACGCTGCGGTGGAAAAGTCAGTGAAAGTGTGCCGCAAGCTTTTGCGGTGCACTTTCACTGACTTGTGAAAGGAGCGCTACCTTTCAGTGATGGGGAAGGTGTGCCACAGGATTGAGGCGTGGGGATGCCTCGGTCCCGCAGCGCACCTCCCCAGGGCGGCCCCGTGCCGCCAGTCTGCTTCCCCCCTAAGACTTGGAAGAGCAGCTGTGAAGGAACTAAACAAGACCCCAAAGAGGAAAAATATATCAATACTAAAGTTAGGATGCTTCACACCATAATATTCCCCATCTCTATGTAAGCTGGATAATGAAGAAAGCCCAAACTCATTTGAGATGTAGAAGAATTCTATGGATACTGTATACTACTAAGAAGGCAAATAAATGGGTCCTACACCAAATCAGGCCTGAATTTTTCCTAGAAGCCAAGATAACTAAACTGAGGCTGTTGTACTTTGGCCATACAATAAGAAGACCTGAATCACTAGAAAAGAAAAGAATGCCTAGCAAAGTAGAAGGCAATAGCAAAAGCAGAAGATCATAGTGCAAATGGATAGATTTAATCAAAGAAGCCACGGTCTCCAGTCTACAAGCCCTGACCAGGGTGGCAGAGGATATGATGACTTCGAGGTCTCTTATTTATAGCTTCATCATAAGACAAAGTTGAATTGACACATCCCAAACAGAATCACTCTACATAAGACTACATTCAGATGTTTTACATTTATTAATTTCTTAGTGATCAAATTGCCAATACAACACTTGCCCTTATATTCCCAGGAATAAAAGAGATAGGGATATGATTTTTAAAATGTTCAAGATGAAATCTCCAGAGAAACTGCCAGAATATCTTCATGGCTGGTCTTAGATTATAGGCCAAAGATCATCACTTAACCAGTTTCTAGATGATCTACCCATCCAAGTAAAACTGAATATTTGCCCCACTCTCTGCCCTGCAGAACAATAAGCAAGGATAAATACAGAACACACACAGTCGACAGACAGACTTTGGATAAACCATGCCAGCCTCTATACAACATTCCATGAAAGTTTGCCTTTATTATCCCTTACTTGGCAGGAAAAGTTACATATTCAGTGGAAGTTTGGTTCCCCCCACACCTTCTTCTTCTCTTGGCCAGCTGTACTTTGGTTGCCATTCAGCAGAAATTCACTCATTCACCTCCCTCATGAATTGATGGAGAAACTCAATTGCGACAATGTCCCAAGGCAATTTCAATTTATGTTCAACTGTTATAGATTAGAGCAGCCGGTTTCATGGCAGCTTCTAATGCAAATTGCCTTTGTGCCCTTCTATTTTTTGTTTATTTGCAAGCCTGTTCTTGTTTGTTGTTCTTACCCACATCTTCAAAAATATTCCCAGCATCATTCCACCAAAGATGATGATGACTTAACTCTTTGCTTTGCAACTCATCTCAAGTGTTTTTTCACATTAAAAAGCAAATACATTCATTGTATGTCTTTACTCAACACACAGTAGTGTAGAGCTACATTTTGAAGTGTTTGAATACTGGATTTGACAGTGGTCACCAGAGAAAATCATCAAAAGTAACTGCATGGTTCACAGAACATTATGGCATGGGATAAAATGGATTTAAAACAGTACTTTGCCTGTGAGATAGTCAACCAGGCAAAGAAGAAGCAATCAGCTCTTCAGCTTAACATCTGAAACTTTGATGCTTTGATGTATACTACTTAGGAACCAGAGGGATCTCTCCTCCCCAGCCTTAGGCTAGCTGTGTGTTTGAGAGGAGAAAGATTTTGCTACAATTGCTACTTCTCCATTCTCTGAGCTTCTAGAACATGGGTGAAAATTGTGCAATACATCAGATGTTGTACTGCAGCACCAACCATTCATCACCCTTGGCTATATGGCTATCACTGCTGGGAGTTGTACTGTAACAATATTTTCAAGCCATGGATGGTTGAATCCATGGATGAAGAATCCATGGATAGAGAGGACCAAATGTATAAGTCCCTGTTTTACTGCTATATGTTAGCTTCTTCCCAAAATTCAAGATTCAACAGAAGCTTTGTTGCATGATGGACTATCCCTCAGAGGCAAGGATGATGAGTACATGAGACAGGCATACTCTCCTACATCTGACAGATGGAAACTGGGACATGTGTAGCAAAGCTACACCAGAGTACGGTCAAGATAGCAAAAGTTATTGATAAGGAATAATGCATAAATTAGGAGAGGCTACAGCAGTTTGCTTTTGCTTGCTTACTGACAAGGTCAAGATTCTGCCTCTCCATTTCTTTCCCCCTGGATAAGTTAACCATAATAATAATAATAAATTTTATTTTTAACCCGCCTCTCTGCTAGGCAATAAGGGTAGCGTACAAAGTTAAAACAGGACAGCAGTTAAAACAACTCCATCTCCTCCAATCCCTAACCCACCCACCCCAACTGCATGCAAAAAGTTTCTGCATTTTGAATTTAGTTTGCAGTGACTAAAATAATCTGAAGACAAAATGGGGGAAAAAATCTGCCAAAACAGGATACTTGGAGTGTACATGTAGGATTTTCTCTGACCTTTCTCAAGAGAAGTCAAGCTAGCTCCATTCTTGCTAAGCTTCAGGCAGATGTCCAAACACTGCATTCTTCTGTATGGATTGTTTGATAAAACTGGTTTTAAAATTGCCTTCTTCAATTGTTTCTTAAAAGTTTTTCCCTCTATTGTACCTTGTTTTATATCTAATCTTTTTCCCATGTAAGACCCAAGATGGTTTCAAGTGCAGATTAAAATAAAATATCACTAAAACTCAATTGTAATATTGAAGAACAATTCTTTTAAAAATAGCAATTAAATAACAACAATTTTAAAAAGAGCACTGCACTATAACAGTTTTAAAGCATTTGAAACATGACAAATGGATGGGGGGAGGAAACAGTACAACTCCCTTCATTTAAAGGATCCTTCCAGAACAACCATTTAGTCAGTGGACTAAATAAAAATGTCTGGCAAAAGAAAAAGGCCATCAGAAAGAAAACAGAGAAGGGACAATCAATCCAGCCCATGGGAAGAATTTCCACAGCCTGGGAGCAACCACAAAGATGGCTTGTAATGTCTCCACCATATATTATAAAGATAGATGTCCTTTCTCTAAAGATCTCAAAACTTGGACAAGTTCATAAAATGCTGTTGGTGACATACGAGTATATGTATGTGTAATCAAAGATCACAAGCACCTATGTATTATCTTGGATGTTATGAAGGAGGTATTCTCTACCTCCTTCTGCAATGACCAATATCCTCCTGCCCCAGCAGCTTTCTAGATCCTGCAACACTCTGTCATGGCTGTGTCCTGGCTAGGGATGTGGGGTGGGGAGGGGAAGAGGATGGAGGCACCTATGCCTGGCTCTAGCTGCAGTTTTGACAACAGGAGAAGAAAAGCAACTTTTTCTGTTCCCAGAGTGCCAGGAAGTATCTCTAATCATTGACTGTGCTGATCAGGGCTGACAAGATTTACAGACCAACAACTTCTGCAGTCCCTTTCCCTTGAAGTAGGGCTTTACAGCAGGAGTCGGTATGATTTCAGAGTTCAAATCTCCTTTATTTATTTTTTGTTTGCCCAAGGTCAACCAAATGGTGGCTCAGGAAGTCAAGCCAATTACCTACTGAATCCCTATGAATCATGCACTGAGATTAGGGATGTGACAGCTTCTTGCTAAATTACTAGTTGTTGCTGAGACAAGGTGTCAAAAAAAATCATGGACCCCTGCAAGATTTTTCACCTTCAGCATAAGAAGAAGGGATGCTTATTTTCTTTACTGAGGTTTCTACAATTTGTATAATGTGTCTAAAGACAATTGTCATTAGCTGTGTCAGTCCTTCAGGGTGAGCACCCACCAAGTGACACCCCTCTCTGGGATGTCACCCACTGCAGTATACCTCTCCTCTGCACCTCAATGACACCACCATCCTGTAGGAGGTTTTACATCTTTGTCTGATGAAGTTGCCAATGGAGCTTTGAAAGCTTGCATGATATATTTTGTGCATTTTGGTTGTCCCAAAAAAGGTATCACTATTTTGTGGATTTTGGATATTATTGTACTTTGTTTTTACTACTGAAAGCCTGGATTTCTGAACTGGAATGTTCCTTTACATGACAGGCATCATCTGTTCCCTGACCACTATTGTGAATCAGGAAACACATGGGCTTCAGACTTGGATCTTTGCCCACAATATTAACAAGCTGTTTTAAGTGTTCTACAGAAATTGAGCTGAAAAATAAGAATATGATGATCATTAATGGGCAAGTGGTGACTGATGTATAAAATGAGGTACAATGCAGAATACATTAAGGAACAAGTGGTTGTGATGCATGAAACTCTGTTACACTGAACACAAGCCAAGAGATGATCCAGCTGAGTGCTTTGGAATTAAACTCCAATTTCTGCATCAAGTAATGACATCCCACAAGACAAGGATGCCTTTTTATCTAAATGGATGCTTTATTTTTGGAACCTGAAGAGCAAACTGGAAATGTATCTACATTATTCAGTTATAGCACTTTGATATCATTTCACAGAATCATAGAATCCATTTGGATTGGAAGGAACAACAAGGGCCATCTAGTCAATCTTCTGCCATGCATGAATACACAACTAAAGCATTTCTGAAAGATCCTCATTCAACTTCTTTTAAAAATATAGATGGAGAGTCCACAACCCTCTGATGCAATCTATTCCACTGCTGTACAAAATATTCTTCCAAATGTTTACATGGAATATATTTTCTTGCAATTTTCTGCTGCTCTATACTTTGGAGCAGCAGAAAACAAGCTGGTTCCACCTTTTACATGACATCTCTTCAGATATTGAAAGTTAACTATCATGTAGCTTTAAACATATCCAGCTCACAAAATCATTCCTCATAAGGCTTGGCCTCCAAAGTGCTGATCTTCTTGGTTGGCCTACTCTGGACATGTTTTAGCTTACTGATATGCTTCCTGAACTCTGGTGCCAGAACTGAACACAGTAGTGCTGATCAAAGCAGAATAGATGGACACTGATGCTTTTCTCAGTCTCAACACTATACACTTATTGATGCAGCCCAGATTTGCAATTGCTATTGTTCCATCCAATGGAAGTCTAGGATGTTTAGCATTTAGAATTTTCAGCCAGTGCTTATGATCAGGGGAGTGAACTAGAGCTCTCTGCCAAAGAATTGTAAATACATTCTGAAAATACAAATCCCACCATTCCATACAATGGAGCCATGGCATTTGAACTAATATCACACTGCTATAATTGTGCATCATAAATTCCAAAGATCTTTTCTCAGATCAATTTTGATTCAGATGGAAAATCCTGAACTCCTGTTTATCACAGATACATCCAGCTTGCATTGAGATATGACCTGTCAGTGTGAAAACAAGAGTATTTCTAATAACTCCTTTCCTCTTTAAGTATGGATAGGGAAAAGTGAAGATGATGATGATGATGATTAATTATATATATATATATATAATTAATCATCATCATCATCATCTTCACTTTAATGACACATTTTTCTTCTCCTGACACTGGCAATGGGATGAGGCAAATCTTTCCATGGAAAGCCACACAGATTCTGTGATGTGTTCTGGTGAAGAAATATATGCATAAAAGCATGTATAAATAAAAATGTGTATATTTGGAAAATATGAATAAGCACACTTTAGTCAGAGGGACATGTGCTCCCTAGAGGTTCCTTAGTAAAAATACAATAGAAACCCATCAACTTTAGAAAAATCATAAAAATATGAATGATTTTCCAAAGTGGGAAGGAAAACAATTCATGAAGTTGAGTTGAAACAAGAATGCTGGTGGGCCTCTAAAAAATTCATGAAAACAAGACTGACAGATTTTCACATTCCTGCACGTTGGAGAAGTTAAACAGGCACTCAGTAGCCATTTGGATAGAAAACATTTATACACATGACAGTCAGAAGACTTCAGGACTGAAAGCAGGAACCCATAGATGTTGAAACTACAGCCTCATGTGGTGTTCCACAAAGGGTATCACTTTGGAATCTCTTTGGAGTTAGAATGGTTGTCTAGATTCCAGAATACCTCTGCCTACCCAGCTTGACTACAGGAAGCCCTCACCATCTTGAGGGATTATAATCCTCTCTTCCAATTTTTGATGCACATTCTCAGGATGAAGGGAATATGCAAGAGTATTACAGAACTCATGCCAAGAATCTGTATGTTGTCTTTGAGAATAGTTGCTTTGGGCCCAAGCATATCTGGTATTTTTTTAAAGGAAGCTTCATTTTGGCAGTTTTATTGACAAGCCAATCTTCTACACTACACCACTTCTGAATTTTCCTTCAGAAATGTTTATGATAGATATGACAGCCACAATATGTTAATTTCAGTGAATATATTGAAACTGACTAGAGCCATTTTAGCTACAGCAGGATCTACTGAGAATTAGCTGTAAACCAGCCTATCTCTTCTGGTGATCTCTGTATGCTTCAGACAATGACCCAGAGTATACCTGACCACTAGCTATTAGCTAATGCAAACTGTCTCAAGGAAACAAAGTTGAGAAAGGCTAGAGAATGAATAAGTGAAGATAGATAGATTGATAGATAGATCAATCCAACTTTTGTTATTTCTCTGAATCACACCTGCATTCTCATGCAATCCTTTGGTCTCTAGTAGGTTGCAAGATTTTGGTCTAATCTGCACTGCGGAAATAATGGAGTTTGACACATTTTAACTGTCATGGTTCCATCATATGTAATTATGGGATTTCTAGTTTGTTGGGACACCAGAGCTATCTGACAGAGAAAGTTAAATATCTCACAAAAATATAAATCCCAGAATTCCATAGCATTGAACCATGGCAGTTAAAGCAGGGCTGAACATTATTTTTGCAGTGAATATTGGACTCTTATTCTCTCTACATGCATGGAAATTCACCTATACTTTTTTTTTCTAAGTACATATTTTTGTGTGCATTTTCTCTAATATATACATTTGAACACATTTTTCACATTTACTAAAATGAGTCTTTGCAATTTTTTAGTGGAGAACTAAACCAAGTTTTTTTTAAAATGCAAAAATTTGCAAAAATGAAAATTCGCCTCAACATGCCCGCCAGAAGTTGTTGGTGGCATTTCCAACTAATTTGGGGGCTTTCCTGGGCTTTTTCAATACAGGAAGAGAACAGTAAGTACCTTCTACTCACTTTTGTTGTTGTTGTAAACTGCCTTCAAGTTGGCCCCAACTCATGGTGACCCAGTGAATGAGACACCTCCAAGATTCCCTATCCTCCACTGCTCTGCTCAGTCCCTGCATACTCATGCCTGTGACTCTCCTGGCTGAGTCCATCCATCTTGCTTGTGATCTCCTCCTCCTTCTCTTCCCCTCTACCTTTCCTAGAATGTTTTTTTTTTCTAGTGATCCATGTCTACTCATTATGTGGCCAAAATACAATAGCCTCAATTTGATCGCCTCGGCTCCCAAGGAGAGTTCTGACTTGATCCGTTCAAGGACCCATTTGTTTGCCTTTTTAGCTGTCCATGGTATCCTAAGCACCATATCTTGAATGCATTGATTTTCTTTCTGTCTTATTCCTTCATGTCTAGCTCTCACATCCACACATGAGGAATACTATTGCCTGGATGATGAGGAATACTATTGCCTGGATGATTCTAACTTAATGCTCTGGTGGTGCAATGAGCCCTGGTGGCACAGTGGTTCAATGCCTGTACTGCAGCCACTCACTCATAGACCACAATGTTGTGAGTTCAATACAAGCCAGGGCTCAGGCTTGACTCAGGCCTGCATCCTTCCGAGGTTGCTAAAATGAGTACCCAACTGTTGGGGGGCAATGAGCTTACAGTTGTAAACTGCTTTGACACTGCATAGCATGGTATGAAGCAGTATATAAATGAAGCTGCTTTGTTTTGCTTTGCTTATATCTTTGCTCTTCAGGATCTTTTCTAATTCTTTCATAGTTGCCCTACCCATTCCTAGTTTTCTTCTTATTTCTTAATTGCAGTCTCTGCTCTGGTCAATGTTTGATCCTAGGTATGGGAATTCTTTGACTATTTCAATTTCCTCATTGTCCAGACTGAATTTATGTATTTCTCTTTGGTAATTATTTTTGGGGTTTTTATGTTCAGCATTAAGCCTGCCTTTGAACTTTCATCTTTGACCTTCCTCAATAGCTGTTCCAAGTCTGTGATGTCTTCTGCCAGTATTATTGTGTCATTCACATACCTTAGGTTGTTGATATTCCTTCTTCCTATCTTCACTCGTCTATCTTCTGAATCTAACTCTGCTTTTCTCATTATATTTTCAGCATATAAGTTGAACAAGTAGTGTGATAGTATGCAGCCTTGCCTGACCCCTTTATCAATTGGAAACTACTCTGTTTTTCTGAATTCAGTTCTCACTTTGGCCTCTTGACCTTGATACAGATTTCTCATCAGGACTATCAAATGTAGTGGCATCTCCATGTCCTTGAGTGTGTCCCATAGCTTTTCATGATCTATACAGTCAAATGCTTTGCTATAGTCTATAAAGCACATGCTTATTTTTTTTTCCCCTGAAACTCATTGGTGTGCTCCATTAGCCATCTTATGTTTGTGGTGTAGCCCCTGGTGCCTCTTCCATTTGCACCTTGGGAATTTTTCTCTCCATGGAGTCTATGCTGCAGAATTTTGAGCATTATTTTGATTGCATGTGAGGTCCTATAGCTGCTGCATTCTTTTGTATCTTTTCTTTTTTGTATTCTTTTATATTTTCTTGTGGATTGGGATGTATATTGATCATTTCCAACCTGTTGGGCACCTCCTTATTTTTCATATTTGTTACTGTTGTTTTTTAAAAAAACCTCTCCTGTATATAAAATGGCTCAGGAAAGATCCGAAAGATGGAGAAAATACTCCCTTGTTTCCTATAGGGTGATTGCTGACATTTGGAGGCAAAAAGAAAATTATTATTATTATATTTATTATTATTATTATATCTGGTGCACTGGGAGGGTAACCTTCCAAAGTCTCCTGGGGGCAAATGCAGCCTTCGACAGATGCCCACCTGTTTTAGAGGTTCACATTTTTTAAAATACACACCTAGGTTTGTGTATATTTTATGTTCCCATAAGTCTCACAAATGCATGAATTTCAAGGCAAGGTATGCTTCATCTTGCAACAGTAATGAGAGATGTGAACTGGATACTTTCCAACAATTTATTTTATTTTATTTCTGCATCTCTAGAGGAGGCTGTTATAGGCTAATCTTCTCTGATTTACTTTACATAGAAAATATAAAGCTTGAAAGTGTTCCATAATGCTACTTCTTCTCCAAAAGCAATGTCAGCTTATTACTGATCCACTTTGCAAATGTGGCAGTTTGGGACAAATCATTTTGACAGTTCAAAAGATCCTACAGACATGCATGAGCAACTAAGACACATTAAAAACAGGAATGGACAAATCTGGATTTTACTACATGTCACCTTTGCATATTTCAGACACAATTCCATTCCATTCCCACATTAATCTGCCAACAGGCAGGGGAAAATATCCTCTCAAAATATGTATTTTAATATATATTTAAATGTTTATTTTCCCACACAAAAGTTGTATTTTAATACTTACTTGAATACATTTTAAACTAAGGATGGAATGCCTTTCTGCATCAAATTTGAATGCATCCATAAGCCTTTTCCAAGCTACTTCTACATTACTGTTAAAAAAAATCGGCACTGGATTTTGTATTTGCATTAGTATTTTGAATATATTTTTTCTGCTTTTGTCCTATGATGTACATTTATCCTCATATGTATTATGCTACATTATGACTTGAAAAATGCAAAATCCAAAAGATAGCAGTACTACAATTGGCACAGTAATCTAGGATGTGTGGTTTAGGTCAGTTTATTTAAGCATGTCTAACTTAAACTGGCAAAAAATTTGGAGAAGGGCAAAACCTGACAGAAATCTAAGTTTCCATCCATTCTTTTGTGTTAGAAGTGGTCAGCTCATTCCATACAGTAGTTCTCTAACATGAAATTCCTTAAGCATACCTAATGAAAAAGGATACTTTCTGCTGTACTGGACAATAGCAACAACTATACTTGCAGTATTTATCCATTTACACCAAATTTAGTCTCTGTCCTCAAAATTCTAGAGGGATATGCTAAAAGCATCAAGCATTCACTTGGCAACTCTTTACTATTCCGATCCAATTCTGCTCAGATTCAATTTCATCATTTAATCTTCAAGCGCATAATTGGTTCACAGACGGCGGATAAAATATCAAATGAAAGGTTGTACAAATGGCTATTTCTAAGCATTTGTTCCCATCTTAAAATTCTGTAAGAGCGACAAGCATTTTCTACAGCGAAACCACCATTTATCTCACCTTATTCCAGGAACACAATATAGCACCATTTTGAGAACTAAAAATTTAATAAAAAGGAATAAAATTAGAGAGAGTGTTTGGGAGCTGCAAAAATGGTACCTAAGATGCACTTCTTAAAGGATGAAAATGATAGAGCTTTATTTTGTTCCCCCAGGGTGAAATGCTTTACCGTACAACAATGTGCTAAACTTGCACTATCATTTTTCTTGTTGCTTCTTTATACAGCAGAAGAATACACTCAAAAGCTGAAGCATTAACCCATTAAGGAGGCCTGCTATGGTTCACATCAAGTTCAATTTCATAGATTTTTACATCACAGCCATCAGCTATGCTATGACACTGTATGGTAAAGTAATCAAAGCTGGAATGAGAAAAACAAGATTGTGCATTTTGCCATCTTCAAAAAAACCCTAAGAGGTTAAGAACTCAGTTATGCTTTTTACTTTCATTTTCAGTGATAATGCAAACTAGGAGAAAATGGGACATCAGTATGAAGGACCAGTATAGAAAATGTAAAATAAGGCTGCCAAATTAAAAGATACAATCTGCTAGTTTGTAGTTTACCTCCCCTTCCACCAGCTCCTATAAGAGAATGCACCTAATGTGTCTGAGAGATCCTGGATAGTGTCAACTTGAAAGAAAAATCACAGAATGGAATATGGCAAGTAGGAGATCACAAGGCCTAATAGAAGCATATCAACAGGAGCCACCCACCTGGTAATCCATAGAAAACACCCAAGATCATAGAAATTATCTGAATTTTTGTGCCTAATCTGATGTCACAGGGCCAAACACAAACCTCTCTGCCAAAAGGTACCCTCCTCATCTCATGGCCAAAAAGAAGAGGGACCTGCTTAGACAGATATCACTCCAAAGAACAACACACCAACAACACCTTGGAAAAATACAAGCCTGTGACTAACATCATCATTTTATCATTCCTTTCTCCTGTATGATTCTTAACACCTTTCTCTGGTGAAGAAGCTTGATGAAGTGGAGCTTCAAAATCTTGCTTCATGTATTTTGTGCATTTTGGCTGGCCCAATTGGTTATATTTTGGTTGTGCATTTTTGTTGGCCCAATTGTTGTATTGTTGTTTTGTGGACTTGGAATATAGTTGCTATATGGTCAACATGGCTACCCCTAAATATGTTTCCCTTATTGGTTTCTTATTACTATGCTAATAAGGTGTCATTATCGGATAGCATTAGGTGACTTATCTAGCACACATGCCCAAGAACATGACCTGCTTCATGTCAACATGTAGCAATGTAGTTACAGAATGCTTTGTTCTTACCATATTGGAATGTATACAGTCAGCCCTCTGTTCTTGTGGACTTCAAATC
>CM034702.1:9822902-9837375 GCA_020142125.1 Phrynosoma platyrhinos
CCCTCAGCCCTTAAAGGGGAAAGGTTGCCTACCCCTGGACTAGACTATAAGTCAACCTCATGTATAAGTCGAGGGAAGATTTTGGGGCCAAAATGATGGACTTTGATATGACCCATGGATAAGTCAAGGGTAAAACTCAGAGGCATGTAAAAAAGTATGTAAAGAACAAAGTAAAGGAAAATAGTGCCAAAGAACAAAATTCCAACAGGCATAACTGTTTGTGCTCATACTAAAGGCTGGATGGATAGGAAAACAGAGCGGTGCCAGTGCTTCCAAGATTACACCCTTGTCTTTCACCAGGGTATGGTTCCTTTTTTAAAAAAAAAAACAAAAAAAAAAAAACAAGAGTTAAAGTACAGTACTTATATTGACCCATGGATAAGTCGACTCAGTTTTTTGGGTCAATTTTTTAAACCTACATTTCTAGACTTATACATGAGTATATACAGTATGTCCACTGAACAATGAATACCTGACTACTGCACTGTTCCTCATTCTGTTTAGTGTGTTTAACTAAAAACATATAATTGATATATTACTCAGTCTTGCTCTCTCTTTCTCCCTTGCTCATTCGTCCATAGATTTATGTTAATTGTTAACCTGTTGCTTTATTCAGAACACTTATCTGCAGCTGCAGACACAACATTTATCACTTTAGGAAATGACAGCATGGATGTCCATGCCATTCCTAATACAATTTTTAAAAGTTGTCTATTCTCATGAGAATGTTGACGAGGGTAAGTTGCAAATTGATGGAGACAAGTTTTAAAAGATGGCTTTAAAGCCTCTTAAGAATTCTTCTGATTAAATGATTTGAGCATGTTTCCATGGCTTCTCAGGGAGCCTAATGTAAGCAAACAACTAATGTAGCAAGCTGGATTTGTAAGTGATCTCTTCACCCTTATCTAAGCAGTGCAATGTAGTATGATTTTCACCTTGCATAGAGAATTATTATTGGGTAGTGCTCAAAATTCTCCTCCTCCCTTTTATCCTTACAACAGTGTATGAGGTAGATTAGGTTCAGCGAGTATGATTGGCCTATTAATTTAAAAGACTGGAGTCCAAGTCCTTGATTCTAATCTATGACTGAAAGCATTATGCTATACTGGAAAAATGATTTTATTTTTTATTTTGTTGAAAAAAAGAACTCATCTGGGGAAAGCAGCATGTTGTGTATATATACACTTGAAGGACGGAGCTCTGGGCATTCAACATATTTGTTGCTGTTGTTTGTTGTTAACTGCTTTTCAGTTGACTTTGATTCATGGTGACCCTATGAGTGAAACACATCCAAGCCCACCCTGTCTTCAATTGCTCAGCTCAGGTCTGCAGGCTGCAGATTGAATCTATCCATCCAATTATCATCTTTTCCAATGAATCATGTCTTCTCATTTTGTGGCCAAAGTAAGATGGACTCAGTTTGGTCACCTTGGTGCCATGGAGAGCTCAGGCTTATTCTGCTCAAGTACCCATTTATTTTAATTTATGGTTGTCCATGGTATTCTCAGCACTCTTCTCCAGCAACCACATTTCAAATGAGTTGATTTTTCCCCCCTGTCTAGTTTCTTCACTGTCCAGCTCTTGCATACGTACATGGTTATGGAGAATACAATGGCTTGGACTATTCTTATTTTAGTGTTAAGCTTTAGATCTTCAGCATATTGCTTGCCTAAAACTCCCATGATCATTGAGCACTAAATATAAGATGATGGTACCTAAAAACATGTGCATCCCTGTGAAGTCTGTGTCTCTAGCCTTCCTCTTTTTTTCCTGCCTCCCTATCTGGTCCATGCTTACTTGTGTTTTAACTTGCTTAATGGGGCTGAACCTACCTGTTTCTGAAAATTGTGTACATTTTTTTCAATTCAGACACATTATTTACACACATTTCTCCTTTTAATTGAAACATGGTTCAGCCACTTTTGTCTGTAAGTATTTGAAAAGTGTACAATTGGGGCTTTTTTATATTTTATAGAACTGTTTAATCAGACCCATTCACAGTCATGTAGAGATGCCATGCTGTAAAGTATAATCAATCCTACATCCCAGCTCATGCAATATGTACTGGAAAAAGTCTGTTGGAGCAGATCCCTTGAACATCTTTAGTTAGATGAGGCTCGCAGGTCACTTCTGCTCTGCAACCATCTCAAGTTTCCCAGTTCTAAATCACAGTGTTTGGCAACACAGGGAAAATTCTTGCTCAATGTCAGAGAACATGCTTTACAGTGCTGAGAACATGTTCCCAAATTCAGCATCTGGAATTCCCTATTAAAGGTATTAAGTAGCAAGTAGATGGATTGGGTCCAGGTTACTTGAAGAACTGTATCTTCCCTGTATGAACCTGCTTGAGCTCTGAGATCCTCAGGTGAGGCACTTCTCTCTATCCCATCAACTTCACAGGGATGTCTGGTGGGAATTCAGGAGAGGACTTTCTCCTCTGTGGCTGTTCCCACACTTTGGAACTCCCTCCCTATTGAAGTTAGAATGGCCTCTTTCTTGCTACTATTTTGGTGACAGATCTTTCTGTTCTAGAAAGTCTTTGGGAATTGATTGTTAACAAGAGAAGAGTTTTTGTGATACTGTACTTTTTAAAATCTAGTTTTTAAATAGTTTTAATTCTGCTCTCAGTTTAATGCTGTTTTAATCTCAGTGTTTGCATGTAAATTATCACACAAGCATAAAAACGTGACTCATCTCTCTCAAATCCAAGTAAAATTCAGGTTGCATCTGGGTCTTATCACATGGCTTTTGTCACCAAATCCACCATCAGAATGCAGCCTGGCTGACATAACTCGCTTTGCTGCCATGGCCTCAAAATGAGTTAAGTGAGTCAAGCTGCATCGGATGGTGGATTTGGTGACAAAAACCATGCAATAGGACCCAGATGTAGCCTGATTTTTATTTGAATTCAGGAGAGGTAAGTCACGTTTTTATGCTTGTGTGATAATCTCCTATGTTTTTAACTGCATGTGTTTTTATTGTAAGTTTCTGCCTTTTCAAGCTGCCTTGAGTCCCAGTCTAGGAGAACTCAATATAAATAAATATTAAGTGAGATATAAAAAAAAGTGAGAGATGGATGAATGGATTCCAGAGACAGAGTGAGCTGGTTTGCTGGTTAACCAAATCCTCTGTAGAATGGATGGATGGTGAATGGTACATTCACTTCCCCGAGCCAACCCATTGACCAATGGGCCAAGATCAGCACTAAAGTAACACCTCCAAGGCTAACCATTCCACTTTGGGACCAGACCTCCTTGTGGAGACAACCACAGGATAATATTTTGGCAATTTTTCCTGTTACCCCATTCTTTTTCATTATAGTGACCCAACTGAGACAACCCAAATTAAGATCCTTCAACTCAAATAACAATGGACTGTGGGTTTTCTGAATCAGTTAATTTAGAATGATTTTTGCCCAAGTTTGGGCTAATCTACATACACTTCCCGGCATTCACAGCCAGACCAGGAAGAGAAACTGACCAAGCCAAAGATGGTCCACTGCCTCCTGAAGACACAGTGATCCTTTTCCTTTTAAACCTCCTCTTCTCTAATCCTCTCAAGTCATACTGACACACAGGTTGGGACTCTTCCTAACCCAAGCACACATAGAACACATTTGCCCTCACAGTGCATACATTAATGCTTGGGCTGATACAGTCAGCCCCACGGTCCAATGTCTCTTTCTATTCTCCTTGCTCTGTTTCTCTCTTGACCTAAACTTGGGCACCTTAAATGCTGGACAGCTCAGTCTCCGACTCATGGTAAGTGTGCATTATGCACATCCAACCTTCCTTCATCACATATACATCAGCCTGACACCACAGGATGCTGGGAGGGGGAGTGCTCTTCCTTTTTCTTCATAATCCCCCAGGCTTGTAAATAAAGCAGTGTTAAGACTTTATCTTTTCTGTCCTCCATTCCTTTTCTTACTATGCACACCCCAGCCTCCATATGTGTAGTTTGTATGTCTGTCACTTATGTGGATTCTGACACAAAGAGTGCCCTGGACCTCCAAAGCAGCGTACCCCACAGTGATAGCCCTCCATGGTCCCAGGTGTCATCTCGGCTGAGCAGCCATTCCTCCACAACAGCTGCAGGCCGCAGCTGCACAGCTATACCATAACCTCAAAATTGATGACTCCTGATACACCCAGACTTTGTTCCTATGGTCCTCCAAGTTCCAGACTTATCATGCCTGCACCTCAGTAGTGTTTCTGAGAGTGCTCCAGCCCAGCTTTTGGAGTTCCAAGTCACTAACTCAGCAATTTTGCTTCATCTCTTGTGGTGGCCAGTTGGAACTTTTATGTGACTTTCACATTTTGCTCCCAAATTCACAGAGCAGCTTGCCTTGGACTTTGCCATTCACTACATAAGCTGCATACTGCTCCCGGACAGTTCTTTAAAACTATTTAGGACAACTGTGGACTCAGTTACTCTAACCTATTCCTGGCCTATTGTGGCCAAATGGACACAAACTCCATAGACCCAGCTTCCGTGCCAACATTCCAAGGACTCATTTTTGCTAATCCTAATATAGTTTGAATTTTATATTTGATTAATGTGCTTGATTTGCATTGTGCTTATATTGTTTCAGTGGTGATGGGTAAAGGGCTTTCTCTATCAGAGGGGTTTGGAGAGCTGGTGCCAGCCAGAATAAATGTAGACTGAGATGAGTCAAAATATCCTTGAGCTTCACCAATTTTCTTCTACAACATATTAGAGTCTTCTTACTTTAATCTTTGAACCATTTTATTACCTCTAGCAGAATGAATAGGCTATTAAAAAATGAACTCACACTAACAACATGAGCAACTTTTCTCTTAATTTGCTTTTCTTACTAACTTTTCTTATATTCTCCACTGAAACAGCAGGGATGGTTTCCAGTGAGAAACAAAGAAGGGAAGCAAATGAGGGATTTCTGTTACTGACAGATATTGCCCTACATTTTCAGCATGGGGAGAAAGTCTGTTGTCAAACATATAAATTATCTCACAAAGCATTTCCCCCAGAGGGCATTTCTGAGACAGAAAAAAAACCACAACTGGGAGTATGACAAGTTTTGTTTCTTGCTAAATATATGAAATAAAATACAAAAACCATCATGTGGCATCAAATAAAGTCTTAAGTGAGGCTACTGTGAAGGGAGTCAAATCCCTGACAAGGATTTTATTCTGTAATGCACAAGCTTTAGATGGTGTAGAACTCCTCAGAACATCAATGCTGCTCCCTTAAGAAAAAATAGTAGCCTAAAAGTAATTGATGTTAGCATCCACAGCTAAGAGCTCTGGCCCAATGTTATAAACTCAGGTGAAGTGCAGCTGACAGTAGCTACAAGTTTCCCTTATCTGAAATGGTTGGTGCCAGAACTGTATGGGATTTTAGATTTTTTTTTCACATTTTGGAATATTTGCATATACATAATGAGATATCTTGATGATAGGATCAGACTCTAAAAATGAAATTAATTTATATTTCATATATACCACATGCAGTGGGCCCTTGGTATACACTGGGGTTTGATTCCCAGACCTCCTGTGGATACCAAAATCCATGGATGCTCAAATTCCATTAAAGGGGAGTGGTGTAATAAAATGGAAAAATCAAGGTTTGCATTTTGATATTTCTCTATTTTTAAAATATTTCAAGCCCTGGATGGTTTAATCCATGGATAAGGAATCAGCAAATACAGAGGGTCAACTGTACAGTGGGCCCTTGTTATCCACTGGGGTCTCCTTCCAGGACTCCCCATGGATACCAAAATCCATGGACGCCCAAGCCCCATTAAATACAAAGGCATAGTAAAATGGCATTCCTTACATAAAAAGAGTTTTCACTGAAATAGTAAAGAGTTATGTGATTCAGCCAAGGTCACCCAGTGAGTTTCCATGGATGAGCAAAGAATCATACCTGGTCTCTAGAGTTTCCCAAGTTGAAAAGTAATGAGTATGTATTACTGCTTTATAAATTCAGCTTTATAAATTCAAACTACTTTCAAAACTGCTTTATAAATTCATATTAGCAGATCACATTAACTTTATTTGTATGAGAAAGCCTTTAGGGCACAGAGTTGGATCAGATGGCTCCCGCCATCCCTTCCAGTTCTGAAATGCTAGGACCAGAATGGTCAAACTTGCATCAAAACTGTGACTATCAGATATTCATTCACCCACCTACAAGCCCTACTAGAGGCAGCAGTTCTTGTTTTCACACTGGGGTAAAAAGTGGAACAATAGCAGCATTAAAATATTATTGAGTAAAGATTATCACAGGACGTTGAGATCATCCTGTAGTCAGAGTGCCTGGAAATCGTTATTATTAAGCGACTTCATATTCATGATAAAATCCCATGAGTAAGAACCCAAATTGCTTCAGTTTGGGAATGTGCAAGTGCAAAAGCTAATAACACTATGCTTGCGCTGTTTCTGCAACTTCCTGCTAAAACATGTGTGTGTGTAATGATACAATAATGATCCACTTGTGTGGAACAGAAACTCTCTGGAGCTAAACATACCTCACTCATGCGTCTACAACCCAGTGTAATACTGTAATTCACCCAAGGTCACCTAGTGAGTTTCCATGGATGAGCAGAGAGATACCTGGTCTCTAGAGCTGTAGTCCAATGCTCAAACCACACTGGCTCTCCCACAATGAAAATTAATGAGTATGTATTACTGCTTTATAAATTCATATCAGCAGAACAAACAACTTGCACTTTTTAACAAAAGAACCTCCCTTTGTCCCTCTCTCCAAAACATATTGTCTTACCACTGATCTACCAAAAATTGTGTGCTTTCTGTCAACCAATAGAGCCATACTATTCTTATAAAAGAGGGGGAACAAAACATTAAAAGAACATTTTGACTGCACAGAAGAGGAGGCATGTGCATGAACAATGTGGGTATTCTTTATTAAGACAAAACACAAGCAGACATGCACCAATTTAAGGCACCAGCTTTAAAAACTATTTGAATCACCCAGCAGCTTTCCTCACCACTGCTGTGCTCACACAAGCATTTTACTACTAATTTACTGCAGAAACTACCACCACTGTGATAAGAGTCCATAGATAACCAGTGGTATTACAGTTCCAAATTACTGCTGATAAATGTTTTTCCCCAAGATGTTTGAAAGACAAAAGGTGGCCTGGTCCTGGGTCAGATTCAGTGAGAAACCATACTTTCTGGCTATGTAAATGAGCCTGCCCAAGACTCCCTAAGCTTATACAGTCAACCCTGCTTATCTCTGGATTTTTTTATCCACAGATTCAAGCATCCACAACTTGAAAATATTTTTAAAATATACAAATTCCCATAGGCAAACTTTGATTTTGCCCTTTTATATAAGGGGCATCATTTTACTATGCCATTATATTTAATGGGACTTGACCATCCATGGATTTTGGTATCCACAGGGGGTCCTGGAACCAAACCCCAGTGGATATCAATGGCCCACTGTATACTCTCTATTCCTGTTTCATTCTGTGAAGTAGAAGAGATTGGAAGTTTGAGTTACAAACTGAAATGAACTACAATTCCAAGTGGCATTCAGTACTGAAGATAATTTTTACATTTAATATTTGTAATTTTTGTTGTGTGCCTTAAAGTTGTCTCTCGCTTATGTTGACTCAATCATAGGGTTTTCTTGGAACAATTTTTTCGGGGGGCTGGGTGGGTTATTTTTACTTTCCTCTGAGGCTGAGAGAGCATAATTTCCCTATGCTGGGAATATATATATATTTGTATGGTGTTCAGCTAATGTGGTGTAGTGACTTGCATACTGGGTTATGACTCTGAAAGACCAGGATTCAAATCACCACTCAGTCATGGAATTTCACTGGGCAATCTTGGGCACATCATTTTCTCATCCTCAGAAGATGGCAATGGCAAACTCCTCTGAACAAACATTGTAAATAAAAGCCTTTATAGGTTCATCTTAGAATTGTCATAAATCAGAAATAACTTGAAGGTACACAGCAACAACAAACAGTAGGCAATAAGGATGACAGGTAGCAAACCAAAGTTATTTAGAAGGGTTTTGAGGAAGGGCATGAAGGAATAGAAAAGAGTGGGACTCTGCATATAGAGGAACGTAAGATTTATTCTGACATTATCTCATAAGGCATGAGAGACAAATGTACTATTTGCTTTTCTTCATGAATCTCAAATTCATAAATTTCATGTGTGAAAAGTCCAAACTACAGTATGCCATCTTTCAGTACTAGCTGTGTTTGAAGTCCTAGGACAACTGGTGCCAAAATAGAGGGAAAGATTCACCATCTCCTGTTGTGCTACTTCTCCCAAATCTTAATAGTTGCTTCAAGGTCAGAGTGGCTTCCACATCTTTAAAAATATCAGTGGGGAACCTCATAGTAAGACTTATTTGTATGTTGTTTTGGCAAGCCCTACACGACATATTAATTTCTTTCTATTGCATTCAGTATCCAAATCACAATTCCATCAGAGGTCTTATTAGCTAAGTTTATCCTATGGAGTAAGTATGCTTTCTATGTAAGCCAAGGCATGGTGCTCTTATTAATTTTTTTTAATCCCATGTAGCTAAAACCAAACCCTCACAACTCTTTATCCAACTTCTTTTCTATGCAGTGTGAAAATTGCCTGTGTTTCTCAGTTGATGGTGAAGTTAAATGGAAGCTCCATTTGTGATGTTAATACCATTTAACAGTTGTCAAGATAGATTTGAGAGAAGACAGCGGTTTAACATCCTACAAAGTGTTTTTCATCTCTTTGTAGGATCCCAGGGAATCCATAAGATAAAGTTATTCTTTTGAAGTTGCTTTTTTAGAAGTCAGAAACTAAAATGTGACATTTATATTTCAGAAAATGGATTATTAGTCAGCAGGATTATGAAGATTTTTAAAGCTAAAAAAACAGCCACAAAGCTTCCCCCCCCCCCCTCCACTCAACATGTGAAAAAAAGCAACCTAGGCAGGTTACAACATAGGCAAAGGGAGGGCTGTGTTGGTTATTGGCTTAATTTATCCTATGGAGTAAGTATGCTTTCTATATTCCTATATTCCAGGGATAGACAACTGCAAACATGGCAGGGACCATTTCCACTTCATGTGATGGCCCAGCAGGTTTTAGTAGTACATTTCAGCATGCCCAAAGTGGTGTGATGTCACTTTCAGCTGCCATTTTGGCTGATTTGAGGGAAATCTTTTTTCTTCTTTGTGGTCTGTTTTGGGAAGATGGGATGGGGCTGGAGTTTAGTGGAGCAAATGGTTGGGCAAGTTAAATTCTCTCAGCCTCAGAGAAAGGCAAAAGGCAAACCCCCTCTGAAAAAGTCTTGCCTAGAAAACTCTGTGATAGGTTTGCCTTACAGTTGCCATAGGTCAGAAGGCACACAACTACAACAACTAATTTGGGAGAAAGCAAACCTGATGAATTTGTCCATCTCTAAGTATACCATAATTTTCATATGTAGAGAGATCTTGTAGCACCTTTGAGACTAACTAAAGAAAGAAGTTGGCAGCATGACCTTTCGTAGAACTTTTGTAGTCTCAGATTCATTTGGTGCATTTGGTCAAATGCATCTGAGGACTTAAGTCTACAAAAGTTCATGCTACCAACTTCTTTCTTTCAGTTAGTCTCAAAGGTGCTACAAGATCTTTCTACGTACTTATCCTATAGACTAACACAGCTATATCTTTGAATTCTACACTTTTCATACATTACCTGGAATCCATGAACCATTAAGATCATAGCCTGCTCTCAACTACCATGCATCCACAGGTGGTCTAGACAGGAAAGAACATTAGAAGCTGCCTTTTACCAGGTCAGATTCCTTATTGGTGTAGACCAGATCTCTAGGGCTTAAATTGAAGATACCAAGACATGAGCCTACTGCCTTCCGCATGCAAATCTTGTGCTTTGTTAGTGAGCAAATCCCCTCAAACTTGAATTTACATATGTTTAGCTTTACATACTTTCAGGCCTTCAAGTGAGCATAGAAATCTTATAAAACTAGGACTTCAAGAGCAATCTCTAAAGAAAAAAGCAGCCTTGACCTGACCACCAAACATGTCTCCTATTGATCCCACAGGTGCCAATGCACTTTACAGTTTAAACATACAAATCTGGCTTTCAACTATTTCCATTTCCAAAGCACCAGAGCAGACTTTTCTTCCCTTCCTTTTTACGTGTGATACCTGGGCAATCAAGTGTCTAGGATTTTTCCAGCCTTCCAAAAGCTCCTTGTTCTTGTAGTAGCAGATAAGAGCTGAAACATTGTTGTGAGATGACTACAAACCTAAAAATAGTCTGAGTGTTACAAATGAAAAACAAGCAGAACATTTCTATACATTTGATTCTTGTCAGAAGATCTTGCCAAATAGAAAATATCCTGTCTTTGACTAAAAGGATGTTGCATGTTTAAGCAATCTATTCATAATTGATCCAGTGCTTTTTCCTCACACATTGCCTTGTTTTGCAAAACAAACTCCATAAAAGCAAGTTGTCATATGATGATTGAAGTAACCATACAAAACTCATCCCAATCCACCCAAAGAGCAAAGAGCAACACACACACACACACACCACTGGTGAGGAAGGTAAGCCTAAGATATTTTGCCATTTGCAGCACACAAGCAAACAGCAACTTCATCCACCCAGCCCAGATTTATAGTACCTAAAGCCAGCCAAATTATTATAGACAGAAATCCTGTATCTCCTTGTATCTGGGAAATTTTAATTCTGCATTAAAAATACAAACACTTCCAATGAAGTAATAATCAGATTTTTTACAGTAGTCATGATCTGCTGTCCGAGGTGTTGCTTTACTCTTATCTGTTATGCCATCTCTCCTATTTCCAAATACAGAAGTCAGTATACAGAAAGTGAGAGACAGGGTTGCTTGTACACAAGGCACTGAAGAACTACCTTGATGTGGTAGAGTGAAAGAAGAGAAGCAAAATCTCTGGTGAGAATAATTGATTGGCTCCAGCAGATTTTGGAAACTGAGGGAGGAGTGAGGAAGAGATGGGATCATGCAAACTTGCATTCCTAGATTATCTCAACTGGAACTTGAAATATTAGGGATTTGGGACCATAGTGGCTGGAGTGCTGTTGTCAATTTCCTCCCCCCCTCAATATTTCCAAACTCTGATCTATATTCCTGGACAAGCTGAAAAATGACCCTGAGTTTCCAAGTCTACATTTTGCAGAGCAATCTATCCATGATTTAAAAGGATAGTTGCAGCAATAGAGTAGTGGAAAGAATGAACTAAAATCTGAGAATGTGCTGATTCAAGCATCATATCAGATACAAATAAGGTGACAAGCCACTAAATCTAGGCTTATGGGAAACTGAAAATACATAGAATAACATTATTGTCCTGTTTACAAGCCTGTGTAAGGATTTTTTGAACATGTACAGGAAGTGCTTTGAATGCTGAGTTTGCTGTATAAATCAGCACTATCTCCAGAAGACTCTACTCATCCTGAAAAGTAGTATTCTTTACTGATTCAGTCATTACAACTCACTCCAGATCCCATCAATAGTCATTTCTTTTCTGTGTGTCACTAATCTAGAATGAGCCACAAGGATATATACACAAATACAAATGAATGAGAATTGCATGCCCATTTTTGGTAGGACCTGACCTAAACTAGTCATTTCAGGAAATTTAAAAAAAGAAAAGAAAAGAAAAGAATAAAACATGGACACTGAAGAATTCATCTTTTTTTAGGTTGAGGAGGGAGCATTTAACATCCTGAGGTCTGGCTGTATTCAGCCATGTTAGGGCTTTACATCTTTCTGAGAGGTTCCTTATTTTAAACACTAAAAAGGCAAGCAAGCCACAACATGGCCCTCTCCAAGCTGGATAAACTGTACCTACTGAATTTGGCCACTGACACTGGGAGAGGATTTCATTTCAAACTTATCTTGAAAATTTTATCAAAATTTGCAAATTACATATTCAGAATAAAAGAAGCACAGATGGGGTGGACGCTAGCTGAATATGGAAAAAGCAAAACTGGAAGATTCTTGCCAAGTAACAAAAGGATACGATCTTTTAACTTACATTGTAAGCTGCCTTGTGTTCGATATTGGGGGAAAGGTGGGATAAAATCATATAAATAAATTACTGCTCTGATTGACTTTACTAAGAAATTTATTTTCAAAAAATACGTACCTTTCACCTTTTAGATGAAAACTGGGACACATATCATCAAGCAACATCAAAGATGGTAAAAGTTATTTCATGAGGAAAGGCTGCAGCAGTTTGGGTTTATCTAAGCCCACTGGGAAGAGTAAGATTCTGCCCCTTCTGTTCTTTCCATCCTACTGAGTTGAGTGCAGCAGTAAAAGTAAGTTTGGGACTAAGGGGGAAAAGGGAGAAATTGGGACATTTGAAAAGTAACTAAAAAGTGAGACAACATAGGATGAACTGGGACTTATTCTTGCCAAATCAGGACAGTTGTAAGGTATGAAACTACAATACAGTACAAGAAAACCATCATGGTTGAATTAGATGGATTTACTGTGAACCAGCATGGTATAGTTGTTTTGTGCATTGGATATGACTCTGGAGAACAGGGTTTGAATCCACGCTCAACCATGAAACACACGAGCTGCATCCTCACTGCAGAAATAATCCAGTTTGACACTGCTTTAACGGCTATTGCTCAATGTTATGGAATTCTGAAAATTGTAGTTTTGTGAGACATTTAGCCTTCTCTGTCTGGTGCCACAACAAAGTAAAATTCCCAGAATTCCATAACATTGAGCCATGGCCATTAAAATGGTGTAAACTGGATTATTTCTGCAGTGAGGATGCAACCATAGTGATCCTGGGCAATTCACACTCTCTAAACCTCTGAGGATGGCTTCGCCAAATCTTTTCTGAACAAACTTTGCCAAGAAATCCCATGACAGGTTCACGTTTGGGTTGTCATAAGTTGGAAATGACTTAAAGGCACACAGCAACAAATAGAAGACTTTATGTGACACCCAGAATTCATCCAAACTGGTACATGCTAAGTGAAACTCAAGGTACCTGGAATAATTAAATACTGAAAACACCAACTGTTTAAAAACACAGATGTAAATGAACCTTAACCTAAACATTCAGTTTATTCATATATAGATTCTATGAGGCAAAAAAAAAAAATGTCTTCAAGGCAATTAAAAAAAATCAGGAAACAAAATATAAGAGAAAAAGCAAATGGAGTTTAGAAGTTCAGAATTGCTTTGATGTTTCTTTTTCTTTCTTGAAAAAAACATAAAATAAATGTGTCAAAAGCAGCAAGGTCTTTGCAATTTTCTCAACATATCCAATCTATGAAGATGCACATTACCAAGATGGGTTAACATCAGGTAAGGCATTCAAACCTTTTACAAAGTGATTTAATAGAATTCTTTATTGGCAGCTCTTAGAAAGAATAAAGAATTATGATTTACAGTCAAGTAATACACAATTAAATGTGAGTTGTTTTTTAAAAGCTATGGAGCATCTGGTGAACTATACATTGGATTTGGAGTAGTTCAAACACTCTGAAGCTTTATAAAATGAACAAGAACTTTCTTCTCAAGTATGTACAGCAGGGATTAGGTGAATGGTCTCAAATTTACAATGTATTTGAGACCCATCTTGAACAAAGGTGGAGAAAACTATTCTCAATTTTTATCATTTTCCCATCCTTTCACTAAACTGTGGCATTTTAAAAAGTATCAGAATACATCAACACGATTAAACATGTTTGTATATATTTAAGTTTCCAAACTTTGTGACATATTACATAGAAAAGTGCAAAGTTTAATAGATACCTTAGGTTCCAATTTGTCTGTGATGTTTAGATCAGGTTATTCCATGCAAAAGTTGCAAAAGATCAAAAACATCACCCATACTATGTGGAATGGTTCATATGTCTGAGGGTTGTTTTCTTCCACAACTACACAAAAATCATCACTTTATTATACAAATGGGGTAAATTCACCCATTCTATTTATTAGTCTTGTATGAGTTTGTCCCACACTGCTATTTAGTCCTTCAAAATGGCTAGAACTAAGCTGAAATTTCCCAGAGTACTTTTTCCTGAGAATTTTCTCCCTCCATCCATCCTTGCCTTTCCCCCTCACTTTGAGTGATTTATCTAAGAATTCTCCATTGATTTCTGTGGCAGTATTATTACACAAAAATGAGCCAGCATGGTGTAGTGATTTGAGAATTTGACTAGAGCTGAACCTGCATTGCAGAAATAATGCAGTTTGGCAGCCCTTTAACTGCCATGGCTCAATGCTATGGAATTCTGAGATTTGTAATTTGGTGAAATGTTCAGCCTTCTCTGTCAGAGAACTCTGGTGCCATCAGAACAAACTGGAAATCTGTAGAATTGAGCCATAACAGTCAAAATGGCATCAAACTGCATTATTTCTACAGTGGAGATTATACCCACAACTCTGAAAACCAGGGTTCAAATGCACACTTGGTCAGAGAAAACCACTGGGTGAC
>CM034702.1:9846411-9875971 GCA_020142125.1 Phrynosoma platyrhinos
TTTGGCCATCCAGATGTTGTTGAAATTCAACTCCAAGCATTCCTCACCCCCAGCTGTGATGGCTAAAGCTGCTGTAAATTGTAGATTAACAGCATCCAATATCCTCCACTATAAAGAACATTCAAAAATATTGAGAGAGGGAGAGGATGATAAAAACATGGTTTGCTTGCTTTTTTCAAATATTAAGAAACCCTGACTCTTTGCAGTTTAGGACATATGCTGCACAAAATTTACAAATGGGCAACTGGCATAGAAAACAGCATTTTCTGCAAAGGAAAAATGTTTTGCTGTTGTTGTTTTATAAACAGTAATTATTATTTTCTGTGCAGAAAACATGGCTTTCTGTGTAGAAAATTCTATTCACTATATAAAATAACCATATACAAATTTTCATATATATATATATATATATAGATATATAGATATATAGATATATAGATATATATATTGCAGCAGAAAGAAAATGGCTAAAAGCATTCATTGCTTCCTTTAAGAAGAAATGTAGGAAAGAATTACATCTCTGGCCTCCATGTTAAGACAAACAGCCAGTTATGGAGGCCACCAGTGGTATAGTAGAGATGGGACACAGGTTTGAAGCATGAAGGGTCACTGATTTGCTGTGACAGTGTATTCTTTCCATCGTCATTCAGGTACAGGTGGACTGAACTCCAATCCTCACAGCAGCCTCAAAAGTTGACTGGCAGTGCAATTTCCCAGAAACAGTGTATTACTGTGAATTATTCTGTTATGTATTTGGGGGTTGCTTTTTTGGAAAGCTAAGCCCAATTAACATTACAAAACACTTGCTGATGGTGAACACTGCTAAAGAACTTCCTGACAGTAAGAGCTGTTTGACAGTGGAACATACTCTCTTGGAGTGTAGTGCAGTCTCCTTCTTTGGAGGTTTTTAAACAGAGGCTGGATGGTCATCTGTTGAGGGCACTTTGTGTGTTCCTGTATAGCAGGGGGCTGGATTGGATGGGCCTCATGATGTCTTCCAGTGCTATGATTCTAGGATTAGTTGATCCTATTTCATATCAATCTTTGATACAAATCCATACAGCAGCCTGCATTTTGGGGGATTGACTATGATGAGAGCTCTGGACTCAAAAATATGACTATGCCACTGCAGAACACACAGGCTCCAATGATTCCTGTTTGTCATGAGGTCTAGCACAGATTATAATGTGATTATATGCATACCCTCTTACTAGGGCCAATGATTTATGGATTGCAAGCTTCAAGACATTCTGATTAGCTTCACCTTCATAGCTCTAAGTCTTCATCCAGTCACTTCTGCTTACTCTCCTCACTACCCTTCATTGCTTATCCCATAAGCAATAATCCAACAGCAAATGTAGTTAAAATGAGGCCTGCTAAATAACCTTTCTAGAACTAAGGGCCTTTCTAAGAGGTAAAGTGACAAACTACATCAAGGATTTAATTAAGGGTTTCAGTTACACTATCCAAGGAAGCATTTTGACTAATGCAAATCTACTATATACATATCTCTTTTCGTAACATGACAAAGGACACATTTTCTATTTTTTAAAACTAAAAAAATTACACACAATATAGTGGGTGTTCAACAGCATTGCATTAGCATCTTAAAACAGTTCTCTCCAACATTCAGATATATAGATCATTTTGAACCCCTTATAAAGATGAGAAATCTTCCCCTGATCTTTCACTGCAAATGCTCTTCCTACTTCACCATAAAAGGTTCAGCTGGTATGCACTTGTTGTTTAATGGAATGCAGTCCAGATTTGGAAGCTTATGTTTATTACAACCAGATGTTCCAAGTCTCTAAAGAGATGTATAGATTGTCTCTTTAGTATTATAAAGGTTCTGACCTCAGTCCTTCTCATATGAGTTGATTTCCTGTTCATTCAGCCACCCAAATTCAGGAGCTGTTGAGAATTGCCTTCATATACTGTTTAATTTTGTATCTGACTATACAGTTTTCAAATCCTTGAAAATTGTATCTTCACATGCAAGGACTAATCAGTTGTGGTAGCTTTCTCCCTGCTGTGAGGAAACACAAATATTCCTCCACTGTATTCTCCCCATATTTGAATGTCCTGAGTGTTATGGACAAATTATACTGCATAGAAAAAGATGTGGGGTTTTTTGCACCAAAATATGTTTTCTGAGCAGAAAAAAAAAGTGTCTAATAATCAGCAAAGGAAACAATATTTCTGCACAGGGAACTGTTTTTCCATGCAGGAAAATTCCTTTGCAACACCTTGGTACATTAATACTGGGAGAATATGGCACAAAATCTTTGCTAGTCTATTATTTTTTTCAGTAAGGTTTCCAGACAATAAAATCAGTTTTTCAACCTGAGGAGTAAGGATTGGATATACCTTCCAACTCTATTCAATAGCCTCTAGTGGAAGTGTGTGGTCCACATGTATTCTCTGGGATATTTTTGAGGGTACAAGCCACTTTAGACTTTTGCCCCCCCCCCCACCCTCTCAAAAATAAGGAAGCAAAAATTGGCCAAAATTGGCCAAAACCCATTCCTGGGCTCCAGAAGTGGCAGATACACTCAATTCCTCAAACAGAAATTAGAAGCAGGCTGAAATGAGAAACAGGAAGCAACCTCTTGTTTCATTTTTGGTTGCTTGTCAGTCAATTGTGAGGAGTGTGCTAACCTTGGAACAGATAAAAATCAGACCAAATGACCTCTACAGTTGCTCATCCCTGTTCTAGTGGTTGCTTTACCAGCCACAAACCAGTGTGAAAAATCACTTGAATCTCAGTGTTTGCCTGTAGTTTCCAGTAACCTTTATCACTGGCCATAGTTGGTAGAGTTGATGAGAGATGTAGGGAAAACTTATGCCCTTCTCAATGAAACAATTGACATTGTATATCCAAGACATGGATTTAGAAAAATAGGTATGGTGGGTCCTTGGTACCTGGCACCAGGACCCCCCATGGATACCAAAATCTAAGGAAATACAGTGGCATAATAAAATGTCTCTTATACAAAATGGCAAAAACAAAGGTTGATTTTTGGAATATATACCTATTTAAAATATTTGCAAGCCATGGATGGTTGAATCCATGGATATGGAGGGCCCAACAGTACAATCTTTTATATATATAAAGGAAGCTCCATATTGTCCAAATGTGTCAGGGATGTTGGTGGAATTTGCTTTTGTTAATCATCCTGTTCCACATTGTATTAAACAACATCAGGAAGCAATACAAAGCTATCAAACCAAGAAAAGTATCCAAAAATATATCTTGTGATAAAAATATAGAATTTGGTTTGTAGAAATGGTAACATGAAGCTCAAATGTTAAGCTTCATTGAGACAGCAATCTTAACTCAGTATTACAACTATGATTGAATACACAGGGTTTCAAAAGCAGGCTTTTAAGAAATAAGCATTCATATCCTTCTAGATGGATGTATAGATCTGTTACTTTCATTCAAACTGAAGTTCAAGGGCTTTGCATCCAAGTTATGGATAATTTTAAGAAAGTTCTTATTTTTAAAAAGAAACAAACAAAATTCTCCTTGAAACACAGTTTGAGGCATCATGTTTCCCTTCTGCCTCTTGAGCTACATCTTTTCCCTCAATAAAAATGAAGAAACGGTCATCATAAGTGACTCTCCAGAAGCACAAATTCACTCAGGAATAGCTCTGTGGAGCCACTGATAGCTGTGATTTCATCCCTCGGGGTTATAGGTTGCCAAATTGCTAGAAAAGAGGACAGCAGCAGCCTTAATTCAGGGAAAATCTGGAGCATTATGCCCTCCACACTGTTCCCAGATGGACCGTAATGGTGACTATATGCACTGTGACAAATCTGGTGCTACGCCACACCATTGTATGTGCAGGCCAGCCAGGCCAACACTGTATCATACCCGCTGGCCTGTCCTCTTTTCAGAGCCCCCACTCTCACTTCCTTGTGAACAAGAGTTATGAATAAAGCCTGACCTTAGTAGAAGTGATGGCACACTGGATAGGCTTTACACAGAGCTTCTGTCCATGCGCAGTGGTGGCGATTCTGAAAACAGGCTGCCTTTCCCTGTGTTGCTCTGCATGTGAATGGCAATGGTGCAGCGCTTGGCATGTGGATAAGTGGATAAGTATGAATCGGACCCAACCCAGCTTCTCCTCATGCCGTATGAATCTGAGGTCACTCTGGTTTTTTTTGGGAAACATCAAGATTTTCCCTGACTTTACTTATTTCTAAGCAAAGTCAGGTTAAGGAAAGAAAAACATGGATCCTCCCTGGAAATAGCAATACATTGTCAGGACTGCCAGCACCAGTTTTGGGGTGAATATGGTGTTTTTCACCCATGTAGACAAGCCCGGAATCCAGCTTTGTGCATTCATTTATAAGAATGTAAGCGATTCTTTGGAAAGTAAAGAAGTAAGAAAGCTGTTTGGCAAAGTTCATGCCATATTGTGAAGGAGAAATTAAGTTTAACCTTCTGAAGAAAGCACTCCCCTCTCCTTGTGGCTACTGCACCCCCATTCCCAATACAGAAAATGGACCCAGAATATTTATGGCTTGCATTGCGCACACAGAAAAAGAAAAAATGTTAAAAGGTAGAGCTGTCTGTTTTGCTGCACTTTCCTCTTTTGCTGAAGTTGCTATTGCCCTTTGAAAGTATGAAAGCTCTTCAACACTTTCATATTTTCAAAGGGTAAAGAGCTAAAGAGCACTCCTGCATTTCAAAACACGGCACACACAGGAAATTCAGTTAGGATCTGCAGAGGTTGCTTGCATAGAAAAAGCATCAAAAAAGAAGAAGCAAGAAATGTTACTTATTCTCACTTTTCTGACCCCCTTTTTGACATAGGAGTTTTCATTCTATCATCTTCTTCTGAAATATCTAGCCGATTTCCAAACAATCCTCAACAGACCAATTGAATCAATGGTGGGGAATCCTTGGCTCTACAGATGTTTTGAACTTCAATCGAGCATGGACAATGGTAACGGATGATGAGAAATGGCCCCAAACATCTGGAGATCCTAAAGTTCTCTGCATATTCTCTTAATATTTTGAATTCATGAGAGAGGAACTGTAGCTCAACAAGAGATCGTATGCTTTGCCTGTAGAAGGCCCCAGATTCAGTCCCATACCCTCCAACTGTCTTGATTTGGCAAGAACTCTTCAAATTAATCCTCTATCATCCCACTTTTTGAGATGCTTTAAAAATGCCCCAATGTCTCTCTCCTCTTCCCACTTTCTACCTTTGATCTTGGCTTACTTCAACTGCTGCAAAATGAGTTCAAGGTACAAAAGTAGTTAGCATGCAATTCACTCAGCAGCAGGGAATGAAGTGTAGGCTCAAGCAAAAGCAAACTCCTGCAGCCTCTACTAGCTGGTATGTTCTTCATCATCAATAACTTCTGCCATCTTAGGCAACCTTGTAACATTGCTTGGCCACGTGTTTCCTATCTTTTAATTTATGAAGTATCAGAGTATGAAGATACCTCCAGGTAAATTGGATCAGTCAGTAAATGTTAAAAAACCCTCCAAGAGTTTTCTGCCACTCAATACTGGCCTAAACCTACGAAGACTAACCAGGTGTAACAGGTTGCTCGATGTTTCTGTGTGCTTTGATCCAATCCTACAAGTGCATCAGGAGAATGAAGTGATAGAAACCAAGATTCTGTTTTTTCAAATAGAATGTGCTGGATGACACCCAAATGCTCAATGAAAGCGGACCCTTGCAAGCCTTCCTCATTCAGAACTGCCATATAGTCCACTGCTTGGATTTTATGTAGATTCTAGCCAAGTCAAGTGCCTGGGTTAGCTAACCTGGATTTCAAACTTTGTTTTTTGTTTGTTTGTTTGTTTGTACAAGCAGAAATGGGAAGTGAAATGTGCTACCCAATTGTTTTGTGAGAAGCTTCCCACATGTTTAGACAATAAATGAAACTGCTGACACATATGTTACAACATTCCACAGATGAAAACTGGGACATGTGCAGCCAAACAACATAAGAGTGTGGTCAAGATGGCAAAAGTCACTCATGAGGAAGAACACACAAAGTAGGACAGGGTGCAGCAGATTGTTTCTGCCTGCTTCTGCCCTCTTCTCCCCTCTTTCCCTGCTGAATTAACTGTGGGCCAGAGCAGACAGGCAGGAAAAAGTGGCAGGATCCTGCTTTTTCCAAAAGTGGGTCAAAATCCCACTATCTACACAACCCACTCCTAAGGTGGGCTGAATACCCACTGGCAGACCAGCCAGTACCATTGGGTATTTTTGTGGTCTCCCACCATACATGTGCACTGTTGCACAAACACACTGCCTGTGACCACCACATACCTCCCACATCTGCCCAGATGTCATCCCTTTGCACAGCCGCCCCTTTGATCTGCCACAAGTCACACATGTGATGCTCCACCAGTATGGGGCATCAGTAAATTTGTATGAGAGTGATACAATAGCAAACCATAATCATAAAGCCCTGCACATACACACCACCTTCACTCCATCCCCCCCGTTGGACTTTCCGGTTTGTAGATGTTGTAATTACATCCATTGGAGTGTTGCACTCTCATTTCTTTGCTTTGCCACAGCCTCACATTGGCACCAGTCTCTTTATATGCAGGTGCAAAGATGGACATTTTCCAAGCTAAACCAGAGTATCCCAGCTTCTTTTTGCTCCAGTTTTTAGCCCCAGAGCATGGCTTCATTTCATTTTCCAGCCACTTTGGAGGTGTGCATCATATAAATGCCCCAGCTTCAAAGCAGCTAAAAGCTGTTTTATTTTGCCCATCTGTTTCACCCTCATGTGCAAAGAATTATCACACGTTTAAACTCAGTTTGCAGCATCTGAAGTGAACTGAAGACAACGGGGGAGTGGGAGGAGTAGTGAGAAAGTGGAACATTTTAAAAGCAGGTTTAAAGTGGGATGATGGAGGAATAATCAAGACTTCCCTTGCCAAATGAGGAAAGTTGAAAGGCTCTTTCATTTTCAGGGCCTTCATTATAGAATTAAAAATCAGATTGATACATGGATGTCTTTGAAGATATGCAAAACCTGGGTGCTTATATTTACATTCACAGTTATTCTTCAAGTAAAACCAGAAGCCCATCTCATACTGTCTTTTACAGACCCTTTCTTGGTAATATGTAGGGGTGGAGAGAGAGAAAGAGACAGTGGAGTGGGCACCAATCTTAACAGACCTATCACAAAAGGAGAAAGTGTGAATTTCCCTTTCTGATTAACTGATTTTTCTTTTGCCTTTTTTTTTCCAGGGATGGTATAAGTAGGAAAAACAGCCAGCACTCACCCCTATGAAAATGAAAGTATTTTGAGTTTTTAAAAATCCTTGCTAGAAAAGAGACAGATGTACCTGCTTTAAAGGTGTCCAGAAAAAGGGAGATAGTGAAGAAGATAACAGATCATCCCACACATTTCTTAGTATATCCTTAACATGACAGCAATTAAAGCCTCCTGCTTTCTGCACACATGCTTTCCAAGGACCCTTAAAGAATACCATGGAAATCAGACTTCAGTTTTCATCCTGAACACACACAAAAACACACACAGACACATACCCTGACCCATTATAAACTGCTTGTTTTGATGTGTATCACATTTTCAGGCAATCCTATGCACACTTACATGTGAGTAACTCCACCCTGACTGCATAAATCATGAAAGGCTATGGAACACCCTGAAAGACATGGGAGTGCCAACACATCTGATAGTCCTGATGAAGAATCTGTACTCAAGACAAGAGGCTGCTGTCAGAACAGAACATGGAGAAACAGAATAGTTCCCAATTGGCAAAGGGGTCAGATAAGGCTGCATCTTACCACCTTACCTGTCCAACTTATATGCAGAAGATATTGTAAGGAAAACAGGCTTGGACACAGAAGAAGGAAGAGTGAAAGTAGGAGGAATGAGCATCAATAATCTAAAATGCACAGAGGACACCATAATACTAGCAGAAAACCTCCCAGACTTGGAACAACTACTAAAAAAAGGTTAAGGAATAAAGTGCAAAGGCAGGCTTAATATTGAACATAAAGAAAATATAGTGATCATGGAGAATTTACATAAATTCAACCCAGACAATGAGGAAATAGACCTAGTAAAAGAGTTTTCATACCTGGGATCAAACACTGACCAGAGCAGGGACTTCAGTCAAGAAATCAGAAGAAGACTAGGAATGGGAAGGGCAGCTATAAAAGAATTGGAAAAGATCCTAAAATGTAAAGATATACAACTGAGCACCAAAATTAGAATTGTACAAGCCATCATATTCCCTATTACCATGTATGGATGCAAGAGCTGACAGTTAAGAAAGCATATAGGAAGAAATTCAATTCATTTGAGAGGTGGAGCTGGAGAAGAGTGCTGAGGATGCCATGGACAGCCAAAAAGTCAAATGTGTCCTAGGACGTTTTCACACTTGTCCTCCTAAAGCCGGGTGGAGCCATTCCGGAACGGGTCGTGCCGCCGATTCCGGAATGGCTCCGCCGCCGAAAGGCTAATTCCTGTTGACAGCCGGAATTACCTGAAGCCGGAGTTAGCCGGAGTTATCATTGTTTCGTCCGGAGTGACGCCGGACTTAGGGCTCCGTGTGTCTGAACACACGGAGCGAAAAGCCGGCCGGACGCAGGGATGACACCGGAAGGGGCGGGGTTTGCCGCCGCGCGTGTGTGAACACACGGAAAATGGAGCCGGAGTGAGGCCGGCGGGAGGCCGGCTAGCGTCCTCCTTTTGCCCCGTGTGAAAACGTCCCTAGAACAGCCTGAAATCTCCCTGGAGGCAAAGATGACTAAACTAAGACTATTATACTTTGGCCACATAATGAGAAGGCATGACTCATTGGAAAAAAACAATAATGCTAGAAAGAGAGGAAAACTGCATGCTAAATGGATGGGCTCTATTAAAGAGGTCATGAGTATGAATTAACAGGAACTAAGCAGAGCAGTAGAGGACAGAGAGTCTTGGAGATGTCTCACCTACAGGGTAACCATGAGTCAAGATCGATTTGAGGGTGGTTAACAACAACAACAACAACAACAAAAATGTAACATCTTAAAAATATATCACTGGGACAACAAAAAAGTGTGTGGAAGCAGCCCATATAAACTATTGGATGTACATCACTTGCACTCACCTGGTGGTGTTTAGTTTCCATGTCTTGCTTTTGCTGGAAGGGTTATTTGCTTGTGAAAGCAAAATTCAATGGATTGGGCTACTCAGAACAAGGGTGTATGGAAGGGCAGTATGGAATGAGGGCAGTATGGAATGAACTTGCCAGACCACCCTACAACCTACAACATAGTGCAGGCAGATTGGGTGCTTTTTCTGATGGAGCATTTGGATAAGCATCTAGACAAGGAACTGATTTAGCTGCCAGGAAAGCAACTTAAAGAGGTAAATGATATGTGTCCTTCAGGCTGCTTATGCACATGGATCTCAGATATGTCTAGAAATGTGTTTTTGGATGTTTGAATAATTATAGGATGAACATGGATGGACTGGTTGAAGCATCCCACAAAAACAGTTTTCTGTCAAGTTACATACTGGACTGACCCTAAGAAGCATGAGATGGCATCCTCAAGAAACAAAAGATCAAGTTGCAGCAACATGGCTATTCCGTTCAATTGGAAAACAAAGTTCTAAACTTGGTTGGCCTTGCTTATATGGAAGGCAACACTCCTTCTAAAGCCTAAGGGTACTCTGGGAGGCCATCAATCTCTTACAGTTTTTTTTTTTTTAATGGGGCTAAGATTTGAAAATATATTGAAAAAGTAAAGCTCAGTTAATAGTGCTAGCACATTTGAGTGCCTTTATACTCGTCTTCCAATCTCCTCTTTTTGCAAGCAAGAAAAGAATTGCAGGGAAGGTTTTAATGTAAGGTGTACAACTTTATAGCTAATTGAGCTGCTAAACCGACTTTGGAAAAATGAAAGTTCTCAGCAAATTACCAGAGGACGTAATAGAAGTAGCACTCAAAATATTAAACCAAAGCTATTCCTCTTAAAGCTAAGAGGAAGAGGCGAGAACAAGAAAGGTACCCTTTTAACAAGCCCAAGATTCAATTGGAATGGAGCAGGAATATTTAAATGATACATATAAAGTAGATCTGTAACAGCCTTTATAGGAACAGGCAAGTCAAGTAGCAATGTTATCTTTGGAAAATATCTATTGGCCGTAATGGAACAATAATCCGCTTAGATTCATTGGTGCTGACAGATTAAATTCATTCAATTCATTTTTTATTTGGTTAGCTCATTTGACACAAGATAAGATCTAGATTCTCCCTTACGATATGTGAACACCAAGCATACAGTTATTACTGTGGTAAATTATGGGATCTGGGTAATATTAGATACTGCCACCAAATGGCCACTGGAAGAAAACTTCTTCAACAAAGAAAAAAACATATTCCCAAATAAAGCTCCCTGACTTTGCTGAAGCTTATGTTCTGAACTGCAGTTAGTCAGTACATGAAAGCTACAGTCTTCTGCTGAAAACAAACCAGAGACAAACGGCCACTGAAAGAAAACTCCTTTAACAAAGAAAACAAATGCATTCTTCTGTACCTAAAACAGCTTTACTATGTAGGTTCATTAGCGTTAAATTCATAATTATGCTCCAGATCTACCATATAGTTACTATCATTAATATTTTATTATTCCTACCTTTAAAGGTAAAATAAATACATTGTAATTCAATACATAATTCTTTTAAAATAGCCATCTGGACCATAGGGAGGATACATGGGCAGAAACTGCTGTTTATTCTTCCCTGACAAAAAGAATGCACAATGATTAGTATCTTAATCAGTAGAAATCTCCAGGAGCATCCTGATCAACGTTGTTGTGTGCCTTCAAGTTGTTTCTGACCCTATCATGGATTTTATTGGCAAGATTTGTTTAGAGCAGATTTGCCTTTGTCTCCTTCTGAGGCTGAGAAAGAGTGTGAGCTGCCAAAGGTCAGCTAGTGGGTTTTCATGGCTGAGCAGGGATTTGAACTCTGGCCTCCAGTCATGTTCTAAGGCTCAAACCACTACCCCACACTGGCTCTCTATCTTTAGCAATATTCCAGATAATATCAGCAAATTAGAAATGCTTTCTTTACTAAACTGAGAATTTAGGAAATTTTTAAAGATAAAACAGATGGGAACATAAGATAGAGTATTACTGAACAAAAAGCACAAGGGGGGGTTAATAAAAATGAATTCTGATAATCTGTGGGTAAGGATCTAGATTCCTCCTTGCTGCAAGAAGGCCTTCAAAAAACATGCAGGTTTTTAAGCCTATTCACAATTTGGGACTTATTCTGTGCAAAAGCTGCACATAGCTGTTTCAACAGAAAACACTATCTTCTGCACAAAAAATATTTTCTGCACATAACAATTATGAGTGAATTTTGCAAAGAATAAGTCCCAAACTTCAACAGTTCTAATCAGTCCAAGATTTTCTCATCAGGGCTCTCAACACTTGATAAACATATTCTTTGAATATTTTCTGAGTATTTTAGAATATTCTTTCCATTCATATCACTGACTTTTTCTTTAAGAAACATTAAAGAGCCACAATAAGTAGCATTTTAAGCAGCTAGTTCCATGATTTTCTCTAGCAAGTTAAAAATCTACTCCACACAACCTTTTATTTGGAAGAGGTTGTTTCTCCCCTTTCAGTATTCTATATATGCCGTGTAATACTGGATGATGGAATATGTTACACTCTTGGTAATGCTGGGTGGAAAGATTATTGCCTTCCTTGGAGCTGATTAATGAGCAGATATGGAAGGAAGAAATGTGAGCTGTGAGCTATCAAGGTCAGTTGCATAGAAACACTTGGTATGGAGAGGAAAGGAGGAGCAGTCATGGGAAAAGGGATGTTTTAGTGTGAAGATGATACTAGAAAATACTAAGTGCATTTAATAAACTGTGTAACTGAAAATTCGTCAGTCCTGACAATGTCATTATGCTGTGATCAATTCAATTTTCTGAATAAAACTTCCTGACTTTGCTGAAGCTTGTGTTTAGGAACTGCAGTTAGCCACTGAAAGCTACAGTCTTCTGCTGAAAACAATCCAGACACAACTATCTTGACAAGGCTCTTGGTGCTAAATCTCTCCAGTCTACCAATGTTAGGGCTGCCTGGTGAAAAAACTGGTTGTATATATGCAGGAATTTCAGAGTGCTGCTTACATGGCAAGCAACAGCTACTTAAATTGTCCTTTCTTTGCAATTATTAAATGTACAGAAGCCCTGTCCCTTGTATCACCTGGCAACCTTAGCAAATGTCCATACATGCATCCCATTGAGTGAAGTCATACACTAAATGCTTTCAAATGAAGAGTAGCAAGATTGTCTGTTCAGAAGGCCATGATGTCTCATTAAGAGGAATACTCCTAGAAAGATGTTACAACAAGTTGCCAGTTGTATCAGTGTGGGCACTGAGGTTTATCTCTTTATCCATTTAGTGTTAATAAGGCCAGGATCCCGTAGTGTCAAACCACTCCTGAAATGGACCATTCTATATATGGCATTTAATAGTTCTGCCACTCATTTAGGGAGGTATCCAAAACCTCCCTGGAGAAGCAATGGAGCAGCAACAGAGTAGCAAGTATAACCGCAAAACATTCATGTTCCACAGAGAAACCATGTCAACAACTCTTGCTTCTGAGGTCTGTGTATACATCTAACACCCAAAGAGTGCAACAAAGCATTCAGAAAGACTCCACAGAATTCAAAACACACTTGCACAAGTTTCCTATGAACTGTCAGCTCAGGCATGGAGAGGCCAGAAAGAATGCTCACTCAACTTGGAATGGCTTGAGTTTTGCCTTCCCACACATTCAAATTTTTTCTCTTGAATTCATGAAAAAAATCTGTAGACATTTTAAAATTCTCATCAAAAGCAGCCTGAACAAGTTCTCCAAGCATCTGCACTACTCAAAATCGATAGCTACAGATACGCACACCATGGAATAATTGTACCTGCCTGCTATGAATTGTGAAAGATTAGTACCCTGTGAGGAAAATCAAGTGGCAACCATAATTCAGCAACACAACTATGGTTTAATACCCAGGGACTCCAAGCCTGACTTTAGAGCTAAGTATGATGAAAGCATAGGGAAATTTACCAGTTTTATCCTTAATGACATCCAGTTTTAATCTTGCTGTCCAATTTATAAAGGAATTTCCTGATTTTGAAAAATTCTTATACAAAAATGAATATACAAACAAGATGTACCCATGGCTATCATGTAGCATACACTGGTGCAAATAATGTGAAATGATTGTGGTGCATAATTCAGCTCCTGAATTAGGTGACCATCTATTTATGGTATAAATCCATGCAATAATAGCATTGCAAGAGCGATAACTTGGAGAAGGTTCCTATACCTTTAATTGATGCACAGAAGAGGAACTTTCAGCAAATGGCACTTGTCACTCAACAGGTATCAAGAAACACCTGTGAATTTCTCTCTTCTACACAACCATTCATGGTACAGGAACCCCTTCCAGTTTTCACTCTGGCAACACTATGTGATAACAATGTGAAGAACAGAATTTAATGCTCAGCACAGCAGCAAGCCAAAGGAGTACCTCAAGACATATGTGTATGTATTTTAGGAGATTAGTGGCTGAATGAGGTGGCTTGAGTAGGTTAGATGCATGCAGGAGGAAACTCAAGCTTCTACAATCATGAGCTGAAATGAAAAACAACATGGAGATGACAGGGCTGATGTCACATAGGAAGAACCAAGGGGAATGGGAGTTCATCAGGTTCACTCATATATCACTAAATCAGCCTTTTTCCAGTTTGAGCCCCTGAAGATGTTTTAGCTTCCAACTCTCATTAGTTCTAGCTAGCATGGCCAGTAATTGGGGAAAATGGGAGTCAGAAGCCAAAAGCCCAGAAAGAACCAAAGACATGCAAATCCTAATTAAAGATCGGAAATCTGACAGTTTTGCTTTCCCTAGCATTCATTGTTTTAAAACCTCAAGGGGGAAGAGGTCATTTTCAATATATAAAAAATGAATCAATGGTGTACATTCTTTTTTAAAAAATGAAACTATCCCCCATTTACACTGGTCAAATTAAGGAGATACAGTTGCTGTCAACATTGTGAGGACCCAGCTACATCTCTCTGACCTACAAAACTTAAAAATAAAGGGCAAGGTAGTAACTGTCATTTAATGTTAACATGGTTAAATATACATGGATTCAGATCCAGAATTGTATGTTTTAAGCGTAACTGCTGAGACTGGGATGTAGGTTGTTTTGTCAATCTTTTTTCTTTACATTTTCCAAGTTCTTTCCATCCTGATTATGTAGTCATTCTAAATCAGTTCTTATTGAAAAAAAAACCAACTGACACAAAATTCTCACCCACCCTTAGATCCTGATTCAACCACTTTCATATGAAATCCTAAAATAAAGTCAGGCAGAAACAAAAAATTAATTTTCCTATGGCTTTGATACCCCTGACAGACACAATTTTTGAGCAAACGCTAACACAAAGAACAATCTGATATGTATGTGTTCAGCACAATCATGCAATCACCTACAAGCATGCTCACTTGTGTACATTATAAACAGAGATATTCTAGGAAAACAGCCATGTTAGCATATTGCAACAAATACAGTGAAGTGGAATTGGGGAGCCTACAGCCATTCAGATGTTGCTGGCAGACAATGAAAAATTAGTGCTAGAGGTAGAATTTGTCATTCCAAGTAAAACATACCTTCAGATTGGTAGCCAACTACAAATTCATCCTACATTCTCTCCAGGTTTTGTTCTGACTATTTTACAAATCGCAAAAATGCCCTGGGAGGGTGATAAGCGCACGAAAATAGGTGGATTTGTCTCATATCAGACATTCTTGTCAAGCACCATTTTAAAGATTGCAGTCTCTTGATACGATGATGAAAGAAATGGATAATATTACAAATGATAGTAGCATGATTTTAAAAGAACAACAGAATCATATCAAAACAATAATTATTTTTAAGGAACCTTTTTTATCCAGCTTTAGAACTCTTCATTTCTAAAGAAGAAAATGCTTTGATACTTCTTTTTTTGTCTATCATGACCCCGTTTATTTCTCTTGTGATTCCACATGACAAGATAAATTGCATCCTTAAGGCTGATGAAAGACTGAAGCATTATTAGCTTTTACTGGCTGGGTTCAAATGAAGGAACAGAACTGGTGTCCATGAAAATTGTAGTTCACAACCATTTGGGTTGACAGAAGCTTTTACACTGAAGGTTCATTAGTTCATTATCTACAACTCCACAAGTTTAGGAACACTGTTTCTGAACCATATTCCATGCCCTGCCTGCAGTTTCTCAGTGATAGTTAGTAATGGCAAACAACCATCCTTAGAAAAGGAACTGGTTTACCTTTTATATATAATGCATGGATGCAAGTGTGTTTGGCTGATTGTGTGCAATATTCAGTGGTGGACAAAGAAACAACATGCTATTAGGCAATGCCATCAGCTCCTGCTGGACAGCCAAGCAGGAATAGGAATTCTTGTCCTTAATATAAAAAAAATAATACCAAGTGATCATGACAAGCTAGCTAGCCACCTTTCCTCATTCAGGAACCTGTGTCAGCTAACCAGTCAGCTACCATATAAAGATGTTCATTGCCTCCTTTAGACCAGCATTTCTTAACCTTTTCTTTACCATGGAGCCCCTTTAAATATATTTTATTGACACACACTACCAAACCTGACCTCAAAATTTAAAACCCCAATCAAATATTTAAAGTTGCTCATCAAGGGTCTTGAAATTTGGAGAGAAGGGAGACATAAGTAAGTGCACACACTCCCACGATGATATTTTTATTGCAATGATTCCATACAAATTTAAATTAATAATACTGGAACAGTAAATCATGGCCAGCTATTACTTATTAAATTTAATTAATTAATGAGAAGGCTCATGCTGCATTTCACTTGCAAGCTTTGTTATAGAGAGCTTAATAGCTTCATTCTGAATTCTGACTCTCCATTTTTCAAATGGTTTCTATACTTATATTTGAGACAAACAAGAGTAGAGAATGAATTTTCACACAAGTGTGTCATGACAAAAGGCAATCCCCACTGCTGTGTGTGTGTGTGCGTGTGTGTCAGTAGTAGCATCAAGTGGCATGAGGACTTGGGACTTTGCTTACCAGGTCTACTTATGTGCATGCATGAGATGTGGAGGGAACAAGCTTGCTCCTCATTCCTCCACCCCATGTGCTGCTTTGATGTGCACAGGGAAGAGGTTCCTGGAGTCAGAGCTGCACACATATGAGTGCATTTGCACACATACACTCCCTTGCTCACAGACTTCCAGAGTTTGTCTCCCTGTACTCTAGAAATGTTGCTAATCTGCCACTACTGGTTACACCAGCCCGCCTGCCCACCCCTTGCCATCTACTTTTGTCTCCATGTTTTTACACACCAGCAGCCCCCTAAGCCTGTCATTCTGTGCAATACAGTTTTTTCACTCCAATCAAAGGAGGCAAATGCGAGGGAAGAAGGTAAGCAAGCAAGGAGAGATGCCAGGCCACAGCTGCAGGGACTTCTTTGGCTAAGGGACTTGGTCTTTGCAATGGAATCTTCTTGTCTGTTCTTTTGGAGAAACTAGAGTGGAAACAGCCAAGACCTGGAGGATTGGGAAGACTGAAGAGACAGTAGGGAGGCAAAGCCATGTTGTTGCTGCTTGGGCTCACTCTCACCTCCTCTTTCTCTTACCACTTTTCAGTATTTTGTCTTGGGGAGGGGCAAAAGGAGGAAGTTGGTCTTCATGAATCTCCTGTGAGGACATCATGGGCCCCCAGAGGTCCACAGGTCACAATTTAAGAACCGTTCCTTGAGACAATTATTGCTAAGCCCAGAGTAGGAATTTCACAGTACACCAAGACCCTTTTGAGTGCCCCAATAATCTGCTCACCATCCCACCTAACATGACTTTAAATATCATGCTGGGAACACATCAGGATCCCACAGCAGATCTGAAAGGACTAGAAAAGTATCCGATGCCAGTAGGTTAAAATCACTGGAAAATAAATTTGTTGGGCTCCTAGTTCCCTATGTTTTGCACTCCTAAGACTGTAAACAATATAAAGCATATCCTGCCTTAGGTATCCATGCACTTAAGAGGCCTATGATATATTTTAGGCAGGAAAAAATGTGGGGAAAATCATTAGCACATGTGACAAAAATGGGAGTACCACTCTTTGGAAAAAGGAATATAAATAAAATGATTAATTGTGTACTATATACACACGTACACACATATATACATGGTCACATTAGTTAAACAGGAACAATATAAGAGAACAATGGGAACAAGACATGAATTATGCATTATGAAAAATGAGCATATTCCAGAAAAGTGTACCAAAAGACAAGTTTCCCTGCAGAATGAAAAAAAAAAAGTCTTGCAACACAATACAGAACTGACACAGGATGGGAGCGCTGGTGGGATTCTCAGAAATACAATCCAAAAGATTGTCAGGGACTTCACACATGCCAGCCAGGTGCTCTATGCCCTAACCAAGGTTATTTTGGTCCTCAGAGCATCTAAAAGATCACTAGTGCAGCTGAAAGCCATTTGTTCCAGAACATTTCCTCAAAGCTTGCTTCCTAACCTTCCAATGTTAAATGTTATCCACATACTCTCCAAAGACTCAAAATATTTGCAAAGCATACAGGCATTTGACATCTTTCTTTGCCACCCAGTGGTATTTGATTTCAACATTTTGACAGTTGGTGCTTGACAGCTGACATGCAATGGCCTTTAGTATTGACAATATTCCATCACCAATGGCTTATGAAAGCTCACATTTGAACCTGCCAGAATCTGATCAGGATATGCCAGCAGATATAATGTACAGAAATTCTGAAATCACAGTTCTCATGCAAACTGAAGCATCATCACAGAACTTTCCAGAGTTTAGCAGGAGCTTATTTGTAACTCCGTGGAAATTTATTGATTTCTCAATAGTAAAGGCTGAACTAAGTTACACTATTTTTAACATAGCAAGAAGTAACTCTACTCCTCTGCATCATAACTATATTTGTTTTAGCTACTTTTATAAGAACAAAAGGTGAATGGCCACACTACTTCATTGTGTTGAGTACTACAGGCTAGCACCTTACACTATTCTGATAGTACAGTATTTGTAAAGTTTAAAAAAAAGTTGTTACTTTTAATTGCCTTTTTAATTTTCCAGGCTCTGGATTGGTAACTTGAGTGGAGATGGAATAAATGTGCATTACAATTTTTAAAAAATCTACATCCATGCATGCTAACCATGCTTTTCTATTATGATAAATATGGGAGAAAGCAGAATGGGCTTCAAAGCACCCCTGCCTTCATATTAATAGAAAGAAGTAAGAAAACATGGCTTAACTATTTTGGCTGAAAATGGTACCCTGCTATAGGAGAAGGAAACCTTTTGCTCAGGAGCCAAATTTCAATTTAGAAAGGATTCCCAGTCCACATTCCAGCAGTAAATGGGGCTAAAACAAATTGGACAGGGCCAGACATCATGCTTCACAATGTGGATGTCTTCCCATGAACCAATGTGAGACACAGCTCAATGTTTATGCAATTCTACACAGCAGTTAATTCCAATGTACTGCATTTCTGAAATACAAACTGGATCTCAGCTTCCCACAACTCCATTCTTGGACTTTAAATAGCCTTTTAAGTCTGATTATTGACAGCAATAGAAACTTTTATCGACATTTGAAACCCCCACCTCCTACCCAGCAGCAGCATACCGCTTTCCATGCCTGCCCCCCTGATCTCTCACTAGCAAATGTGTAGGAAGCTTTTGTTGCTACCAATTAGATACTCAGCACCCATGGGAACTTATGAAATAACTTTCCTTCATAGAATCAGCGTTGGAAGAGACTACAAGGACTGTCTAGACCAACCCTGTTGTGCATAAATACACAACTAAAGCACTCCTAAAAGATGCTAATCCAGCCTCTAAAAATGGAGAGTCCACCATCCTCTAAGGCAATCTATTTCACTGTTTGGCAGGTTTTACTGTAAAAAAAGAAGTTCTTCCTAACTTTAGATAAACTATTTTAATTCAAGTCCAGAGGTTTGTATTCTAGTCTTCGGAGCATTAGAAAAGAAGCTTACCCCATCTTCTACATGGCATCCATTCAGATTATTTAAAGATGTCTACCATTTCACCTCTTAGATGTTTCTTCTCCAAGTTAAATATACCCACTCCTTAAGTCATTCCTCATAAAGTTTGGTTTCCAGACTGATGATGATCTTGGTCACTCTTCTCTAGATATGTTCCAACTTGACTATATCCTTCTTAGTTGTTCTTTCTCTTGACACATTCCAGCTTCTCTCCAAAGTACTGGCCCCTGTGTATGGGCTTTCCAGAGGCACCTGGTTGGCCACAACATGGACTGGTAGATCCTGGATGGCTGAAGCATCTGGTTTAATCCAGCAAAGGTCCTCTTACCCACTTTTAAAGAGAGCACCTAATCTATTTCTACTCTCCTATATATCAGTAGGAACGTAAATCAGCACTTCCCTCAGTAGCATTCACAGATACCAGGCTTTAATCTTTTTATCCACATGAAACATTAAGACTTTGTGGCCCCATTCAACACTTTAAATTCAAGCCAGATTCACATGACAGAAGCGCACTATCATGCACCAATCCTGAACAGACTTATTAAGTGTCCGCTACAGCCTTTGAATCAACAAGCCATTTAAGATTTATGAATATGAGATATATAAGACAGAGCTCTGTACAAATATGTTGACACAAACATTTAATCTGAGCTGCCAGTAATCTGATCTTGACAGTTACGTCTCCACTCCAAAGCTTTACTAGCTATAATAAAGCTTTTACTTTATTTTCTCTAAGCTATTGGTGCCTTTGCCCCTTAGTCAAGCTCTCTAAACATTGCATGCACTAGTTCCAATACAGACAGCATAGCCAAGAGTATTACTATAAGCACTGCTGTCCTACAATGTCTAGAGAGACACATGTTGTTCTGCTTGAAATCTTCTGATTCTAGTATTTATATACACCTAAAGATTCTCATCTACAATGTTATATGCAGAAAACACTAATATTTGGGGTAATCTTCTACTCTGGGAATACTCTGAGGGAAGCACAGACTGTCCCAAATGCCTCAAAACAAGAAAAAAAGATGTAAGAACTTTTTTTTTTTGGAGGGGGAAGAAGCCATTTTTTTTTTTTTTAACAGTGAATAGTGCTAGCAGGCACTGGAACATATTTAAAGGATGAGGTGTCAAATCTTGGAGGCCTTCAGGGGGAGACACTTCCATGTCTTCCAACATGAAAAGACAAAACTTGGGACATTTGTATATAGCTGTGCATATACTGGCAGGGTTCACCCCTTCCCTTGCTTTTTACACAGGGCATTCATTCCTTTCGCTTACCTCAAGAGACAGTTTGTAGCCATAGAGTACAGGATATTCTGCTTCAACGCTAGGAGAGGGTGCAAAAGTGTGCTTTTGCCTAAGCCTACTGGGAAGGACAAAACTCCATCCATCCTTCTCCTCTCCTCTCCTCCCTACTCAGTTGACTCTAAATTATTTTTTGTTCAAATCAGTTTGCAGCAACTGGCATAATCAGAGAACAAAGGGGGAAAGCGGGAGGAGGAAAAAGAAACTGAGACATTTCAAAAGTACCTGAAAAAGCGGGAAGAGGGGGGATTAATTGGAACCATTTGAGGATATGCAATTTATTCGCTTTGTCAAAAAAAAGCACAGCCTTGGGAACCTGAAGGGGTAGACAAGTGCAAAAACTGCCTGGGGGGGTTGCACCTGAAGCCCCAAAGCTTTATCCACTCCTGGTTGTTACAAAGAACAGCATCACAGGAAACAGATGGTAAAACATTTTTTGAAACCAAAGAGGTACTTCCTTTACCTGTCTGTGAAAAGGAAAGGAGACTAGATGTGTGTGTTGCTCAGGCATGATCCGCTTAGATATATGAGTGTTTTGGAAATCCTCACCCAATACCTAAATCCTAAAGGTAGTTCCTTGAGATGATAGCAGGGGGGCAGTGCTCATCTTTGCTATTAAGCCAATGAGTCAGTGTTGTCCAGAGATGAATTTGGTGGTCATGTGGCCAGCCTGACTGTACCAAATGCTGTTACCTTCCCACCAAAGTGGTACCTATTTATCTACTTGCATTTGCGTGCTTTGGAACTGCCAGGTTGGCAGAAGGTGGGACTTATGACAGGAGCTCACATCATCATGCAGCACCTTGAACTGCCAACCTTACAATCTTCTGATCATCAGAACTGGCACCTTAACCACTAAGCCACCGCATCCCTTACAGTCTTGGAATAAAAAGATATAGGAAGAAATTATTGCCCTTACATGTTTTATTCCTTAATGAAGCTCATGGTCCAAAGCAACAAAATTACAAGGAATGAAGAGCACATAGGCTTATTGCCAGAACACCATTACATCTATGAAAGATGTTTTATGCATTGTTCTTGCTCAACATCACAGGAGGAGGGGGATCAGGGAACCATTCACACTACATAATTATACCACTTTGATTCCATTTTAACTGCCATGCCTACATCTTATAGAATCTGTGGCTTACAGTTTGGGGAAGCACTAGACCTCTCACAGAAAATTCTAAATGCCTCATGAAACTACAGATCCCAGGATTCAATACAACCATGGCAGTTAAAGTAGTATCAAAATGATGACTGAGTACAGTCAGCCCTCCATATCTTTATCCATGGATTCAAGCATCCACAGCTTGCATTTGGTATTGCATCTGAGAAAGTAGACTTAAGTCTATGAAAGCTCATGATGCCAACTTCTTTCTTTCAGTTAGGCTCAAAGGTACTACAAGATCTCTTTACATACTGATTTTAAAGACTAACACAGCTATATCTTTGAATTCTAATAAAACCTCTAGAAAGGTACTTACCCAATACTCTACCCCAGGTATAGGTTTGGTCTGGGTTGCTTGAAAGACCATATTCTCCGATACAGATGCACCCATGTTTTGAGATCTTCTTGGGAGGACGTTTTCTCTGTCCCACCAACCTCACAAGTATATTTAGTGGGAACACAAGAGAAAGCCTTCTGTGTGGCTGTTCCCAGGCTCTGGAACTTGCTTCCCATGGCAGTGAGACTAGCACCCTCCTTACAAACTTTCTGCAAGCAGGTGAACACCATTTTATTCCAACAGGCCTTTAATAATTGCATTTTTAAACAAAAAGAGAAATTCTCACATAATGTGATGGACTTTTCTTGTTTTCCATGACTTGTGTTTTTAACTGATTTTAATTGTGTATGTTTGCCTTTCAACTTAGAGTGATCCTAAGGTGAACCTATCACAGGGGTTTCTTGGCAGTTTTATTAGAGGGGGGTTGCCATTGCAATCCTCTGAGGCTGAGAGTGTGTGACGTGCCCAAGGTCAACCAGTGGGTTTCCATGGCTGAATAAGGATTCAAATCCTGGTCTCCAGAGTCCTAGTCCAATGCTCAAACCACTACACCACACTTTTCACCTTTAGTATCCTTTGGATTTTAACTTCCACTTTGAGTCTCATTCTGGGGGAAAGGGAAGGATATAAATATTGTATCAGCATGATGTAGTGGCTTCAGTGTTGGACTATGACTCTGGAGATCAGGGTTCGATTCCCAGCTCAGCCATAAAACCCACCTGGTGACCTCGGCCAAGTCACATGCTCTCAGCCTCAGGGGAACACAATGGCAAACCTCCTCTGAACAAATTTTACCAAGAAAATTCATGGCTCATCATAAATAAGAAATGACATGGTGGCACACATCAAGTAGTAGTAGTAGTAGTAGTAGTAGTAACAATAGTAATAATAATACTCAACATACTTTAGCTGAGCTGAAACTGAAACTCATCTCTAAAAATATTGTCCATAGATAGCTATATCAGGATCGAATAGAGCAAATGAAATGCTATCAATGCTGCCTACTGTAAGCTGGCATTTCTCGGGCATCCTATTCAACACAATTTTCAAGATGATCCCTTGTCCAAAGGAAGCTTCTCTCCCAGGATCACTAGATGGAAAAGTCATAGAAAAGCCATAAAGCACTTTTCTAAAAGTTAAACAGATGTGCCTATCCTTGGATTGGTTTAATCAAAATCTGAGGGAGAAAGGAAACTGCACTCCAATACCTGGCTGGCCTCAAAGATCCTAATACGCTTCACTGAATATGTTAGTTGGGTATGCTTAATCGTCATAAATCAAAAGACATACAAAATGAATTCAGGCAGTGTTGTAGATACAAGAGCACTATGCAGAGCCATAGAAAAGTCTTATAGCTGTTACTTAGTGCTATACCCAGAAAAAAACCTAGGCTAGCTAATTGATCATACATAGATTAAATGTGATTTATTGCACCTATAGTTTCCCTTTTAGTTTACCAATGGCTTCAAGGCAATGGCTATTCCTCCGACAGTAGATCAGGCTCAGAGAAAGTGACTGACCCCAGAAATTTGTGGCTCAGTGAGAACTGGAGCCTACATCTTTCAAATCCACAACTCCAGTGTTGTGCATTTCCATATGACCATAAAGTTAAAGAGAAAAAATAAATAAATGATTTCATTTTCAAAACACTTAAGAAACAAATGTGTTCTATAACTTTTTTCTTGTTTTTACCAATAAGCAACAAAGTAGAGCACTACAGCAATAACACACTCAAGAAGTTTGTAAACAGGGAGCTAAACATGTCCTAGTACACCAGTATAAAATAGCAGCCTACCCTAAGTCTTGTCCTTATTTGAGATTACATGCTAAAGCTTATTTTATACAGCTCAGAACCAGACCAAAGCAGCCATAATATTTCAATCCAGAAGAATATTCATCATGGCCAGGAGAGGTTAGATCAATGCAGTTGCTTACTGTAAATTTTCCACTAAGAGTAAAGTGTCAAGACTATTTCACCATGTTTTTCCCCAAGTATAGACCTATCTCAGTTAACAAAACCTCTGATAAAGAAGCTCCTTTTTACAAAGTCTTTTTTATATCTTCCCAGTGTTCCCTCTGTCTGAGTGAAGATCTTCAGGAGCATTAGCATTGGGAGAATGGTGAAGGAGGGCTGGAGAAACACAGACCTTTAGTGTCAGGTTGCAACAGTGAGTATGCAATAAACAATACAATAAAAGATTGAGCTGGATAATAGGATTCTGCTATAGCTGATCTAACTGTAGTTGTGTGTGCTTGCCAACAATAGGCAAGGTAAACAGCTGTCTCTGGATTTCAACATGGAGCATGTTGAACACCAAAACAGAGAAAAGGAGGAAGCAGATAAGCCTGCCTCACTGTCAAATATGTTTGACCACCAAAATGGAAATCATACGAAGAGAGAAGGCGAAAGAAAGAAAGGAAGGAAGGAAGGAAGGAAGGAAGGAAGGAAGGAAGGAAGGAAAAAGAAAGAAAGAAAGAAAGAAAGAAAGAAAGACATTGGATGCATTCAAGCAATCTCTCAAGGATTCAAAATGTTTTTCTTCACTTCTGCAAGGCTTCCTCCAGCGGATTGTCTCATTTCACATCCACATATTGCTAGCTTTTGATACAATGTTTGATGAAACATGGTGAACTGCTCTTCCTTTTTTTGTAGTATAGGAGGCCTAAATGCCTCGAAGGCAACATCTGATCTGGGAAGCTAAGTAGGATCAGCCCTGGTTAGTACTTAGATAGGAGACCACCAACAAATACCAGGTGCTGTAGGCTATATTTCAGAAGAAGGAACTAGCAAAACCATTTTTGAGTATCTCTTGCCTAAGAAAAACCTCTGAAATTCATGGGGTCGCCATAAGCTGACCCGTGACATGAAGGCACAAAACATATACACACCCTATCCCTATTTCTTCCATGTTATTTCTGCCTCTCTTGACCAAATTTTCTCTTTAAAAATAACTCAATCAACTGAGATATGCCTGTAAATGCTTCTCTTACTAGCTGATGGGTTATCAATGGGCTTGAACTATAGAAGACAAGGCCCTCTGAATGTTGTTGGACCACAACTCCCATTAGTCCGGCAAGAGCTAAAAAGAATTATAGTTTGATCACATCTGGAGGACAACACATTTCCCACTCATGCATTATAAAATATAAAACAAAGTCTTTATGGATATAGTCTTGTGCTTTCCTAGGGATGGCATAAAGCATGCATAACCCTATTTGTAAGAGCTGGAGCCCCTGCACTCCTCTCATTAGAAACACGATGTAGAATCCTTAGCATCAGGCTTTCAAGCAAACTAATGTGTTCATATTTGCAGACGAAGGGGCGTTGTTCCTGTAGCCTGTGCCCCTTTCAGCCAGCATAATTGTCAACACTCCTCCTTCATCACTTCTTGCTCAGTTTCTAAGAAGAGATGTGGGAGGAAGAGGCTGTATTCAAGACACTGGAAGATTAAATCAGCACCCCTGATTTAATCCCTGGCATCTCCACATTTGAAAGGGGGGGGGGGAATCAAGCAGTCAAGAGAGCAAAATCTTCACCTAAGACTTTGGCTGAATGAGTAGTACTGTGCAAGAAAGAGTAAATGGTATAACCATTCAAAACAATTCAACATTGGAGATTTACACAGAACTAGATCTATTTTGAGAGAGCATCCAACACAAGGACAGGTGGGAAGATGGGGAGAAGCATCATATTAAGATAACTAAAGAACTTGGGGGGGGGGTCCACATATAGAGAAAACTTCTCTTTGTATCAAGACATAAATTATGCTTAGATCAAGTTAGTGGATTCATAGGCTCTGTTTTTCAGTTTACTTTAAATAGCCTATACAGAGTTGATTATAAGACAAGGCAGAAGAAATGGTGTAAAGAGGCCTTTGGATCGATTATGGTTTAAAATATTTTCATTCCCTTTCCTCCATTACACAGACACACACGCATACAATGCCTTTGAACTCCCCAGAAAGAAGCACTCTCTTTGGATTGCAATTTCTCTTCAAGGTGGCTCTAAGACAACTTCATAAACTGTAATATTATAGCCGAATGGGTCAGTAGCTGAGGTTAAGTGCTCTGGCTAGAGCTACATCTAAACACAACACAGCATCCAATGCAAGAGGGAAGGACTGCAACAAAGCTAAAAATACTCGGCTGTCTCTCATTCCGGCATGTGAAAACAATTCCAGGGCAGTGAGATCTCTGAACATTGAGAAGGGTGTGAAGAGGAGCTGGTGAAATCTCTAAGATGCATCCCACCATCGCCATCACCGGTGAGGGATCCAGACCCCTGGCTGAAGCAACCAGATTCAAATCTCCTTTTCTTGCATCGGGATGACTTAACCTCCTTTTACAAAGCTGCATCTATTTGGCTTTGCAGCATATTTAAAATTCCCAGCTGCTTTCCATAAACCCAGTATAAACAGGCTCCCCTCCCTTCCCCAACATAAGAAGGGAAACCAAGGCTGCTTTCTGCTCCCAAGTCACATTTAAAGTTCACTTTTCATGGAGCTGCTCTCCAATATACCTAAATAGAACAGCTCTGCTCTTCTTCAAGAGGATTGAAAAGCTTTGCCCACCCTGGAAGCATCTCTTTCCTCGTCCAAATGGTGGGGTTTTATTATGAGAAAATCAAACGTAGGGTGGATTCCAAGAGTCACAGAAGCCCAGGCAAAACATGAGCGTTAAATACCAGCTACAGACTTATTATAGACATAGGGCCTTTATAGACTGCCAGAAATAATGCAGCTTCAGGCCACTTTAATTGCCCTGGCTCAGTGCTAGGGAATCATGGGAATTGTATTTTATATATATATATATATATATATATATATATATATATATATATATTTCTGGGACATTGAGCCTTCTCTGTCAGAGAGCTCTGGTGCCACAATAAACTACAGTTCCCATGATTCCTTAGCACTGAGCCAAAGCAGTTAATGTGGCCTCAAGCTGCATTATTTCTGACAGTCTGTAAAGGCCCATAGTAGCTGTGACCCTGAACTTATTGAATACAAGGGCAAAAGCAAGGAAGGGGGGGGGGGATATGCATCAGGATACATCTCTCCCCCCCAAAAAAACCTCCTGAGATGCACAGATGCTTGCAAGCGTGGAGACTTCTGCACCTGGTGTAGCGACAGCAAATAGTTTATTAGAAACAAAGGATTCACGATGGACTAAGCTACTTTTCTTCCGGCACACACAAATCCAAAGCTGCAGTGACAGATTCAATCATAAATTTCCTGAATATCTATATAGCATGACCAGGGTTAGCAGCAACCAGCTCCGATCTGGAAGTGTGACCAATATATGTGCAAGTAATATACACAAAATACACCAGAGCCCCTATGGTTTGGGAGACATCTCCCACAGAGTCGAAAAGGTCTCTGGAGTTGTCATGGGAGAGACCTTTGCCGCCGCCACCAGCAGTGCCATCTCTGAACCAGTGGCATGGCATGGCATGGCATGGCAGGCACACTGGGAAGGTAGAGGCAATAGGAAAATGGCAGGCAAGGATTAAAAAAAGGGAGGATTCCCATTTCAGGTGTGTACCTGGCAACTCAGAAAGAGCATCTCTTGTGCTGAAGGTGGCTGATTTCCAAATTCCCAAACCATTCCCAAATTCCCAGGCTGCATCCACACCTGCAGACATGATCTGGTTTGACAGCACTTTAACTGCCCTGGAGTGACCCAGAGGGGCCCCAGCAAACTATAATTCCCAGAATTCCACAGCACGGAGCCAAGGTGATCCAAGTGCTGTCAAACCAGAGCATGTCTGCAGGTGTGGATGCAGCCTAATCAGACTTCAGCTTCCGCATTCAACAGGACAGGACTTTCTCAACTCCCAGGGATCCATCTCCTCCAGGAAATCTCAGATCCTATTACATCCCTGGTAAGGCACATCCTCCAAGCCCCACTCCCTCCAGCAAGCCACAGGCCCCACAAAAACATCAACATTGCCCCCAGCCAATGCGGAATGCTGGGAAGCGGAGGGTGTCTTCCCTATGATGGGATGAGGATGCTGAGCATTTCAGGACTTCTTCTCACCCATCAATAGGCATCTCCCCCAGACCCACGCGAGAAGGGAGAATCTGGGCACTCAGGGGGAAGCAGGGGGGAAAGCCCCCAGCCCTCCAAACAGGCGATCCTCAATACAGAGGCTCCTCCACCCAAACCCACCCACGCGAGAAAGGAAAGCACCTCAATGCCAGCAGAGCCCACAGCTGATGAAGAATTCTGGGGAATCGGAGGGCTGGGCTGAGAAGGCTCTGCATTGCAAGACTTCTTCTCCCCCTATGCACAGACATCCTCCCACCCAAGACCCACGCAAGAAGGGAAAGGAGCCCTTTGGGACGAGACAGCTCACCTGTGGATTCAGGTGGAGGCACAGTTAACACGCAAAGCCTTCCACCCGAGGCGATCTTTAATGCAGAGAGTCCCCCATCCAAACCCAAACCCAAACCCAAACCCACCCGCACCCACGCGAGAAGAGGGAGCATCCCTCTGGGGCGAAGCTGCTCACCTGTGGAGTCAGAATCCACACTCAAACCCTTCCTCCCCCCCCAAGGCGATCCTCAAGACAGAGAGCCACCCACCCACCCACGTCCACGCGAGAAGGGAGAGCATCCTTCCGAGGCGGAGCAGCTCACCTGGGGAGTCCGAGGGGAAAGGCAGCACCTTCCACCCAAGGGCGATCCTCCATCCTGAGGGTCCCCCACCTACCCACTCACTCACCCACCCACGTCCACGCGAGGAAGGAAAGCATCCCCGGAGCGAGGATGCTCACCTGCGGAGGCAGGAAAGGCAAAGCACCCAAGGGCGATCCTCCACCCAGAGGGTCCCCCCAGCCACCCACTTCCACGCGTGGGAGCCTCACCTCGCTGCGCTCCAGCCGCACCAAGCGGTCCCAGCCCCAGGAGCATCCCAAGGCAGAAGGCAGCGCAGGTCTTCCCCAGGGAGCCTCCAGCCCCCATGGCGAGGGATGCAAGGCCCAGAAGGAGAAGGAGAAGAAGGCAAGGGCCAGGGATCCAGCGCTTTTAAAGTCCACCCGGCGGAGCCACGCGAGACCGAGGAGCAAAACGAGGAACAGGAGGAGGACCGCCTCGACCGCCGCCCGGCTCCAGACTGAAAGCGAGAGCCGCCCGCCTGCATCCCAAGGAGAGACCCCGCCTCCCCGGCAGCCAATTAGGAGGCAGGTGGGCGGGGCCAGGGCCAGGAGGGGCGGGGCTACCGGACCAGCCAGGTGCTCTGGCTCCCGCTGAGTCCGCACTGGTTTGATGCCCCTTTAACTGCCCTGGCTCAAGGCTAGGGGATTCTGGGCATTGCAGTTGTTTAGTTGTCAGAGTTCTGGCACAGGGGTGTGTGTGTGTGTCTTTCTCTCTCACACACACACCGGGTTTACTTCTCCTCCCAAGGATGCAAGCACACTGCAGGACTAATCCAGTTTCAGACCACTTTAACTGCCTGGGTCAGTGCTAGGGAATTCTGGGCGTTGTAGTTGTTTAGGGCGTCAGAGTTCTGGCACAGGTGTGTGTGTGTGTGTGTGTGTCTCACATTGGATTTATTTCTCCCCACCCCACCCCCCAAGGATGCAGCCTAGGTTGCTAAACACACTGCAG
>CM034702.1:9886399-9907027 GCA_020142125.1 Phrynosoma platyrhinos
ATGGATACCCTTTGGATTAGGTCTGCTTTAGACCCCGTGTGATAAGATATTAGACTAGAGTAGGAGTCCTCTAGTCTCATAGCTGTTTGGAAGATTTTCTCCCTCCCTCCCCCTCATAGAAGTGGGAGGAGGGGAAACCCACCTTTGCTAAGTTCTTTTCCAAGTGGCTAGGATCGAGAGACTTAGGGGGGTTGCAGACTGCCAGAAAAAGTGCAAATTCAGTCCGCTTTTAGGGTTAGGGTTAGGGTTAGGGAATCATGGAAACTGTAGTTTATTGTAGCACTAGAGCTCTCTGACAGAGAATGCTCAATGTCTCAGAAAAAAAACAATTCCCATGATTCCCTAGCTCTAACCCTAACCCTAAAAGTGGACTCAATTTGCACTATTTCTGACAGTCTGCAACCCCCCATAGGTTTACAGAAATAATGCAGTTCAACACTGCTTTAACTGTCATGACTCAATTCTATGGAAATCTGGTATTTGTAATTTTGTGAGCTGTGTAGCTTCTCTCAGGGAGCTCTGGTGTGATAACAAACTACAAACTTCAGAATTCCATAGCATTGAGCCATGGCAGTTAAAGCAGTGTCAAACTGCATTAAATCTGCATAAGTCATGTTAGTCTGGAATATCAGTAAGCAAAGGGATTTTGTAGCATCTTTGAGACTAACTATGAAAAATTGTAGCATAAGTTTTCGTAGACTTGCATTTTAGATTTTATGGAAGAGAATTATGGCAATCCTAGTTGCAAGAAACTTCTTTTGTAAACCATTCTGGGACAGGACAGAGGGAAGCTGAATAGAGAGTTATGCAGGAAACAAGCTTTGTCTGTCCATGTTGAGAGGCAAGAGACCTAACATGGCTCCTCCATCTTTGCCTAACACTGGAACAGAGCAAATGGACCCTGTCCTTCCCCTTCCCTTACTCCCTTTCTTGTTTGGGCACAAAAACACTTGCCATACCCGCCTTTTCCCAGAAACTGCTCAGCTTCTCCCTTCAAGGTGCCTAAGGAGACAAGCTTCATTGGGTAAGAAAGACACCAGCTGGTTCAAGACAAAAGGGAAGGAGGAGGACAGGCATGCACCCTTCTTTCCTTTTTGCCTTGACTAACTAGGGGGACAGGCTCTTCCTCCATTCCCTCTTGCCTTGGATTTTGTCAATACTCTTGTGACTCCTGGGGTTTTCTGATCCTTTCTCCAACCCAACCCACCCCTTTTTATTTCCCTCTCCTTTCCTTTGCCAGGGGAAACCTGGAGGAGGAGGAAGAGGAGGAGAGTGGCAGCTGCAGGGACATTTCTTTGCATGAGCTGCTCAAGAGGCCACACAACCCTTCTTACCTCAGGTGGAAATCCTACCAAGTTTGCCTGCCCACCTGCCCACCCACCCACTTCACCAGGCACCACTAGTGAAGCATTGTTCCTTCCGTAGGACAGCACTATTCTTCCATAGAGGGGCCTTCCTTTTTCACTTTCCCAAGCCAACCCCCAGCCTCACCTTCCTTTCCACAAATACAAACAAGTGGGGCCCCAGGATCCCTTTGGAACTTGGGCTCACTAGCAGCAATTGTTGTGTGCCTTCAAGTTGTTTTGACTCATGGTGAGCTGACGAAGAACCTATCATGGGTTTTCAGAGAGGGTTTGCCATTGCCTTCCTGTGGCTGGGAAAGTGTGACTTGCTCAGGGTCACCCAGTGGAGTTGCATGTATTTCATTTACTTCATGTGCAAATCTACCCAAAAGCAGCTGCTTCCTTTGCTTAGGATATTTTCTTCCTTCTCTCCCCCCTCACTACCCCACAGCAGTAGAATAGTGGACCTGATACCAAGAAATAGACATGGAAGGGGGGGCACTAGGGTTGTCACCCAAGAGGAAAGGGGGTGGTAGGCTGAAAAAGTTTTGGGGCCACTGATCTAGGCACTATGTTTCTACTGATGCAGCCTAGGATCATATTAGCATTTTATCTACTGCATCACATGCTTGACTCATGGCAATTTCAATAACTTTTTGTAGGTGCTTTTGTAGTTGCTTTTAACTGTATTTGTTTTAATTTTTGTAAACTGCCTTGATTCCCAGTTTGCAGGGAAAGTCAGGATATGAATAAATGAAGGAACAAATAACAACATGCAGAAAATCTGTTCAGATCTATTTGGCAGTCATAGCTGGTGGCTTCCATGTTAATGGGATGGTGAATTTGTGCCAGATTGTAGTGTGGATTTTGAGATACTGTCCAAACCATTGAACCCTACCCTCCAAACAGGTACAACACCTTGGGTTGTTCCTTTAAAATTTGAACTAAAATCCAGATTAGATTCTTCAACCCACTGGCATGTGTACAACCAGCTGCCACAGTTATCAGGCATGTTGACTGGGCATACCAAGTGACTATCACCTTCCCTTTCTCTTCAGCCATGAACATGTAGGACATTCCCTTTCTCACAGAGCAACACAACTGCAGATGGATGGCAACAGTTAATCCTCTGTCATCCCACTTTTTCAGCTGCTTTTAAAACATAGACTGTCAGAACCATGGATTGTTCTGTCCTGATAATATGATGATATGAGGATATGATAATATGAGGATATGATGGCATACTGTCATAACGTTATAACACCATGAGAACCTGGTGAATTATTGGGATAATTATTGGGTGAATTATTGGGAAGGTATCGTATATTAATCAAGTGGGCGCTCTGGGTCTGGGAACAAACAGATAGGGCAAATGGTAACAGGGTGAAAGTTTATGGCTTTATGACTCTGCCTTTTTTGTCAGAGGATCTGGTGCTAAAGGAGACATATCTCCCTCCCTTCTGTAAGGGCAGCTGAATAATAAACATGGGGGGGACTTGAAAGGTTGGTTGTTCGGGATCAAAGGCTGGGGACTGTGGTCAGGAAGGGGGGAGGTGGATGATGTGAACTTTTATACTAGGATTTTTGGAATGGAACTTTAATTGTGATAAAAACCTCAGATGGGTAACTTCTGTCTCAATACCTGAAATAAAATTCCTTTGTTTTCTACCATGCTAAGATGGTTACTGGGAACTGAGTTTGCCAATCCTGACACACAGACTACCTCTACACTGCAGAATTAATGCAGTTTGGTACCACTTCAACTGCCATGGATTTTTGGGGATTGCAGTTTTATGAGATGTTTTGTTTGTCAGAGCTGTGGTGCCACCACAAATGACAAATTCCAGGATTCCATAGGATGAATCCATGATACCAGATTCTCTTATTTCCTTCCACTTCCCACCCTCATCCTGGCTTTCTTCAATTATTGCAAGTTGGGTTCAAATTGTGAAAGTAGTGGGAGGAGAGGAAAGGAGAGGAGGCTGCAACATCTTACTCTTCCCTGTATGTTGTAATTTCCAACATATGCAGATTGTAAGGTAGATCTGTCACAGGGTTTTCCTGGCAAGATTTGTTCAGAGGGGTTACAATTGCTTTCCTCTGAGATTGAGAGAGTGTGACTTACCTACATTCACCCAATGGGTTTCCATGGCCAAGTGGGGATTCAAACCCTGGCCTCCCAGAGTGCTAGTCCAACACTCAATCAGTATGCCATGCTGGCTCTCCTAGGATGACTAGATTGAAACTACTGTATTTTGGAAACATCATGAGATGTCATCTGCTAGAATAGAACATCAGGCACAGCACAAACCAACATATGAGGCCTGGTATATTTCTCTGCCATCATGTGATGAGGCCACACTCCCATAACTTTAAAAGTTATATTAGAAAATTTAGAGTTATTTGTTTTGTTTTATTTACCTCATTTATCCATTGCTTCTCAGCCCATAATCTTGAGAAGGCTAATGTTTGCTTCCAACACAGAAAATGTTGTCAATTTTGGTAAACAGTTTATAAACAAAACAAAACAATCATGTTTACACATTTTACCTCATGGACTAAAGCATACTTATGCACATGTTTCAAATATAAGCATTTTTATTCATATGCCCTTATTTCAGTATGCTTTTTAAAGAAAAGAAAAAAGAAATAAAAAGAACCTATGCTCATGGTTTCTTCTAATGACAGGAAAGGGATAGATATTCAGTTACCTCTGTTCATAGTTTTGCAAATACAAATTGGAGAAATTCATAAGATCTCAGTTAATGCAAATTCTTTTTTATCCCTACTTCCCACACAATCTGTTTTACCCAAGTGATTGTATCACTCACAGATAAGCCTCTGGCTATTGGGATACCATCATGAGAAAGTAGGCCCTTCATGGCTGAGGCTGAATGTGAAAGTTAGCATCAGGATCCATAAAGAAAGTTTGCTCCAGGACTCATAGTCTTAGTAGATTTATGGGCTTGAAGGACTGGGGTGCTGAGATATGGATTCCAATGGAAGGCCAATGTGTTTCTCTGGAAAGTTGACTGCTACACAGAGTGGCTATTCAAAACAACAACAATGTGCACTTTAGATGGGCTGTTTCAGATTGAGGTCCTTTAACTTTAAAATGTGATCAAGGTGAAACACGTGCCCTCCAACATTTCTAGGATGAAAGTTGGAATACATGTACGGACACCATCATTGTTTTAATGTGACTTCAGGTCATTTGCAACTTATGGTGACCTTAAAGCGAAACTATCATGGAGTTTTCTTGGCAAGATTTGTTCAGATAAGGTTTGCCAATACTGTCCCCTGCAGCTGAGAGCATATGACTTGCCCAAGGTCACCCAGGGAGTTTCATGGCAAAGCTGGGAATTGAAACCTGGTCTCCAGAGTCATAGTTCACTTCTTAAACCACAGTGCCACATTGGTCACTATCATAGTATGGTCAATATGTCAAAAAGTTATGAGGAAGAACACCCAAATTAGGAGAGAATGAAACAATTTGCTTTTGCCTGCATGTACTGGGAAGCGCAAGATTTTGCTTCCTCCTCTCCTCACACTGAGTTAACTGATTGCAAACTATTTTATTTCTTTATTTGAACTTAATTTGCAGCAACTGAAGTCAGCTGAGGATGAAGAGGAAAAATGAGAGGAAAAAAGAAAAAGCGGGACATTTAAAAACAACTGAAAAAAGTAGGGTAACAGAAACTGGGACTGTCTCTGCCAAATCAGGACAGATGGAGAGAACAGATATTTTATATTAGATAGAAGAATGAGAGAGGAGAGATGTTTTCTCCTGGCTGTTTTATTTTAGAACCAAGTAACAAAATAGTGTGAGCTCCAATCCATTCCCTATTGAGAAGCCAACAGGACTGAAAGCTTGATTTTATTTCAGTGCTAGAAACAGGTCAATCTTCGCCACCATGCCTCAGGGCAGCAGACTAGTTTAGTGAGTATGAATATTTATACAGTATGGTCCATGTAATTCTGTTCTCCAAGAGAGGGGAAATAGCTGGGGAGGAACAACTGGTTTTGTGTAACTACCATCTCTCAGCACCTGCCATTTGAGGAGGTTGTCTCACTCTGCCTAGTGGTACAGCCAGTTTTAACTATACACAAACATCTCTTTGGAAGGAGAAAACTAGCACATCAGGTTCTAAGCTGCTTCAGAACATTACCCCAGATGTTCTCACTTTTACTTACAGGGATTTTTTTTTTAAGTGGTCATGAATTTTAAATTTTAAAACTTGTAGCTAAACACTTGCCCTTTGACATGACAAGGACAACTCTACCACATCAGGAGTCTGTCATCTCATTTTGCTGATACATCTTAGGCCTGTCATTTCTTTGGTCACATTATTGTTGTTGCTGTTAACTGCCTTTCAGATAACCTCAGCCCATGGCAATCCTGTGAATGAGACATCGCCAAGGCACCCTATTCTTTACCACTCTGCTCAGATTCTGCAGGCTCAGGACTATGGCCTTCCTGATTGAGTCTAACCATCTGGCATGTGGTCTTCCTCTCTTTCTACTGCCTTCTACCTTTCCTAGCATTAATGTCTTTTCCATTGATTCATGCCTTCTCATGAAGTGGCCAAAGTAAAACAGCCTCAATTTAATCATCTTGGCTTCCAGGGAGAGTTCAAGCTTGATCAATTCATGAACCCATTTGTTTGTCTTCTTGGCTATCCACACTCTTCTCCAGCTCCACATCTCAAATGAGTTGATTTTCTTTCTATCAGCTTTCTTCACTGTCCAGCTTTCACATCCGTACACTGTGATGGATAATACAATGGCTTGGATTATCCTAACGCTAGTGTTCAGTGAACCATATATCTTTGCACTTTAGGACCTTTTCTAGTTCTTTCATAGCTGCCCTTCCCCATCCTAGTCTGCTTCTGATTTCTTGACTGCAGTCTCTGTTCTGATCAAAGTTTGATCCAAAGTAGGGGAACTCTTTGTTTCAAATTTCTTGTAATCTAGGATTAATTCATGTAGCTGGCCATTATTTTTATTTTCTTATTTGTCAACACTATGCCTACCTTAGAACTTTCTTCTTTGACTCTTTCATAATTATTCCAGATCTCCTTTGTTTTCTGCTAGTATTATGGTGTCATCTGCATATTCTAGGTGGTTAATCTTCAGTCCTCCTTCCTCCGTTTTAAGCTTGCTCTGTTTACAATATGTTCTGCATACAGGTTGAACAAATAAGGTGATAGAATGCAGCATTGCCTGACCACTTTGCCTATTGGGAAGTATTCTGTTTCTCCATATTCCATTCTAATGGCAGCTTCTTGTCCTGCTTACATGTTGCACATCAGGACAATCATTATAACCTATGTACACAAAACCAAACATGTAAATCCTTATATGCCATACCAATAATTCTTTAGTGTTTTATTTATCTGCAAATGCACACCATTTGTTAATGTGTGTGTTAACATTCCTTTTGGGAATCAATATTCTTCAACTCCATCCATTGTAAGCCCATGAAATGTCAGTAGGTCACAGAAGGGCTGATGCAAGGAATTTTTGAGAGTTAAAATGAAACCTACACTTTCACCAAGGAGCACAGGTCAACTCCATCACCAGTGGATTCCAAAACTTTGAGCAATAAGCCAAGTGCTTTTATTTTCTTTTCTTTTTTTAAATGAATAAATAAATCCTACAACATTCTGCACTCCTGAGGCAGGTGGCTGAAATTTAAAAACTCTTCCCAAGCACTTCCTGTAATAGACATGGGCACATCATGACTAGGCTATTGTCTACATTAAGGAAGGAACTTTCCTTCAAGTTAGTACATGTCAGCAAAAAACCTAAAAGGAATAGAGATGGTGATAGAATCCTGCCTTCAGAGCCTTGGGGTCTTGACACTGCAGTTCTTTCTCTCTCCAGATCTACATATTCAACTAGATTTGCAGTGAGTCCACCTAATTATGCACTCTTGGATAGGTTTCTGAGTGAATATTTTATCTGAGACATCAAAGTATAACCAAGTTCCTTGTTATTCATATAGTTATGACAGAGGAAGGAAAGAGAAACAACATTTGAAAGGGAGAAAAAAGAGTAACAGCTGGTGAGTTTGATCAGTGCATTAAGAAAGTCCGTTAATGTGGAGTATATTTGGAATAGCAGAAATCAGTAGAGTATGAGAAAATAGTGCCACGTTCAAGGTGAATCCTATCCCTCAGATTAACCTGGCACAGGCCTGGATCTTGAAATGTATTCACTTGCAAATTTGCTCTAACACATGAAAGAAAGCAGGCTGAATAGAGACAGGTGCTTTTGAGCATGAACAAAATGCCCATCTATCCTGTATGATGTCACAGCCACCAGTTAGGAGGCTTAAAATTGTTTTCTGAAATAAACAAATATGACAATGATATTTCACAGTTGAAAACCAGGACTCATGTGGCCAGGCACCATCAAAGTGTGCTTAAGACAAGAAAGGGTATTAATAAAGAAAAACAGATAAACTAGGAGATACTGCAGTAGATTGCTTTTGCCTAACCCTATGAGGAATGGCAAGATTCCACCCTTCCAAAATAAGTGCAACATATTTTTGCACTTTGAACTCAGTTTGCAACACTGAAGAATGCTAAGGACTGTTGGAAGAAACCTATGCATTCTCTTTCCCCTCATTATAAGGATAGATAGGGATAGTGATCCCTACTTATGTCACTCCCTCTTTAAGATGAACTGTCTTTCTCTGAAGATTCTAAACTGTCTCCTTTCAATCCTAATTCCACAATGATTACTTAAATACTAACTGGAACAAATTATAAAATGTGGTCATGGAAAATGCAAATGTACCTGACTACAAAGGGGCTATTTAAAACAATAAATGGGCAGAGATCAACAGGCAATAGTTTGAAGAAAATGCAGGGAAAGCAACTGCTTCTATTTGCTTGTCTGAGCAGAGAATTGAACCCTGGTCTCCAGAGTTGTAGTCCAACACTCAAACCACTATGTGCATTGCATACCATATACAAGGTTTAACTCATGAAAAACAAATATGGTACAAACTACAGAAAGTGTTTAATTCTCCAACTACTTCTAATCAAACAGTATTTCCCATTGTATTTCTCATCACTATGTATGGATGCGAGAGCTGGACAGTAAAGAAAGTTGATTGGAAAAAAAATCACCTCCATGAGATGTGGTGCAGGAGAAGATTTTTGCAGATACCATGGACAGCCAAAAAGCCATATCAATGGATCCTAGAACAAATTGAGCTGAACTTCCTGTGGAAGCCAGGATGACTAGATTGAGGCTGTTGCATTTTGGACGCATCATGAAAAACATGACTTGCTAGAAAAGACAATGATGCTAGGGAAGGTAGAAGGGAGTAGGACAAGAAGAAGACCACATTACAGAGAGATAGACTGAAATAATTAAAAAAAAAGTCATAGCCCTGAATCTTCAAGACCTAAACAGGGTTGTTGAGGATAGGGAGTCTTGGAAATGTTTCAATCACAGGATTGCCATACGATGAGGTCAACTTGAGGGCTGTTAACATGCACACATTATTTATTTCTCAAAAATAAACAGCTGCTATTGGAACAGTTGGAGCATATGCAAAATGGATCAAGATATTCTGTCTGGAGAGAAAAAAGAGAAGAGTATTGGCAGAGACAGGATTCTTTATTCATATGAATTAGCAGGGATGGACATTTTGGATGACAACTCCCATATTGTCTTACCACTGGCCATGCTGTCTGAGGATTAAGGGAGTGCTAGTACAAAACTCTTTTTGCACTCACATATACACAAAGCATGGGGGGGGGTTGAAAGGTTTTGCTACTGCATGTACCTATCATCCCCATACTTTCTAAAGCTACCAAACATCCTCTGAGGACGTTTTCAAACGCATGGGTCTAAAACCGCCTGGAAGCAATGAAGAGCCATTCCAGCGGTGAAAGCAGCAGCCGCCGGAATGGCTCCTGATTGCTTCTGGCAGCAGCAACTCTAATTCCTTTAAAAAAAAAGGAATTACAAAGACCGGAGATGATGCCGGCCAGCGCCGGAGATGGCGCTGGATGGGGCGGGGCGGGGTCGGGGCTTGCTGCGATGTCATGTGAACACGCGCAACAAGACCCGGACTGACGCAGGATAGCACTGGGGATGGTGCTGGATGGGGCGGGGCTTGCTGTGACGTTGTGTGAAAAAATTGCAGAACGGCTGGAGTGGGCCGGACGGAGGTAGGATTGCATCCTCCTAAAGCCCCGTTTGAAAATGTCCTGAGTCTCTCACATAAATTATCTGCTGATGTAGATTGACCATGTCTGTAGAGAAGATTATCCCCCAGATGGAGAAAACTATAATCAGAAGCATGAGTGAATCAGAGAAGAAGACTCTTAATCTAAATTCTATATCCTATCTATCTATCTATCTATCTATCTATCTATCATCTCATGTAAGAATTTATTTTGTAGTCTTGCTGTGACTTTTTGCTTATAGGTTAGGAGTGGGAATGATATGGCCTTACAGGTGTTGTCAGATTCCATCTCCCACCAGCCCTAACCAGCAAACTTTTGGGGGGTACAAGAGTTCTACATTCTAATTGTTCCTGTAGGCAGTTAGGAAAATTGCCATCTAGGAAAATTCCCAGATTTTCAAGTACCACAGTGTCCAGCCACTGCATTTAACAAAAGGAAATGAGCAGGAGTCACTTCTTTTTTCTAAAAGGGGCCTGAATTGACCCAGTGGTGGTTTAAAAGATAATGTAAATGCTCCCCCCCCACACACACACACTAGAGGGCATTTGGAGCTGTAATGTAACCTCATTAGAACGTGATGTAAGTCCTCCTTAGCATGAGATTGCCCACAAACCCTTAATCCTTTGCAGTCTTAGGATGAATGAAGGATCTGGAAGGCCTCCAGTTCATCGCAGAAGCAAAAAATGGAGAGGAGGAGCAAAACTTTGTTTGACTTCTCCAGGTCTAAGGGACCTCAAAAATAGTGGAAATGCTCTCTACACCCTTGAACAGAGGACATTTGTGGCCATAGAAACTCCTGAAGGAGGATACAAAAATGGTCCTGGAGGGCTTACCTACTTTGCTCACCTCTGGTTTAAAGGACATGACGGTTTGAAAATAGTCTGGGGGTTTTCTGTTGTTGTTGTTAACTGCCAAGTCTTTTCTGACTTATGGTGACCCTAAGGCAATCCTATCATGGGGTTTTCATGATATGTTTCTTCAGAGGGAGTTTGCCATTGCCATCCTCTCAGACTTGCCCAAGATCACCCAGTGGGTTTACATGGCTGAGCTGGGATTCAAACCCTAGTCTTCAGAGTTGTAGTCAAACAACTGCACCACACTGGCTCCTGGGGGCTGTTCTAGGTTGGCCTAAAGGGGTGTGAATTCTCACCATATTCCTCTGGATGTTTTGCTGTTTGTTGTTGCCTCCACATCTACTCATTCCATTCTTTGAGGGGAGCAATTTGTACAAATTTAAATCAGCACTTGGGCTGCCCCAAGGGTTTGTTTTTTAAAAAAACAAGTGTAGTTTGCTGAGATGGTCTTATGGCTTACAGGACAACATTTCTCCTCTCTTTTTTTTTAATTAACAATCATAGAGTTAAAGCACATAGTGTCATTTCACTGATGCACTACAACACAATAACAGTCTAATTTTACACCAGTCATTCCTGACAATTTAATTGACATTCAAAGCAAGCAAAGCAGCTTCATTTATATACCACTTCATATCACGCTATGGGATGTCTAAGCAGTTTACAACTGTGAGCTGATTGCCCCCCAACAATCTGGGTACTCATTTTAGCGACCTCGGAAGGATGCAGGCCTGAGTCGAGCCTCAGCCCTGGCTGGTATTGAACTCGCAACCTTGTGGTCTAGAGTGAGTGGCTGCAGTACAGGCATTTAACCACTGCACCACCTGTTTTCAAACTCTGTTTGAAATGGAGTTTTGCAAAGAAAGGTGTGGAGTCATTAAGGCCCCAATGGTGCAAAAATGTGGCAAAAGAAAAGGAAGAAACCAAAAGAAAAGGAAGAAACCAACAAACATTTCCATCCAAAATATCTTTGAATATGTTCATTTGGGTACAAGCACAGGTAGAAGTGACACAAACATGCAATATCCAGAGAATGACAGTCTCCCCCCCCCCACACACACACCTTTATGTGTGTACTGTGCTTCTTTCTGGAGCTTTGAAAGTCTTTATAATTAATTCACTGATTCATGGCATTTCTTTATCACCTCTCAGCCCACCTGGATTCCCGAGATGATGTACAATGGATAAAAACATTCAAAACATTAAAACATAACTAAAACAATTAAAAATAAATGAAGACTCCTTTTAAAAATAATTCTTGAACCTCAAACAATGCAAAACAGTTAGAACTAGTGGAGCAATTATATTGGCAGAATATCTCGAAAACAAAAGCAAATCTGGGTAGCATTTACAACAGATTATTAAACAGTTAATGGTGGTAGAAGAGGAAAAGAGTGTGGAGGAGGGATGATGATAACTATTTTATAGCCACCACTACCACCACCACCACCACCACCACCACCACGTCATCATCAATAATGCACCTTTGTTTGCAATATTCTTACACAGACTGCAGTATTCTTTTGGATGTCCCAGATGTTTACATGTTTCTTCAAGACCTCTTCTACCAAACTAGAAAAACTTCTGTTTCAGTTAGTATGTTTCTTTGCATTTATGTGTAGCTTAAAGCCTCATTTTATCTCATGTCCTGATAATGTGTAACAATTATATAGCACTTTAGAGTGTTCTAAACATGCCACTTAACACCAATCCTGCAAGATAGATAAGTATTATTCTCAACATATTAATGATACCGGTGAATCTTCAATTATATGTGCAGATCACCTCTCCATGTCTAGCACAAACATTAGTGGAGAGAAAATAACCCACAGGTTAGTTGTACATGCATTTTATCCCAAAATGTCCCAGCTTCAGTCCCTAGCACCACTAGAGAGGGCTGGGAAAGATTTCTTTCTGAAACCATGGAAAACCCTGCCAGTCAGTGTAGAGAATTCTAAGCTAACTATACCAATGAATTGACTACTTAAAAGCCGGTTTCATATGCTCACTTGCCTTCAGAGTTGCTGAAGAGATCACCTTGACTTATGGGATACTTCACATACTCCCACCACCACCACCACCACCCCCAATATTTAGGCAGAGATCAGGAAAGGCAAGCAGAAGGCTGGGAGCTGTCCATTCCTGACTCACATCAGTGGCAGCTGATAGCTTCTGTGTCTGCCAAAGTGGACAGAATATACTCTGTGTATCAGATTCTATCCACACAAGAGGTTCAACACCTTGGACAACTCCTTTAAAATTCAGACCAAGACCTAGAATGGATTCATTGCACCACTAATGTGTGAGCCAGAAGCCTCCAGTGTTTCACCGCCCTCCTTTGTTATTAAAATCACAACACACGCCTTTTTGTTGGAACAAATCTAGCTTCAAACGTACAGATCTACAACCGTTACATCTAATTTGGGCCTGAGAAGACAATGAGAAGACTGATAAGCAGTGTCTATATGATTGCCCTCCCTTCATCATCAAGACTCAGAGCAACTTATTTACTTCTGATCTACATCACAATCCAATTCTTTTCAGTGCACAAACATCCCTTTTAAAAGCCTGGGCAAAATTCTAGACAGATTTCTCCCACTTTATATTGTTTTCTTAATATCTTGCAAAAAGATGAAATGTAGCTCTTAGGTTTCTGTTCTATTATACTTCATAGTCATCAAAACTGATGCAAAACCTTTTATCTAAAGATAGCGATCTAACATCATCTGTGATGGGTGAAAATATGGGTTGACTCTCCCCCTTTTAAAGTTCTAAATGATTCCACATCAGTCACTCCAAACTAAAGTCACCATATGGGCAGTCATAAACCATCACTTTTGATGAGATGAAAATCGATATTATTTTCAAGCTGATTAACCCAAGATGAATAGCAACACAACTGTTTGCAATTCTTTCCCTGTGTGCTTATACTGCCTACAATTGACAAACACCATAAGGCAAAGTTAATGTGATAAAGGAAACAGAAATGCCAATGTGACTGAATTTACACTAGCAATGAAATCTGTGGGATTTAAACCACCAGTTGGATGCTCCCAAATTAAACTCTGCTAATACATTTTAAAACCACAATGTCCTGGTAGCCAAAGATGAACATCTTTAACACTTCATTAAAGTCTTTGATCAACATAGTTTTTTTGGAGGGAGACATAAGGTATTAATGCTTCACAGAGAACATTTCTTGGAGAGTACCACTCTCCCTTTGCTCTAACTGGCAAAGAAGATAATGTGATATTATAATTTTAAATACAGCATTTTAAAGAAAAATCAAGCTACACAGTGGAATTCTACAGTCATACAGTGGAATGAAGGGCAATGAGGATGATAAGAGGTATGGAGAACAAAACATATGAGGAAAGGTTGAAGGAGCTGGATATGTTTAACTCGGTGAAGAGAAAACTGAGGGCTGACATGACTGTACTCTTTAAATACCACAAGAGAGGAGGGGAGCAAGCTTGTTTCCTGCTGCCCCAGAGAGTAGGACCAGGTCTAATGGTTTGAAATTATAGAAAAGTAGATTTCAATTGAACATTAGAAGGAACTTCTTGACAGTAAGAATAGTTCAGCAATGGAGTTAATAGACTAGAGAGGAGGTAAGGTCTCCTTCTCTGAACATCTTCAGAAAGAGACTGGACTACGGACGTTTTCACACACAGACGTCCAAAGCCGCCTGGAGCCATTCCGGAATGGATCCTTCAGCTCATTCCGGAATGGCTCTGGCTGCGGCAACTTAATTCCTTTTTAAAAAAGGAATTACAACTCCGGCACTGATGCCGGAGTTAGCGCTAGATGGGGCGGGGCTTGCTGCAATGTCGTGTGAACACACGAGCAAGACCACGGACTGACGCCGGCTAGCGCCGGGGATGGCACTGGATGGGGCGGGGCTTGCTGCGATGTCGTCTGAAAAACTTTGCAAAGGATCCGGACTGGGGCTGGACGGAGGTAGGCTAGTGTCTGCCTAAAGCCCCATGTGAAAATGCCCAATCTGATGAGGATATTTTAGCTGGACGTCCTGAGTTGAGGAGGGGTTGAACTAGATGACCCATGAGGCCCCTTCCAACTCTATGATTCTATGACTCTATATCAATAAAGCATTCATTTTTTATTCATGCAGCCCTTCTTTTCTTGCTACTGTTGTTAAGGGCATAAGACAATCACTCAGTTCACTGAAACTGCAGTATTTAGGGAGAGAGAGGGAGAGAGAAAGAGAAAGCCAGAAGCCAGAAATAAGCAAATATCCATCAGGAGGTGTCAGTATTTTCTCCTTTCACAACTAATGAATAAAATTGCTGTTCCAGAGTTCGTGATATCTGTACTTAACAGGAGGCAGAACATGGTTAACAAGTGCCAGATAGGGGACAATGGGGCATATGGAAAAGCCATTCATTGAGAAGCAACAATAGGAAAGTAGAGCAGCAGGATTCCTTTTGTTTAGCATCTACTTTTAACTGGCTTTCAAAGCTCATGTTGGTATGGCGGTGATAGGGAGAAGGCACAACCTCCTAGCAAAAGGGGACTCATTGAGAAGTTTTCTTTGAATGTGTTCTTCAGAACATCTATGAATCGCTGTCAGTGAGCAAGTGTATAGTTAGAGGGCAGGAGAAAAGAAAAACTCCACTAGAAATACAGAGCTGTCTGGCATGCTTTCTCTCTTCTCCCTCCCTCTTTTCCCCATCTCTCTCTGTGAATCAGTGAGTGTGTTGTAATGCTTGTTGTTTTTAATCTGAGATAGGCAGACTAGTTCTCTTCCAATGGCAACTGGTGGATAAGTTCAAATCATCACAATCAAGGGGGATGTTCTTTCACCTTTGCTTCTCCACAGTTAAATCACACTGGAAAAGTGGTTAACAAAGCTTCATTCATTACATTAAAAATAACCACATTAAACCTATTAGATTTTGATGAACACTCCTGAGGGCTTTAAGGAATAGGAGGAGATAATCTCTCTTAGGACCTTATCCCACGCTGCTCTCAAAAGTGGCAAGAAACCGATATGAGCATCATTGCAGTACTATAGCGCTAGTATAATATGGCGCTAGCGCTATAATAGCGCTATGGATAAGGTAGCGATATTGCAACGCCCGATGAAAACAGGCATACAAAAGAACCCGAATGATGCTGCATTCCGAGCGGTTTCTTGTTGTATTCTGAGTGACGTCGTGGGATCACCCGGAAAACTATAGCGCTATAGCGCCTGATTCTCAGCGGATTCTGAGCGACGTCGTGGGATCACCCGGAAAACTATAGCGCTATAGCGCCTGATTCCATGTGGATTCTTGCTGCTTTTGGCCCTGTGGGATAAGGTCCTTAGGGGTTTTTTTTTCTGATCTTTTCTTTTTTCTCTTAGAGTTTTTTTCCCCTGATTTTTACAGATTAAGTCAGAGAATCCCTCCAAACAAGAAAAAAGGCCTCTGAAAACCAAGGTTTTCTTCCTGTTCAAACCAAACCTTAGTTTGATGTCATGACATAGTGGTTTGAGTGTTGGACTACAACTCTGGAGACCAGGGTTCAATTCCCTGCTCAGCTGTAAAGCCCAGTGGTTTCAGGGGAGGGCAATGGAAAATGACCTCTGAACAAATCTTGCCATGAAAACCCCATGATAGGCTCACCTTAGGGTTGCCATAAGTCAGAAATGACCTGAAGGCACACAATAACAACAACAAACATGGCATTTTCTTCATTTTCTTTGAAAGGCACACTGAGTAGGGCATAAGGCAGGGAGGTAGGGTTAGGGAGAAGTATGGAAGAGTGCAAGAGAGTGTGTGAGGCACCATTTGTGTCATTGCAAAGACGTATGAGAGGAGTGTTTCAAAACTGATATATGTTCAGGTTCCTTTATTAGCATGATTGCAATTAGAATGAGAATTGTGTGATAAACTCCTTACAATAATATTTTAAACTGTTTAGATTCTGCTGTTAATTTAATGCTTTTTAGATTTAACCTCTGCATATTTTAAACAATGTGTATTTTTATTGTAATTGCCTGTCTTTTGTAAACCACCTTGAGTCCTAGTCTGGGAGAAAAAATGGGATATAAATAAAGGGAGGGAGGTAGCAATTGGACCATAACTCACTTAAGTCCCACTAATTTCAGTGGGTCTGCTTGAAGTATGATCAAATCTGGTTCCAATGCAGTGAGGTTACTAGTTTTACTTTGAGACAAGATTGGTTGTTGGGCTACTTTTTCTATAGAAATAACAGTCTCCACATATTTCCCTTGCCTCTATGGACTATAACCATAATAGCAGAGACTATTTTTTTGAAAAAGTCACACCAGCTCTATTACCCCAAATTATTCCATTACTGCTGACTCACTAACTCTGACTTCAACTCTTTTCTCTTGGGCAGAACCATTTAACCCACAGACCTAACCAGCTAATGAAAAGATGGCACATTGCACAATGCTTTTGTGACCACTGCTTTTTTTTAAAAAAAATAACTTGGTATCATCTTTTCATTCAGTCTCTGTACTGTATAGAGGTCATTTGTAGTATCATTGTGTGCTTATAATACAGCACTGTATAGGTATTCATAGTTATAATTGTGCTTATACTGTAATACAAAATACAGGTTGAGTCTCCCTTATCTGAAATGCCTGGGATCAGAAGTGTTTGGGATTTTGGAGCTTTTCATATTTTTGAATATTTGCATATTCAAAATGAGAGATCTTGGAGATGGGATCCAAGTCTAAACATGGCATTCATTTATGTTTCAAATGCACCTTGTACACATAATCTGAAGGTAATTTTTATACACAATGTTTTAAATAATTTTGTGCATGAAACAAAGTTTGGGTGCATTGAATCATCAGAAAGCAAAGGTGTCACTATCACAGTCATTAATGTGGATAATTTTGGATTCTGGAATATTCTGGATTTCAGAACTCTGGATAAATGAGACTCAGGACCTTACAGCATGGGGCAAAAAAGCTGGCTTATCTTTCCTAAACTGAATTCCAATTTGGGATGCATCTGGGCACTATCATATGTAAATCACCACTGAATCCACCAGCCGAAAACAGCCTGAATGCAGCCTGGATCCCCGGAGCACTTTGGTGGCCATTTTTTAAAGTCAGAAAACTCCTGACTTCGAAAAAGGGCTGGCTGAGCATACCTGGGACCTGGACTACATCTGGGCTATATTCAGCCAGAGGATTCGGTGGTGATTTACATATGATAGTGTCTAGATACAGCCCAAATTAAAATTCATTTCAGGAAAGGTAAGCCAGCTTTTTTACCCCATGTGATAAGGTCCTCAGACTGTACTATACATTTATATGGGCTTTGCATCTCAATGATTACTGTTTTTTGACAGTGCTCCTAACTTGTTGGACAGCCCCTAACCTGTCCAGTAAGTGGGAGAACTACTATATACATGGCCTCAAAAAGTTAAAAATGCTATAAATCAGTGCTACTCAAAGCTGCTGATCCATAGCAATTTGTAACTCCATGTCCCATCATCCAGTATTAATACAATGTAAAATGTTGCAAGCAAGCAAGCAAAGTGAGCCTCTATTAATTATGGCAGGCAAGCTGAGGGACTCAGATCTTGACACACTCAAAGTCCAAGTCCTGGATGAATAAATTTCTCTGTTGTGATTTCTCCCATACTCATTTTTAAAAAGAAAAGAAAAGAGTCTCAGATTGTTTTCATTGTAAGTATGAAAACATGCATATTTTTTGTAAGTTCTTATAAAAAACAAATTGAACAAAATTCACAACCTCCATAACTGAATCGTTGAGCCTTTCTGCACAAGGGACAAAAACAAAAAGGTATTTCTAGTCTGTCCCTCTGTTTGGTGGTGGTGGAAGTCGTCTGGAGGATCTATGGAAAATTGGCTAGCATAGGCTGCCTGGAACATATAGGTCCTGACCCTTCAGAACTTGGAAAACAATTTAAAGAAGGATGAATATAAAGACATGTTGAATCCATACATAACTGAGCATGGTAGGATGAGACTAAGGGCTTGCCTTTATGAATAAAATTCACCTCATTTGAATTGAATAGATGTCAATCTTGCTACACATAATATGGACGAATTTGAGCTTTTTGCGCTGGGGGCAAAAAACCTCCATAAATTCCACTGAAAAAGGACTTTTGGGTTTTACTAAAGTATCTGTGAGCATCTGGGAGAATGTGCATTATCAAACATGTGACCATCTGTCCACTTCACATGGATACACATGGTTTCCAAAGGGTGCACATTTTTGGCAGAGAGTGGGCAAACAGATGTAAATTTGCACAGGAAAGTGAAGACAAACAGGGATATGAATATGTGTAAATCCACAGCAGTTCACATAATACACTTACATGTAGACTAGCTCTCAGAAATCCATTCATTATATTTATTATTCTTATAATGGCAATATGTTCATTATTCTCAAATATGCTCCAAGCTTTGTTTTTCCTCTGCCTTTCCAGATTTGCTACCCTCTCTCACACTATTAGGGCAGAAGTGGTCTTGCTTTGCCTTCTCAGTCAAAGCCATTAATTATAATAGACAATAAAGGAATGAATTAGTTGCCTCAGGTAAGCAACTATTTCTGATCTTTGCAGACTAATGTGGGGACAGGCTATACCTTTTATTGTGTGAAGAATTTTACAAAATCCAATGTGCTTTAGAATAAATGCTCTAGAAACACAAATAGCAGTAGCAGTCATCTTTCTCTGAGGGGCACCCTAATCATATGAGTTCTGAAGCTGTGGTGGCTGGTCCTTGGCTTGAATGGGAAAACCTAGGCAAACCCTATTCCCTAAGGAAAATTGGAGGACCCTTTCTTCAAAAGACAGTTATGTGTATGTGACTGAGCCAAATGTACCTGTCTCAGTGGAGCCAATGCATATTGCCACGTGTTTTTCTGTCAGCAAATCTTCAAAGTCATGGAATAGGCAAACCCCTGGATCAAAGCAAATGTGCTGAAATACAAGAAGCTCAAATTAAATCCCTTTATGTAAAATCCCAAATTGCACATTCAGCCAGATGCTTTCTCATATCTTGCAAGCAAAGCCAGCATTCACATCTCCTTTGCAAAGATTTTTTTTTTTCTCTCAGTAACTATAAGACTCATCAAGGGTCATTGTAAGATTTAGCTGGGGAGGGTAGGGAAAGAAAATGGAAATAACCCCCCACAATACAGAATCACCATCAGTTGGGCAAATCACATGCTCTCAGCCTCAGGGGAAGGAAACAGCAAATCTCTTCTGAAATCTTGCAAAGAAAACCCCATGATATGGTCACTTTAGTATTGCCATAAGTTGGAAACAATCTGAAGGCACACAACAAAACAACAACAATGTGGTATATGACAGAGATAGGAACTAATTTTCTGTCAAGCACTCCATTCTGGTGGAATAAATCTGTCATAGATCTTGTGAAGGTACTATTGGTGGACAAGGTTGAAGCTGGGATGGTTAGAGACAGAGTCTAAAGCAGAGTTAGACAACCTTTTTGATCTGGGGGCCTGGTTGCTGTCCCTCAGACAATTGGGGGGACGAAGCACCAAAAATAAATAAATAAAAAATAAAAAATAAAAAAATAAAAAATTAAAAAATAAAAATATATGCATGCACACTCTCTCAGCCCCAGAAAAGCCATGGCAAAACCCCTGTGGAGATTTTGCCAAGAAAACCCCAAGAACAAGTAATAACAACAATAATCAATACCACAAGACAAAAAAAAAATTATGCTTTTTAAACTGTATTTTTGATTACTGTTATCTAATTTGCTTGTATGTTTGGGGGGATGGGTGGGTGGGTGAAGGAGGGATGGGATTTTAATTTGATGTATTGCTTTGACGTTTTGTGATGTTGTACACCACCCCGATTGCCTGGCAGAGGGGCAGGATATAAATAAAAATTATTATTATTATTATTATTATTATTATTATTATTATTATTATTATTATCATCATCATCATCATGGCAGGTGGCAGCGGTGGCGGCAGGACCGGCCTGGGGCCAGTCCAAAGGCCTTGGGGGGGCCGCATCCGGCTTCCGGGCCTTAGGTTGCCTACCCCTGGTCTAAAGTAAATAAACAACCTAGGGTAGAGAATAGCTGGACCTCCAAATGTTTTGGACATCAATGGATAAAAATTAAAGGGGAAGGAAACAACAGGGATGTTATAGTGGGAGTCTATTACAGACCCCCAAGTCAAGCTAAGGAATTGGATGATGCCTTTCTAGAACAGATGACCACACACTCAG
>CM034702.1:9915092-9926781 GCA_020142125.1 Phrynosoma platyrhinos
CTTCCAACTCTATGATTCTATGATTCTATGATTCTATGATTCCTCTAGTTGGAATTAACAACTGGATTCAAGTCAACATATGTTAATTCACATAATTAATAGATAATTAATTAATTATCTGGATAATTCAAAGCTAATAGCTACTGGAGACCATTATGATGGAGAACATGAGGTTGATGTTCAACCAAAGGGGAAACATTTTTTGATTGACTTTTTTCCCAGTTTGATTCTGCGTAGGGACTGGAACATGAAGAAGGCCATTGCTCCTTGACACAATATGTATAACAAATTGTGTACTCAGGGCATAGAAAGCCAGTGTGGTATAGAGGTTTGAATGTTGTTGTTGTTATATTTATTTATATCCTGCTTTTTCCTTACAATTTAAAGCAACAATGTTAAAGTAGGGCTCTAGAAGACCAGGGTTCAAATCACATATAACCACTGATAGATCTTGGAAAAGTCTTGAAGGCAACGACAAACCTCAGATCAAATATGACCATGAAGGCCCTGTGATAGGATCAACCCTAAGTCTGAGTTAACAACAACAGATTTTAATTCCCTGTGAAGCAACCTACCACAGTTCTGACATTATATCATTCATTCAAAGATATTTTGCTCTCTTACTTTAGAAACAGTTGCATCTGATTTTAGACTTCAAAATTTTAAAGTGCTTACATAGATATACCCATGAAATGAACACAGCCAGATTTTATTTCAAGCTGGTGCTAAACTATTGAGCAGCAAACTCCCAGCAGTTTTCTGAATGCTGAACAAATGTTTCAAGATCAGTAAGAGGTCTGAGTCAATTAGCCTAATTTTCACAAATGAGGTCAGCTATCTAAGACACACAATTTTCAGAAACATGCTATTCCTAGTCATATGCAGAGTATGATACACATACAGTAAGTCACTGAAATATCTAAATGGAAAGAATGCATTTGGTCTTGCAGAATTCTTAGTTTACCAAAGGAAAAAAAATCATTGAAATGTGGCAGTGGATCACCATGTTACCATGGATCACCAAAAAGACAAACAAATTGGTCCAAGAGAAAATCAAGACTGACCTCACACCTCAAGCTAAAGTGACAAAGCTGAGGCTATTGTACTTTGGACACATCATGAGGCAACCTTACTCATTAGAAAAGATGATAATGTCAGGAAAAATGGAAAACAGTAACAAAAGATGAAGCTTGCATTACAAATGGATAGGCTCATTGAGAGAAGTCATGGCTCTGAGTCTACAAGACCTATAGTTAAAGGTAAAGGTAGTCCCCATTGACAAGGTTGTGAAGTCACATTCGACCACAGGGGGCGGTGCTAATCTCCATTACTAAGCCAAAGAGCCAGCATTGTCAGAGACTACTCTGTGATCAGAGACTACTCTGTAGCCACATGATTGCACAGAATGCTGTTTAACTTCCCACCAAAGTGGTACCTATTTATCTACTTGCATTTGCATGCTTTTGAACTGCTAGGTTGGCAGAAGCTGGGACTAGTGACAGGAGTTCACCCCATCATGCAACACTCAGGCCTCAAACTGCCAACCTGCCTATTTTGCAGTCAACAAAGTCAGTGTCTTAACCACTTGAGCCACTGCATCCCTAACCTATACAGACTTATACGGGGATGTTAATAATAGGCTCACTTGGAGATATCTGATTCATAGGATTGCCATGGGCCAGCTTTCCTGAAAGCATACATTCAGAACCAGTTTCATAGAAAGGATTATTATAATTCTGACAATACAACCAGAAGGACAGCAGCTATAAAGTGACATAGCATAGACTTGTGACCAGTCATAACAGCATAGACCTTAGCAATGAGAGGGGAAAGCAGATTTCCTTATTCATGAACTCAACCTATTTTAATCCTTTGCTTCTACTGAAGAAGTGAGAATAGGGAGAGAAGTTGCTTGATGATGGAACTCAGGATTCACATGAAGAAGATCTTCAGTTTATTCTTCAGTCATACTAGCAACAAGGAGAAATCTATGTGGAACCTTTGATAAATATCAGTAACTCAACCCTTGGAAAATCATTTAATATTGTCTAATATTATACTGGGTTACATGAACCAATAGTCTTGACATTAATAAGGCAGTTTCTTATGTTTCACCATCTGAGATATCATGGAAAGGGAGGATTTTTCATGGTATGGCATTATATGGTATGACATTCTAGCCCCATTTTTTCTCCTACTATTGGAGCATTATTTGAGTGAATGGGAAGTTTTTGTTGAGGCCTTTTTTTAGAAATAAACTTCAGCTTCTGCCTTGGAGAAGTACTAATTTTGCCCATCCATGTTAGGAGATAAACCCATTGTCATGGAGTCTCACAGGAGCTGCAGTACTGGGATTGTATCTGAAGGCAAGAAATAAGTTAAGTAGGCTTGAGTGGCAGGGAAACTCCTTCTTGCCCAAGGTCATGCTTGAATGGGAAAAATTCTTGAGAAAATGCTCCTGTTTCATGTGGTCATTAACATGCAGTGTTATCACAGAATAACAACTCTTCTTAGCTGATCATCCCCCCCTTGTTGTAGAAATGCTCCCTGCTGTTATTGTTCAATGTAAGCTTTACTGTACCCCCTCTTGTACTTCTGACTCCAAAGTCATTGATAGTTGCTTTGTAACAAAGAGATTTTGTACTGCTCTGTATTCCTTGAAATCATTGAAGGAGAACTTGCTTTAGATTTTTCATAATGCTCTGTTTCAATACCTGGATGATTAATATGCACATAATTTAGTCCCCCTCAATTTCTTTTTCAAGTTGTACCACCCGAAAGCCATTTATTTCCCTAGTCCTTTCCAGAGCAATGTTTCAGAGATGCAAGACCACACAATCTAACCTCAGTTGTTTGATATTGTCATTTTAATTAAAGCCATAGGCCAACCACTTCCCCCTCCACAAAAAAAGAAAGGAAGAAGAAAGAAGAGTGGGAGAAGCTCTGTGCTGTTGAAATGCCTGATAAGATCGTATTATCAGGAACGAGCACATTTGTGATGTTATCTGGGCCAGCCCATGATTATCTGCCAGAACAAAAGGAATCTTATTAAAGCCAACCAAGTTTGAGTACAGTGGGGGTGGCAGCCTGAATGCCTGGATTTTATTACATCCTCCCTATCATACCTGGAGCTGGGGTGCTTCTGAAATTCTCCTCCACAAATTTCTACCCCATCTTGAGCTTCTGAATTACATGGTCTTGTTTCTGACATAAAACAGAAACTATAGGAATAAGCAGCTGTGGCTAATTTCCTTCTATATTTTGTATGCATGCTGATCAACTGTACACAAAAATTACATCTGTCTTTTTATTTATTTCCAATAATTTCCATTTTTGCAGTGTTTTATCCATGCTTATGTGCACATGTGCATAACGTGTGCCAAAGCAAACAGGATATGATGTCTCATGCAATTCTATCAGAATTCTTTGTAGAATATATTTCAGAATGTAGGAATGTAACATTAAAATGTAGTACAAAAAGAATCATGCATACAATCACAGTGAGATTGCTTCATTGAAGAACAAGTGGAAGGACAATACGTAAGGGCAAGATGAAAATGAGCAAATGGAAGGTTTGACCAACTAATTGTGTGAGGGATAGAAGCATTTTGGACCTTCTTTTAATTAAACCAAAGAGGAATACAGGGCAGAGTGAAAATGAACAATTAAAAAAATGGAATGGGGGAGACTCCAGTGATCTCTACTTAATGGCAACAGGCACTGTAAATAATGGATAAATTTGCCCATTTCACTTGTGTGTGTGTGTGTATGCCTTCAAGTCACCTGTCAACATATGGTGACCCCTAAGATTTTCTTAGGCGAGAAATACTCAAAGCAGGTTTGCCAGTTCATTTCTCTTTTTGTTGTTAGATGCCTTTAAGTCATCTGTTGATTTATGTTAACCCTAAGGCAAGCCTATCATGGGTTTTGGGGATCTTTTTTCAGGCCAATTTGTTGAAAGGGGGGCTGCCTTTGGCTCCCTCTGAGGTGTGAGAGTGTGACTTGCCTAAGGTCACCCAGTGGGTTTCCATGGGCAAACTGGGAATGAAACCCTGGTCTCCAGGATCTTAATCCAACACTTAAACCATTACACTACACTGGCTCTGTCATTTTACTTTTATTCCTCTTTAAATTTCTTAAATGACAATTTCTTTCCAGCCTTCCACTCCAAATGCTCTCTTTTTAATTTTTTTAAACTTAAAGTAACATGTGGCACAAGATGTATAAAATAATACAGCAGGAAATACACAAAACACACTACTCCCCATTATCATCCAGATTAATTAGTATTCAACAATGGTTAAATAAATCTTTCAATAGTTAACTGTGTGAACAAACACACAATTTCACCTGCTACTACAGACAGAACAATTAATAAATAGGGCCCATAGTATTGTTAATTGCTGTCAAATTGGTTTTGACCAGTGGTGACCCTTCCAAGTCATTTTATCATCAATTGACCTACTTAGGTTTTGCAGACTCATAGCCATAGCTTCCTTGATTGACTCTGTCCATCTGGAGTGCAGTCTTATTCCCCCCCTGCTTTTCTCCACCTTTCCAAGAATTAATGTCTTTTCTAGTGAGTCATGTATTCTCATGATATGTTCAAAGTAGTCTCAGTTCAGTCATATTTGCTTCTAGGGAGAGTTCAGGCTTGATTTGCTCTAGGACCCATTTATTTGTCTTTTTAGCAGTTCATAGTATCTACAGAACTCTTCTCCAGTACAGCATTTCAAATGAGTTGATTTTCTTCCTATCAGCCCGTATAACATAGAATGAATTATGTGGCTGAGGCTTTCCCCCCCTTTTGTATAAGCATGAACAATAATAAGTCACCACACAACATTCTCAAGCAGTTGCACCTGCCAAATTCAATAGATTATACTCTGTTGTGGAGAGTATTGTATTATACCTGGCTGACATGTAGCTGGTAAAGAAGAGGAGCCTACCAGAAGAAAATGAGGTGCCTAATTCAGCACCACAAATGCATGGTAATTCAATGTGAGACTTCTAACAGTCTTCCGCCTAGACAGATAAATCTGAGTTTTGTATTCTCCCAATGTTTTGTTTCATTTTTTAGAAAAAAAAAAACACTGACATTTTTTCTATCATTTCTTTGAAGAAATGTGTCAATTTTTGCAAACTGTTTAATCAACGAATGTGTTGAACAAAATCATCACCCATTTTGGACAATGTCTCGGAGATATGTGGAGGAGAGAGAAAGAGATGATGGGACTACTTTGGAAAGGTGGGTGTTTTTTTCTTCCTCTTTCTTCCCTGCAGTTTGTTATTGGCTTGGAGAAGAGATATTGACTAACCTCAATTAATTCCCAGGGAGAAGAAGAAGTTGCCCGGGTGTTCCTTCTGCACACCTCATTATGGAGCTGTCAGGTAGATGGAAGTCAACTTTCTCAGTACAAGCAACAATTCCTGTTTTGTTTTCTACTGTTTGTTTGACATCTAAAAGTAAGAGATGGATAAAAAATGGATTCTCTCCACCTTTCTTTAAGAAACTTATTGCATTGTTAAATAATATGGATTACCTGTTCCAGCTTAAAATTTAAATGGGGAAGCATCCTGATACTACCACAAGGATTTAGCTGCTTAATTTGCCCCCCGAATGCAGCCTGGGTCCATTCCGACTCCCAGGGGCACTCCAGCAGCCATTTTCTCAAGCCAGCAAATTCCCAGCTTTGAAAAGACCTGCACTCAGCACCCTTGGGAGTGGGGATGGACCCGGGCTACATTCGGGAAGCAAATTCAGCAGCTAAATCCTTGTGATAATATCAGGATGCTGCCCGATTTAAATTTTAAGCCAGATCAGGTAAGTCACTTTATTTAATGATGTGATAAGCTCCTGAATCATGAAGTTTATCATGTTTATCATGAAGATAAACTGAAGCTCTCATCCTTATCTTCTTCATTTCTTTTTTCAGACAAATAGCATGTCATTGATTAAACATACTGTCCAAGTGACCCTCTTGACTATTAAATATCTTTCATTTTCTCTTTGGAAATAATTTTAAAACTATTTATGCCAACATTTTTTTGGGGGGGGGAGGTTAATTTAGGTCTGAATACTAAGGGAGGGAGACTGTCAACTCGAGCTTGTTGGACCAGGGGGGAAAGCTATAACCAGCATGAGCTAGATAGTAAAAGTACCACCCCTAATTCACTATCTTCATGAAGACTTGTCATGATATTTTAAAACATCTAAATTATCAGTAGGAAATTTGCAAAGAATCTTATTAACTGCAATTTGGAAAAAAAATATGCCAATTGTTATTTTTTAAGATTTTTTCCTGTAAATTCCAATGTGTCATTTTAATGAAAAATAATAAACTGAAAAAATGAAGTTGTTTATCTTCAAATAGCCTAAGTTCTAAGTTACCACAGTAATAAGAGCAAATCCAGAGGTTGTTGCAGTAGAAGCCCTGGAAAAAATCAGCCAAATATTATTAATAATATCAGGCTTACTGAAATTTACATCCCAAACATCTCTGTTTTCGGAATCATGAATAGGTCTTTATGGAATCACAAACTGATCATAAATGGCACTGTATTTCTCTACTGTTTCAAATATGTATCATGAAATATAAATTGAATTAAAGAATCAAATTTCTCATAGCTAGCAAGTCTGAGGATGTCCTCCATACCAGTGGTGTTATTCACACCACTAGCAAGGAATGTGGTTGTTTCTGAGAACAAAAGTATGAATATGAATATATATATATTATTTTGTTGTGTTGAATTTTGTTAAGTTATATTTCTTTCAATAAAAAAGAAGGGGGAAGAGAAACAGTATGAATATGTTTGTGTTACTTCCTAGACCATCACAACAAAGGCAGTTTAGAGAGATAACTTCTTGTTATTTCTCTAGTTTCTGACTCAGATCATCTACCAGATCCTCACTTATCTACCACAGAACTATGAACCAGCTGGAAAGACAGAACATGGCATTGCTCATCAATCTTGCCAACTCCACTGATGGGAATGTGAAATTGCAGCTTGCATAATCCAGCTTTTCATGTGTTTCTAGCTCAAGGCAGTGACAGACTTACAGCGTTTCTTCTGTTCACCTAATCTGTTCTCTTGAAGGAGTTAGAATATAAATTGGCATATCCCAAGAAGAAGAGCTAAATCTGAAGGGAATAGGTTTTAAAATGAAGATTTACAGAGATTTGCATCCTTTCTATTCCATTAACTAGTTCTGTTTCAGAGTGCTTTACAGATAACATAAAATCATAGGATCACAGAGTAGGAAGAGATCACAGAGGCCATCCAGATGTCCTGCACTGCAGAAATACAGAATCAAAGCATTCCTGAAAGAAGGCCACCCAACCTCTCTTTAAAAGCCTCCAAAGAATGAGACTCCACCACATTCTTAGGCAGTGTGCACCACTGTCAATCAGTTCTTTCAACCAAGAAGTTCTTCTTAATGTTTAAGTGGAATCGCAGAGAATAAGCTTGTTCCCTCCTCAATATGGCATCCCTTCAAATATTTAAACTTATCACATCACTTCTCAGTCTTTTCTTCCCCACATTAAACATATCCAGCTCCCCAAGCTGCTCGACATAGGGCAAGGTTCCCAGACCATTCACTATTTTGGTCACCCTCTTCTGGTCATGTTATAGCTTGCCAATATCCCTTTGGAAATATAGTGTCCAGTCCAGAGTTTTCCAGGTGAGGCTTGACCAACGCAGAATAGAGAGGTACTATAACCGCCAACTATCTAGACACTTTACTAATATTGATGCAACTTAGATCACAATGGCTTTTTTAGGAGCCACATTACATGTTGACTCATGTTCAGCTTGTGATCTACTGAGACTCCTAGGTCCATTTCATATGTACTGTTGTCAAGCCAGGTGACACTCATTCTATATCTTTCATCTTTGAGCTTCCTTAGTAGTCGTGAGGTTTTCTGCTAGTATTATAATGTTGTCAGCATATCTCAGATTGTTGATATTTTTTCCTCCTATTTTCACTCCTCCCTCTTCCATGTCCAAGCCTGCTTTCCTTGCAATATGTTCTGCATATAATTTGAATAGGTAGGGTGATAGGATGCAGCCTTGTCTGACTACTTTGCCAATTGGGAACCATTCTATTTCTCCATCTTCTGTTCTGACAGTAGCCTCTTGTCCTGAGTACAGATTCCTCCTCAGGACTATCAGATATGTTGGCATTCCCATGTTTTTAAGAGCATTCTATATCCTTTCATGACCTATGCAGTCAAAGGCTTTGACATAGTCTATAAAGCACATGCTGATTTTATGTTGGAACTCCCTGCTATGCTTCATTAGCCATCATATATTTGCAGTGTGATCCCTGGTGTCTCTTCTTTTCCTGAACCCTGCTTGGACCTCTCTACATGTGTAGTTGGAGTCTATGTTTCAATATTTTGAGCATAATTTTGCTTGCTTGGCAGATTAATGCTATGGTCCTATAGTTGCTGCAGTCTCTTGCATCTCCTTTTTTTGTGGATGGGGGTGTATATTGATTGCTTCCAATTTGTTGACCATCATTTTGTTTTCCATATCTATTGACATATGTTGGTTAGCACTAGAGTTGACTCTGTCAGTGTGAATTGCAACAGTACTATTGGTACATTATCTGTTCTTGGAGTCTTGTTTTTTGCCATTTGTTTTATTGCAGTGTTGACCTCAATTTTTAGAATTTGGGGTTCATCTTCATATGGCCCTTCTCTCCATGTGTCCTTTGTGTTGTCATCTTTTTTGTATAACTCTTCTGTGTTTTTTTTCCCCCCCATCATCTTTTTATTCCTTCCTGGTCTTGAATTATGTTGCTTTTATTGTCGTAGAGCTTTCTGATCTTTGGTTCAAACTTTCCCTTGATTTCTCAAATCTTGTGGGATAGGTCTCTCATTCTTCCCTTTTTGTTGTTGACTTCTATTTCTCTACATTGGTCATTGTAGTAATTCAGCACCTTGTATACTTTTGGCCACCAGTATGGAGCTTCGTCATCTTTTACTTCCAATTATGTAATCTATCTGGTTTTTGTGTTGGCCATCTGGTGTTGTCCATGTGTATAATCTTTTCTCTCGTTGTATGAAAAATGTGTTTGCAATGAATAGGCTGTTGGCTTGACAAAAATATATCAGACACTTACCTGCTTGATTCCTTTTGCCTTGTCCAAATCTGCCTACTGTTTTTGATTCTTCTTCCCTTCCAACCTTTGTTTTCCAATCTCCAATGATCAGCTTAACATTATGTGTTGGTGTGTTGTCAATTTCTTTCTTCATAAAATCTATTCATTTCTTCTTGTTCTGCCTCAGCGGTTGGTGCATATACTTGAATTATGGTGATATTCATAGGTTTCCCATGGAGCCTTATTGAGATGATGTGGTCTGATTTTACATTATATCCTCTGACTGCTTTTGCAACATTTTTTCTTGGTATGAAAGCCACTCCACTTCTTCTTGTCTTTTCATTCCCTGAAGAGAGCACTGAGGTTTTTGATTCCAAGTGGCCCATTCCTGTCCATTTTAACTCACTCACCCCCAGTATTGCTATGTTCATGCATTTCATTTCCATTTTCACTACATCTAGCTTCCCTTGGCTCATGCTTCTCAAATTCCATGTCCCTATTTTATGTGTGGTGCTATTTTATGTGAAGTTCCTAGCTTGGGCCTACTCTTCTCTCTTGTTCAGGGCTTATTGTGATGCTTGAGATGTAGTTTCACTTGCTTGCTATCTTTCCTTCTAGCAGTTGCTAACCACTTTTACTTCAGCTGAGATGATGTTGATTTTTCTGAAAAAGTCACATCCTGCAGTGTCCAAAAACAATTACTTTTTGCCATAGAGAGCATAACAGGTTTGGGCCCAGGTAAGAGGTTAACTTCCTGAAAATATTGCTATTTTTGCCTTTAAAACAGATTTTTGCTTTTCTGGTGGTGGGGGGGAGGTTATGAGAAACAGCCATGATTCTGCCTTGGAGAGAGAGAAGACTGAAAAGATAATGGGTGGATGGAATTATCTGATCTGATTCCTTTCACAATTTTTACAGCTTTGTTTATTATTTCAATTTGCCAAATGTGCCAAGCGTAATGGCTGTGCCATCATTGCTAAGCATCTGGCAAGCAGCCAGCTGAAATTTGAGGATTTGATTTCTGAAATTTGATTTTATCATCAACTCTCACTACTTGAGGGACAGATTGGGATGCTGCAAGTCTCAGTATTCCTTGGAGAATATCCCTATTTTTCAGCCTACTATTCTTCTGTTACTGCTTGAGATAAGAATGATAAAGTACTTGTACAATGAGAGAAATAACTAACAGCAAAAGTGCTCAAGAAGTAAATATTCTGAAGACATGTTAATATTAACCAAATTCCACTTTGTTTGGTTGTGTCCATACTAACCATTTAATCTGGAATGTGTTGTCTGTAGTTCACAACCTTTTTATAGAGAATTATATATTTTGGCCATATATATTTTTGACCCAAACTGTTGCACTCTTTTCCAAAAACTGAGTCATGGCAAGTTTTCCTAATGCAAATACAACTACAACACTTGGTTTCGAGCTTGGACTAGCAACATGTTGTTTTGACTTTTTAGGGTTACTCTACCTTAAGTTAGAAGGTGTCTTCTTGTAGTTTCTTTTCCTTTAATTACTTCCTGCTCAGCAGTGCTGGGATTAGTGATGATTTGTTCACTTACCAGTCAGTTTCTATTTACTTCCAGGAAATGTAGCATTAATTACTAATCACCATTCATTGTCCAAGACCATACATCACAGACATAGGTGCTGAGCAGATGGAAGGGAAAAGCCAGCTTACCTCCAGAGATTCCTGATGCAATGCCCCATGCAATTGGTCATGTGACCAGAAACTCAATTACACAAGTGTACCCAGTGACATACTGGTACAATATGATCATTGAGACCCTTCCTGTATATGCCCCCTTCCCCCCCATTCCCTCATGATCCCTGTTGAACCAGCCAGTTCATTAATTTTATTATTAAATCCATTACATTGTTGGCAACCTGCTATGTTGGTCGATAATTTGCTTCATGACCATTGATCACATGTGTGATCAATTCATGGGCAAGCGACCCCCCCCAAAAAAAAAAATATGGACATCAATGGTGCTGGCAGCTTGATGACTCCTTCCACCATCTCTGTGTTGGCATGCAGTCTGCTCACTGGTGTGATAGTTTGTCCTGGTGCATTACAAAACATAATGGGATAATCGGGGTGGAATAATAATAATAATAATAATAATAATAATAATAATAATAATAATTTGCACTTTCCAGGCTAAACAAGAATAAAACGGGGATTATTTTGCTTTAGTATTTAGGCCAAGAATGCAGCTTTGTTCCAGTTTCCTCCCATTTTGGCTATGCGTGTTATTTGAATGGGTAGGATTCAGAATGGGGCAAACCCTCTTCTTTTTGTTTGTGCAGACAACCCCTTTGTTAAAAATTTGTTGTTGTTAACTGCCCTCAAGTCCATTCCAACTCATGGCAACCCTGTAGATGAGATATCTCCAAGAATCCCTGTTTACCACTGCCTTGTCCAGATCCTGAAAGCCCTTGTCCATAACCCCGCTGATCAAGTCTATCCATCTGGTCTATGGTCTTCCTCTCTTTCTTGTACCCTTTACCTTTCCTAGCATTATTGTTTTTTCTAGTGATGCATGCCTTCTCATTATGTGGCCAAAGTACAA